>LPNX010530861.1:314739-473443 GCA_001517045.1 Pseudotsuga menziesii
CTGCATACTTAACCTAAATGAAGACTAATACTACTAGGTTTTTGTTGTAAAATCAAATCAATAAGTATTTTACATTCTACTGTCAATATTATCTTTTTCCACATGAAAAGATTAGATTCTTGCAAACTAGAAAATAACAGTTATAAGCTTTAAATAGCAGAATTAATTAGTCTATTCTTTCTTATTACAACTAACAATTACTGGAAGAAGGGTACAGAACTAAGAACTGGTTTGGAAGACTGCAGGCAAAGCAATTTAAGAAATCTGAGAAACACTTGTAGTTATAATAAGTAATTAAATAGGTAATTCGGTTCAGAAGGATAATACTTCACAATACCGAAATACTGTGCTAGGGTATGGTCTGGTAATACCAGATGTGGAAAAACACAGTAACTACTAACAAATTTAACTACTGATATTCTAAGTTACTAACTTTACTGAAATTAATTAACTCCTCAAACATATGAAATAAACATAACTTGAATCCATTCATACTCAGTAAACATAAAGAAATAAGTGACGGAACCTGTATAACTGTGGACAACAACAGCAATGGGAGGCCGTTCCTCCCTTCCAATTTCTAGAGAGCGCTCAGACAGCGACTTCTCAGGACCCCTGAGATTGCTCTTGTCTCCCTGGCTGGAACTAGGTGCAACAATGTCAGATACCAGTCCTCAAACTCAGTATGAATACAGAACTTATCAGCAAGTCCTCCCAGCTAAAAGCTGTAAATAAAATCAAGTTACTGCAGCAATCCACTCAGAACACTTCCTTACTGTTTTTCCCTCTTTCCTCAGTGAAATTCCTGAATAACATTCACTTGAATGAATTCTCTCTGGAATAAAATCTGAGCAGCCCCCAGCTCTCTTCATTGAGTACTTTTAAAAAATTGCCTAGGTCTTTGCTGGGTTAACTGTCATTTAATGAGCCACCTGCTCTGATTCCACTTTCTTGGGGAATCATGACCCCAAATATAGGGAAGTTGCCACCTGCAACTTAGGAAGTGTTTGAGGATGCTGCCACTTGTCTTTTACCTTTCCACCTAGTTCCATCCACCAGTTTGACCAGTAACCTCTTTTAACAGCTCTCCCATGCTGTTGTCTCCATAATTTATTTATTAATAATAAAATATTCTGAATTACACTCCATTAATATTGACTCTGCTGATTCATCAATCCCTACTTAGGATAATGTTTAACATAATGTCTCAAAAATATAATAAAACAATTTACATAATTTTACAAAATTGTGGTATGTGACAAAAGTCCTACTATGAAGGATCAAAAGATCCAAGCGTTGTTGCAAAAGGGATCAATTGATCGTGTGATGCAGAAGATGAATACATTGAAGAGTAACGGTTCTAGTTACTAATGAATGCTGAAAACTTCTTATGATGTATAGATGTATTTTCTATTACCTCAATGTTGCAAATTATCTCTCTCTCTAGTTACTCCTATAGTCTATGATGATGTTGTTAGTAGAATAACCTTCTCATTAAGGGGAGTGTTGAATATTGTAACATCTAAGGATATTCTAAATTTATTTTACTGATGTAACCCAAGGGAGATGTTATTATTCCTCCGACAGGGTGTTACTATTGTATTTGGTCATCATAGAGTCATGAGGTAAAGACTCCATTGTAAGTTGGGGAAATAGTACCCTAATGAATATAATATAATTTTGTATTGAGTCTTCCTAAGTGTATTCAGCGCACTTAGTTAAGTCGGGCCGACTTCTTAGGTTAAAAGTCAAGTGACGAAAAGAGTATAAATAGAGGAGATGTGTTCCTCATTTGAACACACAATCACTTGTGTACAACAAATTGGAGAGAGAGATATATATATCTGTTGGAGGGAGGCGCACCTTTCTAGGGTCTTGTCTTGTAATTTTTATGCATCTTATACAGAGGAATTTTTGTTGGGTTTTCTTCCCCATGAGGGTTTCCTAGGATAAATCTTTGTGTTCTTTTGTGTGGTTGTGCTTGTCTATCTCTCAGTGATTCTTTTGCTTATGGTTATGTTGTTATGATGCTAAATGTTATAAGAAATGATATAACGATTAAAAAATTAACATTTCCATCCTATGCATGCCTTTATTGTGCAAGGAAGTTTGCATATTTTCCCTCTAATCACTGTAATTGAAGGGTGTAAGGTTTATAGGAGATAGAGCAGATGAATTCTCCATTTCACTGGTATACTAATTAACAATTCTTCAAGAAACTATGAATCTAACTGCAAAAAAGTTACTACAAAACACCTCAATTCACAAACATTATTAGTACAAACCTCTCCACCCTGAAATTAACACTTTCTATGAGTCCAACACACCTGGATAGACTTATATGGACATAATCCAGAGCAAAAAAGGCAATGATTCCAGGAATTATGTGAAAACTCAACTAATTCTGGTGCAAGCATGGAGGTTTGTGAGGTTTGTTGCTTGACTTAACGTAGGATCTTATATGATGTTAAATTTCATGAACTATATTTCTACAATCCTGAATCAAAGCTATCTGAAAAGAAGGATGCAGTGGAATTTACAAATCAGTGTAAAATGAACAATTGATTCATGACAGAAATTTCACATAAAACATGTCAAATATTGGATGTAATATCGTTACATCAGTTGTCATTAACATGCCAGTAATACAATAGTCATACAATAAGGATAATTCGAATATTGTGGATAAGATTCGAATTCACCAACTCAAAATGACTAATTAGCTAACTCAGTGTGTAAATAATCACAGTTGGAGCTCACTAGTTTATCTCTGGATAACTAAATTAGTTCACAATATGTATAATGATGATGTAGGTGAAAAAAAGGAACCACACTCCATTAAAGCATGCAAGCGGGTGCTAGGGTGACTAGTAGTGAACTAACAAGTGCTTATCAGAGCATAATTAATCATGACTATATACCTACCATGAAAAACTAAATGTGAGTGTTGGTGGCACTCAGAGAGGGTTCCTAAAATGTAGGGATTGACACCAATAACACCAATGGCATCAAAACTCAGGTTGGCACCAAAACTCAAAAGTGTATATTACTCTTGGGCATGTCCCCACTTACTCTAGTAAAGTAAAAAAGACCTCCTAAGCTAGGAAAAATGAAAAAAATAGACTATGTGGTTAAGGGGAATATTAATTAATCCTAACACGTCCAAGATGTAGATGTTGGTATTAATCATCCTTAGACTTGATCATGTAATTCTAAAAGGAAGGATTAACTGTTGATGTGGAAGGACTAATCATCCTTAGACTTGATCCTGTAATTCTGAAAGGAAGGATCATCTTAAATGTTGGTATGGAAGGACTAATCATCCTTAGAGTTCATCCCAAAATTACAAAAGGAAGGATCATCTTAAATGTTGATATGGAAGGACCAATGATCCTTAGAATTGATCCCATAATTCATAAAGGAAGGATCATCATAAATACTGATGAGTAATGGACTTGATCCCATAATTATGAAAGGAAGAATCATCCGGAATGTTACTAGTGGAATTGATCTCGTAATTCTGAAAGGAATGATCGTCCAGGATGTTAGTGGTGGAAATGATCCTATAATTCCAAAAAGAAGGATCTTCCGATGTATGTATGTGTTAACTGTGATTAGTATTGGTATCTCCACAAAGACTTGATCCTGCAATTCCAAAAGGAAGGATTGTTTGAGTACCACAGATGTGTTTTCCATGATCCCATAATTCTGAATGGAAGGTTCATTTTGGTTTTTATACCATAGATTATGTTACCCTAGCCTTGAGTTGTTAATGATGATGTCACATGTTCTTGTTGTTATTCCAGCTTTATGCCAATGAGCCAACTTTATGTTGTCCTTATTATTACTATTCCAGTTTTATGTTGATGAGACAACCTCATGCTATTGATGCTAGTGATGTATTAGTTTTGATGAAGATGATGATGTTCCATAATGCAGATGATGATGCCCCAGTCCCATGTTGCATATGATGATTCAGTTCCATGCTACATATGATGATGTTCCAGCAGATGATGATGATTCTCTAGCTCCAAGTTTCCAATGATTCTTTGGTTCTGTGCTGCATATGATGATGGTCTAGATCCATGCTACTGATAATGTTGCTACAAATGATGATTCCCCAGTTCCATGCTTCAGATGATGACGCTTTAGCTCTGCACTAAAGATGTTGATGATGATATTTCAGCTCTTTGTTGAAGATGATGATGTTATTCAAAACTTCCAATGATATATATATTTATTAGATAATGTTCCAAAGTATGATGTTGATGATGTGTCCTACCTCCTTTCGATGACCTATAGATGTACTAGATGATGTTACAAAAGATGATGTTGATGATGCCTCCTCCCTCCTTTCAATGGTGTTGTGTAGAGCCACACCATTTGTTGTTGTTATCTATAGACTACCCTTCTTGTTAAGAGGGGGTGTTGAAATAATGTAACTTTGAACAATATTCTACTTGTATTTCACATTATTATTATTCCTCTTTAGGGAGATGTTTGTTAGATTTCTAGCATTTAAGCTATATGATCTTAGGATCTTATCTGAGAGAATAACAAGCACAGCAATCAAACATAAGAGACAATGAACACAAATATTTTCCTTGGGGAAACCATAAAGGAGAAAAACCTGCAACTTCCTCAGAGATAGAGTCAGCACCAAAAGTAAAACCCAAAGACAATAACATGATCTCTCGATATCAGTAGTCTCTCTCTATTTCTCTCTTGTCCCAGCTTCTTCTCTCTCTCTCAGTTATGCACTACAACTGAATGTGAGTGAATGGATATGAATGTGTGATAAATATAGAGGCTCCCTCTCTATTTATACTAATTCTCAACTTGAAAATAACTCACTAGGGATGACTTCTCTAGGAGAATCTAATAACCCTAGGGCCCAACAACTGCGGGGACTTTAACCCTTGATCAATAAGGAGGGTTATACTCTATGACTTTACATGACTTGTTTACATTATTGAATCTCTTGATCGAAACATTGAGGCATGACATGACTCAATTACATTACAGATACTTCCTAGAATAAACATTGGGGTATAATAAATAAGATATACAAGTGAGTACATTCCAAAGTTACAAATACATCAACACTCCCTCTTAACTAGGAAGGTATTCTCTCGACACAATTTATCAGCACAAGTCTTCTTCTCTGTATCATCTAGATCATCATCAAGTCATATTCATCTTTAAGTCATATTTATGTCATCTTCATCATCAAGTCATCAAGTATGGATCATCACTTGATTTGGATCGTCACTGCTGGATCATCATTAAGTCTGGATCATCACTTGATTTGGATCCTCACTGCTCGATCATCACTGGGTCATTGTCACTGGTGCTATCCCAATTCTACTCATCACATGAAGTTCTACAGAGCTAGCCCTTTTTCATGTTGGTTGTAGTCCTAGCCTTCATGTAGGTCTTCATTGTCTTCAGCACTTATATCTTACCATGGAATGAACCATGTTAGAAAGGATTTCCCAGCACTTACATCTGACCATGGAATGAACCATTTTAGAAAGGCACGCCCAACACTCACATATGACCATCAAAGGAACACATCAAAAACCCATGTCAGAAAGGCCCAACACTCACATCTAACCTCATCATGGCAAAAGGGATCTGCACTTACATCTGACCTCATCATGTCAGAAGGGATCTGCACTTTTATTCAACCTCATCATGCCAGAAGGGCTCCACACTTACATCCAACCTCATCATGTCAAGAAGGCATTGCACTTATATCTGGCCTCATCATGTTAGAAGGGATCTGCACTTACGTCTGACCTCATCATGTCAGAAGGGTGCTCAGCTCTAGGCTGAGTATTCCTGGTAACTAACCAGGTGCCTCCATTCTCCCAGAGAATGGCCTCTCATCACTAAGCTAAGTATTCTTGGTAAGAAACCAGGTGCCTCCATTCTCCTAGAGAATGGCCTCTCAGCACTAAGCTGAGGATTCCTGGTAACTTACGAGGTGCCTCCATTCTCCCAGAGAATGGCCTCTTAGCACTAAGCTAAGTATTCCTGGTAACTGACCAGGAGCCTCCATTCTTATAGAGAATGGCCTTCAACACTTATATATGATCATGTGGGACCACATCCCTAAATCACATTAGGATGGATTTGCATTGATCATGTAGGAACACATCCCGCAATCACATCAAAATGCCTTTTCACTAATAATGTGGTAACACAACCCATAATCACATCAGAGAATCTATGTACTTACATCTGACCATGTGAAGCACATGCTTCCACCCTATCAAAAGGTCCAATGGACACATCAATTCCCTTTGGAGGGAAAATCGATATGGAGAACACCAAGCCTCTCCTTGAAGTACTCAAACTTTTTATGGCTAATGGTTTGGTTAGTACATCAGCTATCTAATCGTATGTCACAACATACTAGAGCTTCACTTCTGCTCTCTACACCTTATCCCTCATATAGTGATACTTGATCTCAATATGCTTTGACTTGTCATGGAACACTAGGTTCTCTGACAACTTCACATAGCTTTGGTTGTCGCAATATATATAAGTAGCATCCATATGGAGATAAACTAAATTATATAGTAGCTTTCTCAGCCACACTGCCTCACAACTAGTCGAACAAGCTGCAACATACTCTACTTTAGCTGCACTTAGTGCCACACAGGATTGCTTCCTGCTAAACTAGGAGATCACACCTGATCCCATACTAAAGCAACACCCTAAAGTGCTTTTTCTATCAATGGCACTACCTACCCAATCCGAATCGACATAAATTTCTAGGTTAATCTTTTGATTCACCTAATACTTGAGCCCATAATCAATTGTACCCTTCAGGTACCTCAGAATATGCTTTGTAGCAATCAAGTGAACATGTCTCGGATCCTTCAAGAACTGGATCAATGTGTTCATAGCAAAGCAAATATTTGGTCTCGTATTCGTTAGGTACATCAAGGACCCAATCAGCTGACGATACATCATAGCATCAACCATTTTTTATGAAGCATCACTTAATAGCTTCATTTTCAATGCCATAGGTGTGGTCATGGCCTCACAGTCCATCATCTCGAATGTCCTCAGGATCTCTACTGTATACTTCCCTTGTCCCATGGAAATTCCATCTACATTTTTCCACACCTCCATGCCTAGAAAATAGTGCATCATACCCAAGTCCTTCATTTCAAACTCAGCAGCAAGCTTCGTCTTTGTATCAGCAATCAACCCATCCTCACCTGTCACAAATAGGTCATCTACATACAGTAGGGGTATCACTGGATTCCCTTCTTCAACCTTGTAATAAAGGTTGGAATCCGCTTTAGTCTTGGTAAATCCCAAACTAGATAGGAAGCTGCCAATTCTGTCGTACCATGTCCTGGGTGCCTGTTTCAAACCATATAAGGCTTTCTTTAATTTACACACATGAGTCTCTCTATCATGTGTCTCAAAACCAAGTGGCTACTCCACATATAATTCCTCTTATACTACAAAATTCAAGAAAGTTGTCTTAGAATCCATCTGGTGTAATTTCCACTTAATTATTGCAACTAAAGAAAGTACTGATCGAATGGAAGTATATTTGGCTACAGGAGAAAAAATTTCTTCATAATCTCTTCCTTCTTTGTGGGAGAAACCATGATCGACAAATCTTGCTTTACATTTCTCTATGCTACCATCTGCAGCATGCTTGATCTTACATATCCATTTGGAAATTACAATAGGATTCCCCTCTGGTCTTGGGACAACACCCCAAACATCATTCTTCATGATTGATTAATACTCTTTGATCATAGAATCCTTCCATTATTTATTTTCTACCACTTCTTCATAGTTGGAAGGTTCTTTGTCAATGAAGTCACATAATAAGGCTACATAACCAGAGTAGGACCTGGTTCTTTTCCTTTCTCTATGTGTCTATTTTGGAGCCCCGTATCTTTCTGCACCTTGGATAGCTTCTCGTACCCAAGTAGGTTTTTTTTATGAGGATTATTTTGTTAAGGTTTATCTATAGGTTCTTGACATTCTTCTTCTTCTTGATCTTCTTCTGGAATTGCTTCATTCATGGTTATGTCATGAATTCTAGGTACTTCTGTTTCTTTAGGTTCTTCACCAGGTCTCTTTCTGGATTTGTTGTAAGCCAAGTTTTCATCAAATGTTACATCCCTATTTATTTCAATCTTCTTGAATCCTGGGATGTATATTTTGTAAGCCTTCGATCTTTCAGAATATCTCACAAATATACCCTTCCTTCCTGAAGGATCTAATTTTGTCCTCTTTTCTTTTGGAATGTGTATGTACATTGGACAGCCAAATATTCTGAGATGACTGACTTCTGGTTTCTTGCCGAAAAAAATTCTTCAGGTGTCTTTCTCTTGAGTACTCTATGTGGAGTATGGTTTTGTACACACACAACTATTCTAGTAGCTTCTGCCCATAGATGCATGGGAAGATCCTGATCATGAAGAATTTCCCTTGCAGCTTCCATGATCATTCTATTCCTTCTTTCTACAACCCCATTCTATTCTGTATTATATGGAGTGGTCAACTCTTTCTTAATCCCTGAATCTCTGCATAATTCCTTGAATTCATTTGATGTGAATTCTCCACCATTGTCTGATCAAAAAATCTTGATCTTCTTTTTTGTGTAGTTTTCGATCAAGGATTTGAATTACTTGAACTTGATAAATACTTCATCTTTGTTTTTCATGAAGTATATCCATGTCTTCCTAGAAAAATCATCAATGAAAGAAACATAGTATACATACCCGCTTAATGAATTGGATGACATCAGATTGAATGATTTCCAATATTACTTTAGCCTTACATTCTCTACTTGGAAATTTATTCTTTGTGTTCTTTCCTTTCACACATGCCTTACATACTCTTTCATGTTTTTCTTGTATTTTTGGAAGACCTTCAATAGCTTTTCTTGCAAGTGGTAGTGCCCTATAGTGCACATGTGTAAGCCTTCTATGCCAAAGATCATTTGGTTCTACTGAGTCATGAACCAAAGCTTGTTCTGGTTGGCCCTTTAATCTGTATAGTCCTCCCTCTTGTTCTCCAATTACTACTACATCATCAATAGTCTTACCTTTTGGCCACATGTTGAATTGACCATATATAAAAGCAACTCTTATACCTTTTGCATCCAATGCAGAGATGGAGAGAAGGTTCTTCTTTATTCCTAGTACAAATAAGACATCCTTCATTTTCATAGACTTTCCAGAGTCTAATTTGTAGGAGGATTCTCCACTAGCTTTTATTGGATATTGGCAGTCATCCGTGTTGATGTATTTGTAACTTCGGAATGTATTCATCTATATATATTATGTATTGTAACTTGATGTTTATTCCGAGATGTATCTATAATGTAATTGAGTCATCTTGTCATGCCCTGATGTTCCGATCGGGAGGATCAATAATGTAAACAAGTCATGTCAAGTCATAGTGAGTAACCCTCTGATTGTCTAACAGTTAAAGTCCTTGCAGTTCTGGGGCACTAGGATTATTAGACTCTCCTAGTAGAGGTCGGCCTTGGTAGGGTTTTAGTCATGTAAGGATTAGTATAAATAGATAACTGAAGTCTCTATTTATCACACAAGTCATCCACACTCAAGTGTAGCGCATAGTTGAGGAAGGAGAAGACACTGGGGCTAGTCAAGAAGAAGATTACTGCTGTTGGGAGATCACTTACTGTTTTGTGGCTTTTACTATTTTGGTGCTGATTCTATCTCTGAGGAAGTTGCGGGGTTTTATCCTTTATGGTTTCCCCAAGGAAAAACATTGTGTTCATTGTCTCTTTTGTTTGATTGATGTACTTGTTACTCTCTCAATTAAAGATCCTAATAATGTTAGCTTAATGTTGAAAAACTAACATGGTATCAGAGCTAACCTAAGAAGAAGACACTGCTGCGGGGACTAGGGATTCTTAGTTTGTGGATCTTCCTCCATATATTTTCAGAAAAAATAAGGTGTAATAACTCTCCTCCATAGGGTGCATCTTTCTATCGAAGCAGAATCCAATTCTGAGGTTTTTCAGTTTTGGACCTGTCACTCTTGTCGAAAATTAGGGCTTTTCACAGAAGAGGAATTTTTTAGTGAGCCCAGACCTGGATTGATCTCCTCCCCAATATCAAAGTTAGGAACAAATTTCAAGACATTTGGGTGGATAGAACTCCGGAAAAGCAAAACCCTAATTTTCTCCTGAACCAGCTCTGCAAGATTTCAGCTCAAGTTTTAGATCCGACATCTTGACCTGGTAAGATCTAAGATATTTTTTATTTCCATTTGAGATTCTCAGTTTAATATGTCTCATCATACCAATCTTGATGAAAATCTTGAGGGAGCTGATAAATTTCGATCCTGGAAGTATAGGATCTCCCTGGTCCTGGAAGAAAATGAGTTAGACTCCTACATCCATGAGGAGGTTCCAGTTCTAGAGGGAGATGAGGCAAAGGCCTTACATAAGAAGAATATGGTTATGGAAAAGAGGATCATTATTGATTCTATTAAGGATCACCTTATCCCACAAGTTTCCTCTCTCAAGACACCTAAAGCTATGTTTGATTCCCTAACCAAATTGTTTGAAGGGAAGAACATAAACCGGAAGATGAATCTGAGGAATCAACTAAAGAATGTGAAGATTCAAAATGTAGAGACTATCCAGTCGTACTTCACAAGGGTTTCTCAGATCAAGAAACAATTAGAAGTTGTAGATGAAGAAGTGGAGAATGCAGAGATTATGATGACAACTCTGAATGGACTTCCTAGGTCATGAAATTCATTCATCCAAGGAATCCGTGCCAGAAAGAAGTTATTCAAATTCAGCAGACTATGGGAAGAATGTTGTCAAGAAGAAGCATGGATAGCAGCTTGAGAAGAGAATATGGGAAGTGAATATCAATCCCTCACAGTTCACTCCAAGAAAGGAAAAAGAAGTACTCATCACTCCAAAGGTAAGAATCTGCATCATAGAGATAATATTAGAAAGAACATATCTAGATCAAGATGTTATACATGTGATGAGGTAGGGCACTTCGAAAAATACTGTCCTAAGAACAAGATTCACTCTCATAAGAAGAAGAGGAATAAAAGAAGACATCATGCTCATGCTACAGAGGGTGATGAACCATCCAAGAAGAGATCCAGATATGAAAGTGAAGATTCTTCAAGTGAGGATGAATATGTTTTGATTTCCACTCTCACACGTAGCATTACTCATGGTAGTAATGATTGGATTATAGATAGTGGAGATTCCAAACATATGACTGGATTCAAGGAATCCTTGTGAGACTGTCAGAACATGAATCACCTCACAAGGTGAAACTAAGAGATGACTACCAATATCCAATAAAACGTAGTGGGGAATATTCATATAAACTAGACTCTGGTAAGTCTCTAACAATGAAAGAAGTGTTGTTTGTGCCAGGACTCGAGAAGAACATTCTCTCCATATCAGCATTGGATGCGAAAGGAATGAGAGTTACATCCATTGATGGTCAAGTCATCATGTGGCCAGGAGGAAAGACTATTGATGATGCAGTGGTAATTGGAGAACAAGAAGGAGGTTTGTACAAGCTAAAGGGCCATCCAGAACAAGCCTTGGTCCATGAAACAGTAGAGCCAAGTGAACTTTGGCATAGAAGGCTTGCACATGTGCATTACAGAGCACTTCCTATTGCAAGAAAAGTTGTTGAAGGTCTTCCATAATTCCAATCAAAACATGATGGTGTCTATAAAGGATGTGTGAAAGGAAAGAATACAAAGAAGAAATTTCCCAACAACGAAAGCAATTCCAAAGACATACTAGAAATCATCCACTCCTATGTATGTGGTCCTATGTCATCAAACTCACTAAGCAGGTATGCATACTATGTTTCTTTTATTGATGACTTTTCTAGAAAGACATGGGTTTACTTAATGAAGAACAAAGATTAAGTATTCAGTAAGTTCAAGGAATTCAAATCCTTGATCGAGAACCATACTGAAAAGAAGATTAAGACTTTTCGATCAGATAATGGCAGAGAATTCTCTTCGAATGAATTCAAAGAGATATGCAAAGAATCAGGGATTAAGAGGGAGTTGTCTACTCCTTATAATCCACAACAGAATGGAATTGCAGAATGGAAGAACAGAACCATTATGGAAGCTGCTAGAGCCATGCTTCATGATCAATATATTCCTATGCATCTTTGGGCTGAAGATGCCAGAACAACAGTATATGTACAAAACTGTACTCCACATAGAGTACTCAAGAACAAGACTCCTGAAGAAGTCTTCTCTGGCAAGAAACCAGAAGTCACCCATCTCAGAATATTTGGCTGTCCTGTGTACATACACATCCCAAAAGAGAAGAGAACCAAATTAGATCCTTTAGGAAAGAAGGGTATATTCATGGGATACTCTGAAAGCTTGAAGGCTTACAGAATCTATTGCCCAGGATACAAGAAGATTGACATCAATAGGGATGTGACATTTGATGAAGACACAACTTACAATGAATCCAGAAAGAGACCTACTGAATAACTTGAAGAAATAGAAGCAGAAGCACCCAGAATTCATGATACAACCATGAATGAATAAACTCAAGAAGAAGATCAAGAATTTGAAGAACCACAAAGACCTGTAGATCCACCTCTGGAGAAGAATCCTCATAAGAGGAAAATTGCTTGGGTACGAGAACTTATCCAAGGTGTGGAAAGATACGGGGCTCCAGAAGAGAATCACAAAGAAAGAAAGAGGACCAGATCCTATTCCAGGTATGTAGCTTTACTATGTGATTTCATTGATAAAGAACCTTCCAGTTATGAAGAAGTGGCAGAATGAAAAGAATGGAAGGATGCTATGATCAAAGAGTACCAATCGATCATGAAGAATGATGTTTGGGATGTTGTCCCAAGACCAGATGGGAAGTCAGTTGTAACTTCCAAATTGATCTACAAGATCAAGCATGCTGCAGATGGTAGCAGTGAGAAATATAAAGCAAGATTTGTAGCTCAGGGTTTCTCTCAGAAAGAAGGAATAGAATATGAAGAAACCTTTGCACCTGTAGCCAAATACACTTCCATCAGATCGATACTTGCTCTGGTTGTAGTGATGAAATGGAAGATACACCATATGGATGTCAATACTACCTTCTTGAATGGTGTAGTGGAAGAGGAAGTGTATGAAGAACAACCACTCGGTTTTGAGATAGATGACAGGAAGTCTCATGTGTGCAGATTGAAGAAAGCCTTGTATGGTTTGAAACAGGCACCAAGGACCTGGTACGGTAGAATTGACAGCTTTCTATCTAGTTTGGGCTTTACCAAGAGTAAAGTAGATTCCAACCTTTACTACAAGGTTGAGGATGGCAACCCAGTGATGATTCTACTATATGTAGACGATCTATTTGTAACAAGTACAGGTGGGTTGATTAATGATACGAAAAGAAAGCTTACCGTTGAGTTCAAAATGAAGGACTTGGGAATGATGCATTACTTTCTAGGTATTGAGGTGTGGTAGAGTATAGATGGAATATTCCTTGGACAAGTGAAGTATGCATTAGAGATCCTGAATAGGTTTGGGATGATGGACTGCAAGGCTATAGCCACACTGATGGCATCAAACTTGAAGCTATTGAGTGATGCTTCATTAGAGTCGGTTGATGCTACAATGTATCGTCAGATGATTGGGTCATTGATGTACCTAATGAACACGAGACTAGATATTTGCTTTGTTGTGAACACCTTGAGCCAGTTCCTGACAGATCGGAGACATGTTCACTTGATTGCTACAAAGCATATTCTGAAGTACCTGAAGGGTACAATTGATTATGGGCTCAAGTATGATGCGAATCAAAAGATTAACTTGGAGGGTTACGTTGATTCAGATTAGGTAGGTAGTGCCATCAATAGGAAGAGAACTTCAGGGTGTTTCTTCAGTATGGTGTCAGGCATGATCTCTTGGTTTAGCAGGAAGCAATCCTATGTGGCACTAAGTATAGCTGAAGCAGAGTATGTCACAGCTTGTTTAGCTAGTTGTGAGGCAGTATGGATCAGGAAGCTATTGTCTGATTTATTTGATCTCCAGTTGGATGCTACTTGTATACATTGTGACAACCAGAGTTGTGTGAAATTGTCAGATAATCCAGTGTTCCATGCCAATTTGAAGCATATCGAGATCAAGTGCCACTATATCATGGATATGGTGCAGAGGGGAGCAGTGAATCTCTAGTATGTTGCGACGGAGGAATAGATAGCTGATGTATTGACAAAGCCATTGGGTAGGGTGAAGTTTGAGTACTTTAGGGAGAAGCTTGGTGTTCTCTAGATAGAGGTTTCCTCCAAGGGAAAGTGATGAGTCCCATAGCCATTCTGACATGGTGAGAGGAATGTTTCCTTCCATGATAAGATGTAAGGGCTGAGCCATTCTATCATGGTGAGAGGTTTGGTTCCTTCCATGTCAGATATGAGTGCTGGGATGAGTAGCCATTCTAACAAGTAAGTCAAATATAAGGTTTGATCCATTCTTTCATGGTGAGAGGATTGCTTCCTTCTATGTCAAATATGAGTGCTGGCCATTCTGTTGAGCAAGATAGATATAAGGGCAATTTCCATTCTTTGAATGGAGCTTCCTGGTGAGGTACCAGGAACACTTAGTCTAGGACTGAGTAGCCATTATGATGTGATAGAGGGATGTGCTCCCACTTGATCAAATGGAAGGGCCGAACCATTTTGTCATGGCTAAAGGATTTGGTTCCTTCCATGTCAGATGTGAGTGTTGGCCATTCCAATGAGTAGGTTGGATGTAAGGGCAACAACCATTCTCTAGGAAAATGGAGGCACCTAGTCAGTTACTAGGTAGCTCAGTTGAGGAGGCCTGGGGGCCGTTTTGATATGATTATAGGATTGGTTCCTACAAGATCAGATGTGAGTACAAAGCCCTTCCATCATTGTGAGTAGGATGTGTTCCCACTTGGGTGGATCTAAGTGCAGGACCTTTCATCATTGTGGTAGGATGTGTTCCAACCTGGATGAATGTAAGTGCAGAAATATTTCATCATTGTGGTAGGATGTGTTTCAGCCTGGGTGAGAGTCATTTATCATTGTGGTAGGATGTCTTCCATCCTAGATGAATTTAAGTGTAGAAAGCTTTCATCATTGTGGTAGGATGTGTTCCGGCCTGGGTGAATGTGTGGAAATATTTCATCATTTTGGTAGGATGTGTTCCGGCCTGGGTGAGAGTCTTCCATCATTGTGGTAGGATGTGCTCCCACCTGGATGGATGTGAGTATTGTTCCTTTCTGACAAGTAGGTTAGATATAAGTGCTGAAGAAGACCTACATGGAGGATAGGCCTACAACCAGCATGAAAAAGGGATGGCTCTGTAGAACTTCCTATGATGAGAAGAATCATGAGATAGCACCAAGGATGATCCAGATCTAGTGATGATCGAGATCCAGTGATGATAGCCAATGATGATACAGATCAAGTGATGATCGAGGTCCAATGGTGATGATGTAGTAGTGATGATCTATATCGAGTGATGATCAAGATCCAGTTATGATATCCAGTGATGATCTAGATCCAGTGATGATGCCCCATGATGATCCAGATCGAGAGATGATCCAAATGCACTGATGATGTCCCATGATGATCCAGATCGAGAGATGATCCAGATCCAACGACTTGAAGATGAATATGACTTGAAGACTCAGAAGACCTGAGATGCAGATGATGAGATGATCCGGTTGATATAGAGAAGAAGACAAGTGCTGAAAATTGTGTTAAAATAATACCTTCCCCATTAAGAGGGAGTGTTGATGTATTTGTAACTTCTGAATGTATTCATCTATATATCTTATGTATTGTAACCCGATTTTTATTTTGGGATGTATCTATAATGTAATTGAGTCACATTGTCATGCCCTGATGTTTCGATTGGGAGGATAAATAATGTAAACAAGTCATGTCAAGTCATAGTGAGTAACCCTCTGATTTTTTAAGGGTTAAAGTCCCCATAGTTCTAGGGCACTAGGGTTATTATACTCTCCTAGTATAGGTCGGCCCTGGTATGGTTTTAGTCATGTTAGGATTAGTATAAATAGAGAACTGGAGTCTCTATTTATCACACAACTCATCCACACTCAAGTGTAGCGCATAGTTGAGGAAGGANAGATCACTTACTATTTTGGTTCTAATTCTATCTCTGAGGAAGTTGTGGGGTTTTCTCCTTTATGGTTTCCCCGAGGAAAAACACTATGTTTATTATCTCTTGTGTTTCATTGTTGTACTTGTTACTCTCTCAATTAAAGATCCTAATAATGCTAGCTTAATGTTGAAAAACTAACAATCCCCAAGTTTCACCTTGTGAGATGATTCATGTTCTGATAGTTTCACAAATTATTCTTTGAATCCCATCATGTGTTTGGAAGCCCCACTGTCTATAAGCCAATCATTGTTTCCATGTGTGATGTTTCCCATGAGAGAAGAAATCAAAATATATTCTTCATCACTTGAATAATCATCACTATCTTGTTTAATTTTATTATTGGAAGGATCATCATCTTCTACATCATGAGCATGATGCATTTTCTTGTTTCCCTTCCTCGTGTGAGATCTAGATTTGTTTCTAGGACAATCTCTTGCAAGGTGTCCTCTTTCATCACATGTATAGCAAAATTACTTAGACAAATCTTTGTTATACTTTCTAGTGTTTATCTTCTAGTAAGAGTGCTTACCTCCGTGATGGTTTGTTCTTCTTTCCTTGGATTGTACTATGAGAGCTTAATATTCACTTCCCATATTTTCTTCTCGTGCTAATATTCGAGCTTCTTCTTGTGATAATTCCTCCCACAGTATTCTAAATTTGACTAGCTTCTTTCTGACACAGATCCATTGAATGAAAGAGTCCCATTCCCTAGGGAGACCATTCAAGGTGGTCATCATAATTTCTACATTCTCTAATTCTTCATCTACTGCTTCCAACTGTTCCTTGATCTGAGATATCCTTATGAAGTAAGACTGGATGGTATCTGCATTATGGATCTTTACATTCTTTAACTGGTTTCTTAGAGTCATCTTTCAGTTTATGTTCTTCCCTTCAAATAACTTGGTCAGGGAATCAAACATTTATTTAGGTGTGTTTAGAGAGGACACATGTGGTATGAGGTGATCCTTGATTGAATTAGAAATAATCCTCTTAGCCATAACCAATTTATTCTTATGTAAGGCCTCAGCCTCATCTCCCTTTGGAACTAGAACCTCTTCGTTGATGTACGAGTCCAACTAATTTTCTTCCAGGACTAGGGAGATATTATATTTCCAAGATCAGAAGTTATCAGCTCCCTCAATATTTTCATCAATCTTGGTATGATGAGACATCTTTAACAGAGAAACTCAAATGGAAATGCAAAATATTTAGATCTTACAAGGTTAAAATGTTGGAACTGGATCTGGAGCTGAATTTCTGCAGAGCTGGTTCATGAGCAAATTAGGGTTTGAATTTCTTGGAGTTTTGCGCAACCAAAAAATTTGATCTTGATATCTAAAATTTGATTTTTGGGAGAAGATAAATCCAAGCCTAGGCTAACTCAAAAATTCCACTTCTGTGGAAATCCCTAATTTCCGGTCATAGTGTCATGTCAAAAACTGAAAAAGCTTAGAATCAGATTTTACTTCGACAGAAAGATGTGCCCTAGAGAGGAGAGTCAACCCAACCTCCTTTTTCTGAGAATCTATGTAGAGAGATCCAAAAAATAGGAATCCCTAGTTTCTGCAGCTACACAGTGTCTTCTTCTCAGGTTAGCTCTGATACCATGTTAGATTTTTAACATTTAATCTATATGATCTTAGGATCTTATCTGAGAGAATATCAAGCAAAACAATTAAACACAAGAGACAATGAACACAAATATTTTCCTCGGGGAAACCATAAACGAGAAAACCCCGCAAATTCCTCAAAGATAGAATCGGCACCAAAAGTAAAATGCAAAGACAGTAAGATGATCTCCCAACAACAGTAGTCTTTCTCTCTATCTTGTCCCAACTTCTCCTCTTTCTCTCAGTTATGGGCTACAACTGAGTGTGATTTAATGAATACGAATGTGTGATAAATAGAGTGGCTCCCTCTCTACTCATACTAATTCTCGACTTGACAATAACTCACTAGGGTCAACTTCTCTAAGAAATCCTAATAACCCTAGGGCCCCACAACTATGGGGACTTTAACCCTTGATCAATAGGGAGGGTTATACTCTATGACTTTACATGACTTGTTTACATTATTGAATCTCCCGATCAGAACATCGAGGCATGACATAAATGAATTAAATTACAGATACTTCCTAGAATAAATATCGGGGTACAATACATATGATATACAAGTGAATACATTCCAAATTTACAAATACATCAACAATGTTACTGATGTAAAATGTCATGTAAAAGTCAAGAGGTAAACCCTCAGATGTAGGTTGGGTCAATAGCACCCAGAAAAAATAATATATTTATTATTATGGGATTTCCCAGGTAGGTCATCCCTGTTAGTTATAGAGGTTGACCTGGTTATGGAAAATGTCAGTTGGGAAGTTTAGTATAAATATTAAGGCACCCTCCTTCATTTGTACACACTCACACACACTTGTGTTGAGCAAAAGAGAGAAAGAAGGAGGGACATAGAAGGAGGAGTACTAGATCCTTTGGTGTTTTGGATCTCATGCTTGGGGTTTGGTATCTCTATATATGAGACCTCATTTTTTGGTCATTGCACACTGGTAATCTATATTGAGGAAGTTTTACTGATATTTTCCCTTTTTTTCCAGTAAAAATTGGTGTGTACCTTGTGATTGTGTTTCTTTCTGTGGTCCTCTTTATGTTGTTATTATGAAAATGTAGTAAAAGCTAATCAAGTTAGGAGTAAATCTATGGAAACATAAAAAAATTAATAGTCAAGGAATATGTTTTTCCCTAAAATAAAAAAGTATTCAAATGATTAATAACATTACATAACCAAGAAACGCAATCACATGAAAAATTCAACATACTAGCAATGGTTCACACAGTTATGTACACATACTAAAGCAATGTTTTTACATAACCCCATTCATATATTATGTGATGTATTTAAAACCTATATCAATCATATATCAATTCAAAAATTCTTATTTTATGAAGGAAATATGCATCCCCATATTCATTTGTCATGAAGTAAGTATTAATCCCTCTAGCTGATATATTATGACCAACCATGTAGTCCTATATTCAAATATCCTGAAGCAAGCATGCATCCCTCTATATCATGTCCTAGGAAGGAAATCTTGATCTTTATATCAGGCCTATATAAGTGTATATCAGTCTGACATAAGTCTTATATTATTCATATATCATATCACATAATATGGACTCATGAGGTCGCCAATATGCTAATAAAAGACAAACAATAATGTATATGTTGAACACAATTCCAAAGTCTAGGAATACATATATCTATATGATAGTCATGAAAAATATTAAAAAAAACTTTTTATTTTATTTATAATATCATATAACAATCAAAATATCAAGTACTTATATTTTGTTGATTTTTGTGGGATCCCTCTTGATCTATGCACCCTTGTAGGGAAAACTAGAGTCCTCTATTGACTTGAATGGAAGAGATTATTTCTAGTGAAAGGATTTCTCCCTTTCTTCATTATTTTCATGATGACATGATTCTATTCTTTAGTGTACACATCCTTGTTTTGGATGCTCCTGTCTTCTTGAATCAAATCATTTTTCTTGAAACTATTGGTGAATATATCAAAACACTCCCTTATGTTCTTCAACAAAATGATCATGGACATGAGATAGTCGTTAAATGAATCAAAGATGATATGCTTGGAATTTTATTAATATATCTTCAATTTGATTCACCCTTCATTGGTTGTAATATCCTCTTCCACTATGGATACATAACCATTAAGGTTATGGTCTTCAATAATATTGAAAACCCTTTCCTTCCATGTGTTGAAGTTGGAACTACCTTCAAGGTCGTCTACTGGGTGAACGGAGATCGATGTCATGTTTGCAATATTTTGAACAACTCTTAAATATATACATAGGATTATCTTGATGCACAAAACTAATATCTTTCACTCCCTATTCTTTGATACCATGTTTATGTTTGATCAAAATCAAATATTTTTGAACTTTAAAACTTTTATCAAACAATTTTAGCACTTATGAATTTCATAAATAAACCACATATGAATGCTTATATGAGACACATATGAATTTTTATATCATCCACATATGAATATCATAAATAAATCATCCACATAAATCAATCAACCATAAGATACAAGATATACCATCAGAAAACCCTCCTAAAATACATGATTAAAACCCCAACAATTCTTTGAGTATGATAGATAGATTTGAAGAGAATATTTTAAAACACATAAGAAAATTACCCAATAATTCATATCACCTCAACAGTAGACAACAAAGATCCAATGGAACCCTAGAAAAACAACTGTATGGAACTGTATTTAACTTCCCATATACCTACCATATTAATAACAAGACAAAAACACATAGCATGCGTATGTTAGCACATATGAGGCTCAATAAACACATTGAAAACACCGCATAATGCATTCTCAAGGGGCATATACATATAACTCCCTCCATGCCAAAAATTAGTGTGCTTCATTTCCTCAATTATCTTTAAATGAATGTTCATTCTCTTGAGCTCAAAGTGAACTAAAGTTGAACTGAATGTTAAATGACTTGAAATGAATGTTAAATTTACTTGAAATCAATGTTAACTTACTTGAAATGGATGTTTAAATAACTTAACTAAATGATAACTGACTTGAATTGAATGTTAATTGACTTGAACTAAATGTTAACTGATTTCAACTAAATTTTAACCGAATTTAACTGAATGTGAATTGGATGAGAAATGAATTAAATATTTAATTTACTACTAATCACTTAGTTAACAAACTAACTTAAGTGTCACTAGTGTTTAACTCTTAGTTCCATCCATGCAAAATCTCTATTATTAAATTTTGCATGGATCTTTTTAGTTAACACATGGATGTTTATTGATGAACATTGAGGTCTTCTTTAGTTAACTGATTACATTCATGAATAGTTCAACTGGTCCTTTAACTAAGGAATTGATTTAGGCATTCACATTTTACTGAATATTTATAACTTGATTTCACTAAGACATTTGCATGGGAAATTAAAATTTCCCTTTCTCTATGTTTTTTGTCATTAGCTATAATTAGTTAATGCATGGTTCGTATGTGTATTAATTATTTATCCATCTTATCATATCATACTTGGAAGAATTATTCCATATTGATGATCATATATATTACCCCGAGCCATATATTTATATGCTAAATTAATTCAATGTAGGGGTAGTTAAGCCCTAAAGAACACGTGTTGCACTCAGTTCCCATAACTAGCAATATATCACATAGTATAACCCCCTCAACAAATGGAGGTCCACTGTCTTGATACAACACAATACTTCAATTTTCATACAACAAAATATCATCTCTACAATTAGAGATCCATTCTCATAGTGTACCTTTTATAATAATACTTGACTTGATATTACTCACAAATGTAATCTTCATATTGCTCACAAGACTCAGCTTGATATTACTCACAATATTTACAATACAACATCACCACTTCAATCATATGAGGATACACAAGACTTGATATGTCTCAGAAGTCCAAAGAATGACACCTAATGTTGTACAATCAACACTCCCTCTCATCAAGGGAGGCATTATCTACTTTACCAGGAATTTCCTTCCATACTAATATTTATCTTAGAAGTATCTCAACTTCATCACTGACAACATCTTGTCCACCAAATTTTGATCTTCTCATCATTAACTATGTACTGAAATTTGATTTTACAAGACCATGAATTCAATGAAGTGCAACTTCATCTCAATGTGTTCTATCATAACACATTGGTTGTTTTTAGAAATATTGACTATTAACACCTAATAAATGTAGGATCGAGTATTTCACCCTATTAGGTAGCTTGCCAAGCTACACTACTCCTCAACAAGTAGTACTATGCAAAAAATTAATTTAGCTTGTGTAGTAATAACCACAATAGTACACATAGATAATACCAAGGTATATAATAGGTCTACTATTTATCAAAATAGAATAAAGAACCTATTCTAGTGTATATCAAGTTACTCAATCTTATTCTTATCCATCGGCATAAAAATACAACAAGTCTTCTAGGTACTTTAAGAGACCAACCAGGCACTTATTCAAAGTAGCATCATCTAGATCTGATCCAAAATGTAGTTTTCTAAACTAGAAACAATATATTTCATAGCCATCATAAAATAGACATTAAATGTGTAATTATCATGCAGAAAGAAAATCTTATCTTTTCTTTCAATTTTCAACATTTGTTGACTTCAAGAATATTTTACCATTTGAAGAATTTCTTAGTTATATTTCCATTCTCTGTAATGTTCTTCAAGGCCTCATCATTTTCCTAGTGATTTTATATAACAGTGGCCCACATAGAAAACTATAGGGATATATAAGCTCTCTAAGAGGTTTTAACTATTATAGGATAGTTCATACTATAATTCTTCTTGAGTATCCAATATTCTTTTAGACTTTGATCATGTCTCTGCTCAAACACATTTTCTCCACAAGATATCACATCCCTTGGATTTCTGAGTCATACATCATGATTAACTAGTTTGTGGAATTTTAACTATTGTTTCCTATGAACATACATCAATACTATGTTTTCAACTAGATTATTTTTATACTATACCAAGCTTGTTCTTGACAGAGGATTAGTAAATATGTTGGAAATTCTGCTCATCCGTGGATATGTACAAGAGTTACACCTCCTTTCTGCACCATGTCTTAGATATAACTAACTAGGAAATTTGTAAAGTTTTATTTCTTTACAATATTATCTCTCTGATAAAAATATTTGATGTGATATTTATCCATCATTGTACTAGTTAGAATCCATATATCTGCAAAACTTACTTTCACTAATCGAGACATTTCTAAATCCTCATATACATGTACCAACTACATAACAAAACACATGCTTTATTTTACATGTCTATGTACTAACTGTAAATCATATAATGGATCCTCAGACATGTATAAATATATCTAACATATATGAGATCCTACAAATATGAACAAGAATCATATTTATCTTTATGTGTGTTATTGTGGATTTATAATCCATTGTTCTTGAATCCTTTCAAGAAATCTACTGAACATTTTATCAATAAAAGAAAATATTTTTTAATGACTTTTACACCTATAAAATTAAGAATCATCCAAGATTCTTACATATATATTAGTTCTGAATATGGCTACGATACATGATTTCTACATAGAAAGAGGTTAATTTAACCAGTTCCACTAGTTTTTCCAAGAGCATCTAGCTTCTCCCTCTCAACATTTAGGATGTGAGAATCATAAATTTGATTCCTTCATCATGGAGACTCATTCTCCTCTATATTTAACACATATATGAATATGATTAAGATAAATACAATACCTTTAGGAGTCTTTACATTTCTCCAAATAGAATTAGGGATTATATTAAGTCTTCTTCCTAACAAACATAGGAACCTTTCAATTTGCTCTCTTTCAAGGCTACAAACATATTGATTAGCTCAAAATTACTAGAATGTGCAGGATTTCAAGTCAGAAGGCCATAACAAGTGACCTTGGTTTCGCAATAAGGAGTTAGCTCAGAAAGAAGGGATGACTATCAATATCCATTTGATCGAACTGTTAAGATGAATATAATGTAAGGAAAGAGCAGTTAAGATAAGACAAGATATGGAGAACCATATCTGCAGAACAGTTGATATTATCAATGGTTGAAATACAAATTGCTTAGGTGAAGTGATGGATGGTTAATTGTAAGAAACAATGATAAATTTCCAAAAAAGTGAAATCTCATCAGAGGATAGAGCTGCATAGTGCACACATAAAGTGCATGTAAGAATAAAGGGCCTGACCATGCACAATGGGTAGAACTAACCAAGATGCATGGTTAGTTTTCATTGGATGTGCATAATCGGACACCTTTTTCTAAATTTCCTGGCAACTGTGTGTTACCATTTTGGGAAACTAGAAGTGGTTTCTACATAGAATAAAGTAGAGACCCCACTGGAAGTCAGAGAATCCCTTCCAAGTCACATCAGTTAGTCGGGTCCAGTGTCAGTAGTCACATGACAATTCTAGTTAGCCATTATTTCCCTTCCAAATGTCATATTTTTTAATTTTCAAAGACGTTAAAGATCCATTTTGTCTTTTCACCAAGCTCACTATCATCTACAATTTTCAAATTAACTATAGACCAGAAACCTATCCATAAGTAACCTAGTCATTATCCCAGTCAACAATCCATAGAAGTAGTCACCCACCATGTCAGATTAATCGGGTAAACCAATTGTTACCCAAATCTACCTAGTTTTACCGTTTTAATTTCATTTTTACCCTAAAAAGTTACAAACCTATAAATTGACCCTAAACCATTCAATATTCACCATTGTGATGTCTTAAGCAATCTATGAGTTGACTCAAAAACCTAATTCCAATGAAAATATGGCTATATTCAACCATCAGATTGATATACAAGATAACGATATTTCACACTCTTAAATAATACAAACCTTGGGAGAATCCCATTACAGAAACTTCACATACCAATACACCTATAAGATCTAGGCCTCAAACCTATTATGGGTAGTATGTACCCTATTCATCCATTTTTTGGAATTTACTATCTGGTGTTCGTCCTGCTATTTTCCTAGTAAAATAATGATTATGTCCTCTGATAGAACTAAATTTATTTTTCACACTTATGTTAAAAACATCAAAAAGATATTTTCTATCAGTTATCAATAAGGCCTCCTACCTATAGGGGAAATGGAAATATCCCTAACATTTCAAACCCTAAGCCCTCATAACAAAATAGTTGTTTTATCTCATCACATAAAAACCAACATGATTACTCAGACTGCAAAACCTCCATACAAAACTCTATTTTTCAAACTAGAATGTAGAAAGACAATTTCCCTCCTATCTACTATCTTAGGATATAAGAATGGTGATGGAGTTGATGAAACTATGTTAGTACTACTAACAAGCATTCCCCATTTTACCACTTAAATCCAAAATCGAACATCCAAACTTGTTTATCTCATACAATTAACCAACAACTGACTAAATACCCTACCCTAGAAACCTTATATATCCCTCATATATTTTATTCATATTATTATATCAAAATTACAAGCATTTTGAAGTCCTAGGGATGAACATGGTTAATGAACCATCAAAAATAGGATTACCAGTATATGAGTGGAACTCCCTATTTATGAGGCAAGCAAACAATGCCAACTTTGTAGAATTCACAAATAAGGCAATGAATATAGCATATAGTATCATTCATGGGCTATAACTGCATAGAATACCCAAAGAAGGAAAATAATGGATGCATTTTACTCCTGAAACAAGTGTTGGAGACTGGCTCCTATTCAAAAATTATAGAGTCATTAGGATTTATTACTTTAAAGGAAGGCCATGTAAGCTACACACATTCCTTATAATCGAAATTCTAGCTATGGAGTATGTCAGGAAATTATTGCTCTCAGATTAATTGCACTTTGGGGTTTTGAGCAACAAAAATCCTTTGATATCCCTAAATATGTGGGTCCCTTCCAGGTCAAAACTCACAGTGTTGTATATTACATGGAGGGATTCCTAGATTAATTTAATTTTAAAAAGTTGAACGTGTATCTTATGACCCAGATAGGGTCATAGAAAATAAAGAGGTTGGAAAATAAAACACTCAACTTATGAACCTCCTCCTAGACCATACCTAGTAAGCATAGCTAATAAGGATAGTTTGGAGGAGGTTGAGAAGATATTGACAAGTGCAACATAATCAAGTGAGCCTAAACACATGGAAAGATAGAAGATAACTATAGAAGACATGGAGGTGGACCAAGAGTAACAGATCCCTCAATCAAAAAAGGAAATAATTGACCCAAAAAAGGAATCTAAATCTCTAACAATGAAAAAAATTGAAGCTAAAGTATCCAAGGAGGATGGTGAGATGGGAAAACAAGCAAGAATTCAAGGGATACAATCCACTAATTTCATGCCACATCTTTCCTTGGAATTCACCATACATAAGAAATCTAAATCCATCACTCCTACAGGAACCTATACTAGTCCAAACTCATTTACAAGCCATTTACAAAGAAATCCAAAAAGAGAGTGTACAAAATGTAAATGAAGACAAGATGCATGATATTCCTTCTCATAAAATGATTCTAACAATGGTAGACAATGTGGAGGACACTTTCAGATATTCAATAATAGAACCTTTGGTTTCAAGACCCACCAGTGTAAGAGATTATAAGGTTAAGGAAGATTTACTAAATTGGTCCCTAGTTATCAAACTATATAAAGTATATTTCTTCAAACAATATAGTGATATAATCCATGTAGAGGTAGTGAAACATACCATAACTAAACAGAGATTAACATAATCACTAAATAAAGATGGATTTATTTTAAAGGTAGAGAAGTGGATCATTAGAGATAAACAAGCCACTATTAAAGAGTTGGAAGAGAAACTAGTAGCCTTAAGCTCTAAACCTAATGATGTATAACAACTTAAATCATTGACATGCAATAAATACAATGACATTGTAAATATCATAAGTAAGATAAAAATTACAAATACACATCCAATGAAGACAATTGAAATCCACCAAGTAGAGATACAAAAATAATAATTATTATCTATTGTTGTAAAATATAGAGTTGAGGTGGAAGAAAGAGATGAGAAGATAAATGTGTTAACCTCCCATATAGCTACTCTAGAATTTCAAAAAACAAATAGAGAGCATAGTGTGCCCCATCTATAATAACTCTGGGGGTTATAGAGAAAGAACATGTTCATCAATGAAAATAACAGAATATGCAAGAGACGGTCACCCAACCACCATCAACTGAAGTAGCTTATATATATTTTATGGATGAATACAAACCACAACTAAACTATCCAAAATTGAATAGAATGTTTAGACTAAAATAAAATTTCTAGAAGATTATGTTACATAGAAGAACAATAGAATACTCAATCTAGAGAACAATGTAAGTAAGAAGGAAGATGGCATAACTAACTTCTAAAGGGAATTGATTATTTAAAAATTCAGGTGGCATCATTGAAGAAATATGCCCAAGGGGAAGAGTTTTTGAGAAGAACTACCCAATAAATATGGGAGAAAATAGACCAAATACTCAAAGGGAAATGGGATTTTATGGACCCTGTGACTACTAAAATGAAGATATATCTATGAGACATGAATGAAATCAAGTTGGTAGCTGCTATAAAGGGAGACAATCCCACCCATGAAAGACAAACTATTTATTACTTAAATAGAAGAACCAATAAGTAGTTGGAATAATTACAACTAACGAACATTGCTCATGTAATCAAGATTGCAAAGAAGATGATTAAAGAAAACATTGCACCTAGTAATGCATAATAGTAGAAACACCATGTAAGATGATATCAAATCCATTAAGACCATGTTTATGGAAATGAAAATCTTGGAATAACTCTATTAAGGTATGGAAACTCATAATTCTACTCCAAAGACGAATACATGAACAAGTTTTAAAAAAAAAGAAATGAAAAGACTAAGGAGAAACTATAAGGGATAACCAGTGGAGATAAATAATTTTAAAGAATCAATTCCATGGATAAGGTTGAAAACTATTTTTAGGGAAATGGGGCCACTCACTTATGAAATACATTATAAGGTAGAGTTGGCATTGGAGAATCTCAAAGATAACAACATACAAGTGGTAAAGGAATGAAAACATGTAGTTAGGTGTCATAAAATATACTTGCCACCTCAACAACACCATTTGTCTCTATAGACAGCTATTTTATCTTCATAACAACCAAAAACTCTGCATTCGACTCCCCCTCCACCTCAGTAATACACACAATCACTGTCAACACAAAAAATGTAGGTCAAACTACACCATTGGAATTTATGATACCTATAGGTTCAATACATCCTGAATAACGCACATATAATGAAATGTTGTACAGGATGAACCAATTTGGCATTGCAACTGGATTTACAACAACCCTAACTCAACAACCCATGCATGGTTAGTAGTCACCCATACAGGGAAAAAAAAGAGGCAGAGGAAGGAAGAAAAACTAAAAGTACAGTTTATGTAAATTTAATATTTTCAATGTAAAAAGTAATTAGTGAAAACTATTAGTATTTTTTACTTGTCAGTTCATTTACAAAATAAATTTAGGTGCCTATAATCCCTTTGAGCTCAATGTACAAGCAAATGGATGGTAATTTGAGAACTAGGAGTATTATTTACTCTATTGTTGAGTTGGTGTACATTGTTTGTATGTAGAGATATTTTATCTAATATTAATGAAATGGAGCCTTACAATTTTTTTTCTACCTTTTGTTAGTATGTGATCATTTGTTTGTAAGGATTTATGTGAAAAATAACACAGTGACCGAAATGTCATTTGAAATGATTTGTGCATCATCAATTCTTTCTTCATGATTAAATGTTGGATACCATCTTAGAAGTTCAAAGTTATTTTGATTCTATAGTCGATCCTTAATTCATCTGATGATTGCTCTACGTATGGAAAATATTTATGTATATGTGCTTTTATGAAATGTATTTTTTCTGAAGACATGCAAACATCATGTTATTCCCTTGCAAACTATAAAGAATTACTGAATTATGTAAAATACATGTCAGTACATTCGATCCCTATCTATCTTTAGTAAATTCAAATGTTAGTGCTTCATTTAGTTAAATAATTGTGTTCCTCATTTCATCAGTTTCATATCCCTAATTGTACTACCTAACTCAATTTAATTCCACTGTTTTTTACCTAAGGGAGTCGACAACTAGGAACCAAGATGGTACTCATGTGACATGGGATCTAGGGATCTAATAACGATACCACTATAACCCTGGGTGCATTCACAAGGCCCAAATCATGGTGCATGGGAAATTCTAAGGAATTCAAACATGAGACCTTCCATTTACAACTATTTACATCATTTCAACTTTACCACTTGCTCTGTCTCCCACGAGATTATGTTACGAGGACATGGGGGTGGGTTTTGATCTACTTATGTGTCCACAAGTCACAAGATCATTTAATACAATCTCTTTGGGTGGAACAAAACATTCGATCACTACCTCAAGGTTCCCCCATGAATCTAGGTTAGGACCTCATTGGAATTGAATATTTCCCACTGGTTAAAACACCCTCGCTCGTCACCAATGGATCCAATCCATTTTGGAAATTCCACTATTAAATTTACCTTGCATTCACAATTTTATTCACAATCCTAAATTAAATATCATGAGCATTTTTATTGAATGACTCAAACACAATTTTATACTACGATCTAGCTATAACATCATTAAATTTTAATCCCCATCATGCCCGGGCTTGTTCTACCTTCAACTTAGGACAAATCTAGTCCTAACATGATAAATGGTACCATTTATAACAAGGAGCACATTTAAATAAAAAATGTACTTATTTGTGACAAAGTAAATATTTTCTTTCTGTACAATGAAACTGAAGTAGACAACATTGGTTGAATTATTCACCTGGAAACCCTACTAAAGCGATATAGATCTTCATAAGAAAAACCCCATAAATAATACATAGATGAAGGATCTTATTATCCTTCCCGATTCAAGAATCCATTAAAGGAATTTACATTCATCTCAAGGAATACATATTTCATTTCTAAATTATACTTTAGTCTTTACTTCAAGTGAAAATCAAAGAAATATTTGAATATTTAAATAATCTAGAAAGATCTTATATATTCCTAGAACCCCTATAAATATTTTCCTTTAGCCACTTATCTCAAATCCATCTCAGTCAAGTAACACTTCAAGGTATACACATTCTTACTTAGGACATCAGAGACATCCATTTAGCCCACCTGCACAACCTATTGTTGTACATACTCCAAATATGGAGCGAAGAGGCCAAGGGGGACACCACCACCCATTAACCCATGGATTGTAGAAATATATGGTCCTTTAAATCTACCTCTCAATTTGCATGATATTCCTGAGCATTATTTGAAACTCTTACCTAACTATAGTGGAGAAAACAATATTTCAGTTGAAGAGAACATGGATAATTTTCATAATTTCACTGATAATATTTTTATAGAAGATGATGATGTTTATATGAGGGTTTTTTATACAAACACTTCAAGGATAAGTAAGAAAATGGTTTAAAAATTTACCTATAAATTCTATTAAATCTTGTAATGCTTTACATCTAGCATTTAAAAGATAGTGGGTAGAAAAGAGAGGTAACTTATATTACCTCAATGAGTTATCTACTTTAAAGAAAAATAATGGTGAAACTGCAGTTGAGTTTAACAAAAGATTCAATAAGAAGTATAATAGAATTATAAATGATATATATCCTACACATAATGTTGAAAAATTCACACATTCTAGAGCTTTTGATTTTGACTTTTCTATGATGTTTAGAGAAAGAAGATCAACTACACTAGCAATCATGCAGGATGATGCTTTAAATGTAGAATCCATTATGACAGCTTCTAGTAAAATTAAACATAAACAAGACTTTGACAAGAAGAAGAATAAAGATGAGGCTGAGTGCTCAAACAAAAATTAGAATAATGAGAATCAAGAGGATAAGATAGAACAAATGACTAAAATCCTAAGAGATTTGTCAAACAACTTAGTAAGACTTGAGATAACGGAAAATAATCAGAATATAGAATCTCAATCTATTGGACAAAGAAATCCAAATCAGTTTAGAATACCTTTTAACCCTCATATTTTAATAGATAAAATATAAATGAATATCATCCCATACAACCTCCTTTTGGAATAATAAAAACCGATTCCCATACTTAGGATATAAAATTTAATCTTTTTGATTAAATTGCTAGGTCTTACACTAGCTAGTTGGCATCCAGTTGCATTTTTGTGGTCAAATTTTCCAAAAATGCCTTCAAGAGCACTTTGGAAATATTTTGGATAAGATTCTACCAGCCCAATATACTCTCTAGTTTAGTAAGTGCACATTCTTTCCTTATCCAGAGTTTCCTTGTTTTTTCTGCAGTTGAAAGGAAAAAGGTAAAGCTAGTTTTATGGTAGACTACCTTGTTTTTGTCACACCTCACCCTCCTTTATCTCACCCAAAAGCATGATTTAGTCCAATTTCATTCACTTATCAACTGTAAAAACTCATTCATCCAGTTCATGAGCCTATTGACAAATTAGGAAAGTGTTTTATGCACTTACGGGGGATTTTGACTAGTTTGGTAAGCCTACTTTCATAATGATTTAAATGGAATAATTATGCTTTCGAATCCTTGGAGTATCTACATGGTTGAATAGCCTATTTATATATAATGGTGGCTAGTGTAAAATAATATAACAACACTTTGTGTTATTCAACATTGTTAGAGAATCATACCACCTAGCACCATGGCCACATACACCTAGGACACATTTTCATTTGTCTTGTACTTATGTCATATGGTCCACACCTTGGTCACGTTGGTCTAGAAAGGTATATGGGGGTTTGGGACTAATTAATGCACCAAATCACCCTATTTTTTTTCAACTAAGAGAATGATATCCCTCATTGATGAAACTCCATTCGTTTGGGTGCTCCTACTCCTTAAAATATGGAATTGGTTTGACAAGAGGTGCTCATGCATTTATTTGGGTGGTTTTTGACCCTTTTGGACCATTAAATGCTTCCTAGAGCCACTTCCACTTACTCATGCACTCCACCACACCTATCCTACCCTCATTTATTTCCTAGAATTATTCCCCCACGTTCACATGGACATTGATGACCATTTGAGGTTGTTTGGGAGCTTATTGGTCAACCTAGAGGGGTTTGAGATCCAATCTAAGACTGTCATATGTATGCCACCAATTTTCCTCCTAAGGCTAACCATTTTCTCCCATTTTATTATAAACATGTATGACACATATTTACATGATGTAAACTAATAAAAAATTCAATTATTGACACCATCTTTGTGTGTTAATTTTTCTCTTTTCATTGTTTTTCTGCATACTTTGTGAATATATTTAGTTGTGAAGATTCCCTTAGACACTAGATATTTGTATGAATCATAATTTCACATGGTATCAGAGTTCTTTGGAGTTGCAAATCAAATCGAGAGTGTTTGATTTGTTAATTAGGGTCTTTTCCAAAAACATTTGAGTGTTTTCATTGTAGGTACATCCAGTATTTCCATCACCTATTACACAAGAAGGAATGCATCACAATCATGTATTAATTATCCCATTAAACTATTTCAAATGGAAGGTTGAAATGGTGATCCAGCTCAAGTAGAAATGCCTCTACAGTTTCACCATGGGAATTGAGACTAAGCCCAACTCTATTGTGGAAAAGTTGAAGTACTTCAACTATAATATCCATGATCTGATGTACATATCAGAATATTAGATTTATGCAATGTTTTAAATTAAATTTATGCTATTACTCTTGCAAGCATTCAGTAAATTGCTGACTGGGAAATTAAGGGATTTTACTAGGATAAATTGCAGACAAAGGGAGTGGGAAGTGGGAAGAAACCAAATTTATTTTAGAAATATAATTTCCTCCTCCATAACATAATTATATCTGTTTCCATTTAGGTTTCAAAATCCACTACGTGGAAAACTACTTCCACGCTTATGGGAAGCCAAACCGTGAAACTAGGAAGAGTAGTTCAGTATTTTTCAACCAAGGGATTTTGAAAATTTGAAGAGGGTTTTTCAAGCCATCAGATAACATAATAAAGGGTTTTGGACAATTTTTATCAGATCTGAAAGGTTACAGGGGAGTTTTGGAAGAACTTGGGGTTTTTTGGCAATTTTGTCCTAGTGGAATCCTGTGCAATGGAGGATCCCAAAACCCAGTACATATTCAATGAATACCTTATCAGGGGTAATTTATGGATAGGTATGTATTTCAGTGATATGCAACAACTTACAGAATAAAAAATCACTGAGTATAACTCATTGAAATTAAGAACTAGACTAGTCAAAATTAACTAGTAATCTAACAGGGGTGTGCAAATAAACTTGAATTTTGGAAGAGCAATGTATAATACCTGATAATTTAATTTTACAGAGTCTATTACATCATATTACATCATATCATACCACTCAATCTCATTCTCATGGGCAAGACTCAGTTATTATTGTAGTAGGAGGCTAAAATCCCTCATTTTGATGGCTAGTTAAGCTTTTACATCTAAAACTGAGTGTGTAGAATTAAGGGACATTAATATTTAGAATTGAAAGATATAAATACAGTATTTATCAGTGGCATATATAAGATATTAAATAATCATTTACCATTACATGAAGAGTCTCACAATAGGCAGGAGGCCCAAAACATGACCCGAGAAGGGATGAGAGCATAGGTGAAGCATGGAATTCACTGGAGCTCGAATTGAACATGATGGAGGATGAAAAACATATCTAAGATTAATTTAATGGATGATATCAATCATTCCATACATTCAATAGAAGAGAAGAGGACTGAAGGAGAGGGGAAGGGAAGGTCTGGGGCTCATCTCCTAGGGCTCCGAGGTGCATCACTCAGGAAATAATGCTCACATGGAATAAAGAAATAAAATCATCAACCAAAATGAATCAATGGGCTCAAATTGTCCTTTTATATCCTTTTGGATGACATATTTAGCAAGTGGAGGCCAATGGTGACCAGTGAATGCAAGTCAACCCCTTGGGTGCCCTAACCCTAGCCAGATAAGCGCCCTCCTTGGGAAACATGGAATGTAGGACCATGTGTAATTGTTTCCATGTCCAAATCATTCCTCATATTTAGAAACTTCACCCTCCTTACTCAAATAGATGTTTCTTTTGTTTATGACATCTTCTCGCTTTTGCCGGGTTTTAAGACTAATTCTCCATAAGGAAACTGTGCTTTCCTTCCCAAAACTTTCCTTCTTTTTTCCTTACATATTTTCTAAGTTCTTGAATAGGAAACTACACCCTCCATTTGCAAAACATTCTTTCTTTTACCTTTTTCTTCTTTTCTGCTACTTTTAAGGAATTTCCCTTTATTTCCTTCATTGCTTTTGTCATGGAGTTTCTTAATTTTCACCAAGGCAAGTTGAATTTACCCCAATGTGCCCTCCTGACATGGAAATATTATTTCCACATTATTAAATTGAAAAATTAATAAAAAGGATTAAATAAATTAAATACATGCCTCAAAATAATTATTAGCAAAATTTGTCCTAGGAAGAATAATTAATGTCAACTTGAGCCCCTAGGAACTTCAATATGGTCAACACTTTTAATGGTCAAATTGAGGGGACATGACATTCCTCCCCTCCCAAAAATGCTTTCCGTCAAGCAAAACCAAATCAAGGTGCTGCAAGATCTGCTCACCCTCCTAAGTGGCATCTTCATTGGGAAATCATTTCCAATGTATCAAGTATTCCTTGATTGTTATGTTTCTTAATTTCCTTTCTCTTCCCATCAACACTTTCTTTGGTACTAAGACCAAATGGCCTTCATCATGCATAGGTGGCAGTTCTTCAGAAACCACTATATGTTTCCCAATTTCTTTCTTCATACAAGAAACATGAAAAACATTATGGATTTTGTTGTTTGTTGGAAAATCCAACTCATAGGCTACTTCACCGAATTTTCTGATAATCTTGTAGGGTCCATAAAATCAGGGATGAATTTTTTCTGCCCCTTTCTTCTTCAAGGGAGACTGTCTATAAGGTTGCAGCCATATATAAGCTAAGTCTCCCACTTGGGACACTTTGTTTATTATGTGCTTATCTGCAAAAATATTTTGTTGGTTCTGTTCAATCTGCAGATTGTCTTTCGGTGCCCTTAAAATGTCTTGGTTGTCTTACAACCAATCTTTAGCTTTTTGTGCCTTACAGTCTCCAAATATTAATTCTACAAAGGTTGGATCTTCATACCCATATAAGTCCATAAAGGGAGTCATTTTGATAGAAATATGAAATGTGGCGTTGTAACATAACTCACCCAAGTGGATCCAAGTTACCCAAGCTCCTTGTTGTTCTGTAACATAGTTATAGAGGTACCCTTAAAGCCATTGGTTCACCCTCTTAGTTTTTCCATCTGTTTGGGGGTGATAGCTTGTACTCATGTTCAGATTTGTTTCAACTAGACCAAATAATGTTTGCCAAAAAGCACTAGTGAATTTACTATCTCTGTCACTGATTATAATCTTGGGTAGTCCATGCAGTCTAAAAATATCCTTAAAGAATAGAGAAGCAACCTCACTAGCTGAAATAGTGGATAATACTGCAAAAAAATGTGCATATTTTTTCAACCTGTCAACCACCACAAAAAATACTATCTTTCCCTTGTAACTTTGGCGGCCCCGTGATAAATTCCATGGAGACACTTTCCCATTTTTTATCTGGAATAGGAAGAGGCTTAAGGAGTCCAGTAGGGTCTGAGTGAACAAATTTGTTCTGCTGACATGTATAAATTTCCTTCACATACATGAGAACATCATCTTTAATTCCTTTCCAAGTAAATATCTCCCTTACCTTATGGTAAGTCTTCAGAAAACCAGGGTGACCAGCCACTGGTGCATTGCATGCAAATCCTAAAATATTCCTCTTTAGTGCAGATCCTAGCATGAAGAAAATTATGTTTTTGTAATAGATGAGGTCATCATGAACTCTGTACTCTTCATTATAATTTACCCCATCCAAAACTTCACAAGAAAATTGATCTTTAGAGTATTGAGCAGCCAACTGTATCTTCCATTCATAACATATTTGCAGCAAAGAGAATGTGGGCTTATGGGAGAGTGCATAACCCACAACATTCATTTTTCCCTTGTTATTCTCAATGTCAAAATCAAATGATTGAACTTTACTCACCCATTTTGTATTCCTGTCATTGAGTTCCTTTTGGGTAAGGAAGTGTCTAATACTGTTGTGATCAGTGTTCACAATGAATTTACCCCCCACCAAGTACTATATGAATTTGTACAAGGCATGCATGATGGCCAACATATCCTTATCATATATGGAATATAGCCTTTCATGTGGCTGCAATTTTCTTCTCTCAAATGCAATAGGATGCCTATATTGCATTAGGACAACTCCAATGCCTAGCCCAAAGGGATCACATTTCATCACAAAAGGTTTAGAAAAATCAGGCAAGGAAAGTATTGGACAACTTCTCATTATCTCTTTCATTATCTGAAAATATTTTTCAACCTCCTCAATCCAACTAAATGTGCCCTTCTTAGTCAAATATGTCAAGGGTGCACTATACTGGGAGTATCCTTTGACAAATATGTGGTAGTAGTTACAAAGGCCAATGAATCCTCTCAGTTCAGTGAGGTTCCTTAGGATGGCCCATTCTAATATGGCCTTTATTTTTTATATATCTACCTTGACCCCTTCTTGGAAGATCACATGGACAAGGTACAACAATTCTGTGATGCCAAACTCACACTTAGACATCTTGGCAAACAATGACAGATTTGCAAGCATAGTGAGTACCTCCTCCAAGTGGTGCAAATGCTCCTCCCATGTTATACTATAGATCAAAATATCATAAAAAAACACAAGGACATACTTATAGAACTGTTTGTTGAATACCTTGTTCATGCATGATTGGAAGGTTGTTGGGTCATTATTCAAGCCAAATGGCATGACCAGAAACTCAAAGTGGCTAAAATGACATCAGAAGGCCACCTTTTGTATGTCTTCCTCCCTTTGATTCTGATTTGGTGGTACCTTGACTAGAGATCTATTTTGGAGAAAAAAATGGCTCCATGCAGCTCATCCATCAGCTCATCAATTCGGGGAATCGGGTGCCTGTTCTTTATTGTCTTCTTGTTCAAATCCTGGTAATCTATGCACGTCCTGAGTGTCCCATCCTTTTTCTTCACCAGAACCACCGAAGAAGAAAAAGGACTCGAACTTGGTCTTATGAGGCCCAACTCAAGGAGGATTTCCTTCTTGATTTAATCCTTGAATCTCTTTGGATGCTTATAGGGATGGAGTTTTATTGGAAGTGTACCAGCTTCCAACTCAATCATGTGTTCAATGTCGTGGTCTGGTGTCCTGCCATGTGGAAGGTCTTCAGAAACCCTCTTATGCTTATGCAAATTTTTTTTATATCTTTGGGCCAGGAGGAAACTTTGGAAATTATTCCCTTAGTGGTGATTTTGAATTCAACAACCCATTCAATGTCCCCATGCCTCATAACATATCTCATACTTTTTGCAGAAATTACTTGGCTGGGATAAGTATTCATACCTTTCAATACCACCGGTTTTCCTTCAACATCATTGAAATTTATTTGTGGTATCTAGTAGTTCACAGAGTGCTCTCCAATAGAGTACAACCATTGTACTCCCAACACCATGTTGGTGTCTTCCACATTGACAACATAAAATTTGTCTTTCACAGTATACTCACTGATGTTTACTTACAGATTTGGGATCCATTGGTTCCAGTCCATGGTATGGTTACCACGAATGACCACATTGAATCCTTCAAAGGTATCAGTAGGTAGTTTTCTCCTCTTCGCCAGGGCTGAATCAATAAAATTATAGGTGGCATCCCCTTCAATAAGAACTGTAATTTTCTATCCTTGTAGAACTCCTTTTATCCTCAAAGTATGGAATCGGGGAACTCCACTGAGTACAACACTTTTTATACTGACTTGATGAGGATGATCCTCTTCTTCAACTATTTCATACTCTCCATCAACCATATCAACTTCTTCTACCTCCTCTTCATCACTTTCAGAAAATAATTCAATATAATGGGCTTTTCCCTTCACACATTTGTGACCCAAAACCCATTGTTCTTGGCAGGAAAAACATAGCTTCTTCCTCCTCAATTCATCCCGATCCTTGTATGAGTAATCTCTCTTTCCAGGGGCAGGAAATTTTCTCATAGGTGGTTTTTGGTTCAGAAATTTATGAGGTATAGGAGGTCGAGGAGGAAACTTGGTCCTCATAATTTCATCCTGCGAATCTCTAGTCCTGCTATAGTCCTGCTCACTGGTTCTTGCAAGGTGGTGGTTCAGTAATCCTTCACCAACCCCTTCAATGGTTCATCCAGTCCTTTTGTAAACAAAAGGATCAGCCTTGATTCTGAGATATCAGTGACCATTACAACCACCTTTTGGAACTCTGAGATATATGCTTTTGGAGTTCCAACCTGTCTAATGTGTGCTGTTGTCCACCAATTGCACACCAGCAGCAGAAATCTTCTGAAAGCTGTCTCCTCACTTGAAAAAGTGATCCGTAGGATCTCAACTTGTGTGCATTAAAAGTTTTTTTTAAAAGAATGCGTGCAACAGGTTAATTAATGGAACAACATTAACAAAAATTAAATGCTCAGAACAAGAATGAAAACCACAACACCGATAGACAGATACAAGGAAGAAAACACAAAAGTAGAGTCACAAACAGAAGTTGATAACGGAGTTCACCCCCTCCACTAGGCTACGTCTCCGGGTCCCTCTCCAATGGGTACCAATCCAATTAATGGCTTTAAATGGTACAAAATGGTTCTGGCATCAACTTCAGCATTTGCAGAAACATAATGTTGGACAGGAAGTCTTCAAGACCCCCTCTCTGAAACTTACAACTTGGAATTCAAAAGATAAAGAAGCCAAACTATAACAGAGAAATGGTTGAATTCTAAATACAAACAACACTCTGGATAAATGGCAGCAAAAACTCTCCTACTATTCTCTGTCTCTGTCAAAATTAACTACAGAAAACTGTAGAACAAAAGGCTGAACAGAAAGTATTCAAGACTCTTCTCTGGAAATTACAATCTGGTCTTCAAAAGACAAAGAAGCCAACATGTAATAGATAATGGTCGACTTTACACTAACAGCATCTGGAATAATTTTACAGCCAACTCTTTTTTTTCTCCCCTTACTCAGTCTGTCAACAACTGGAATATAAAGCTGCCCCTGTATCGTGGCTAGAATCGAGCTGTTGAAGCGTTCAGTGGGAGGAATCGTCACCGATTCGACTCGCCAAAACATTACCAAAGAGTCTATTCTGCATCCTCTTGCCAAATGCCAACTCGTTCATCATCACCGACTGTTCCATATTCCTGTAACATTACCAACAAGCTGTTCATACTATCCAAACGTGGCAACAAAACTGTGCCAGATATGATACCTGCCAGAGCGTTACTCATATGCCAAGGCAGAAACAAATGTCAAATGCCAACTGTTCCATAGGTTACATATCTCATATATGGTATTTCAAAACCCACTATATAATGGATACCCGCCAACTAGAAACTCCACCAAAGGTTAACCGCGCACCCTCATTGCTACTTGACAGTGCACAATACCGCCAGGTGCCAAGTCTTAACCGCACACCCATCGACATAACAGCTAGATACTAGACTTGACCATGCACAAGACGTCGCAATGTTACCATCTGGCCACTCGATGCTATGCACAAATCATGCACCCATTCACAATTGTTAAGGAATGGACCGTATGAGCGTGCAATAAAGCATTTGCTGTTGGGGCTGAACACATTGCGGAAGTTAGAGTCGAATTTTTTTGTTATCTGGGCTTCCGCAGTTGCGGAATAGTGATAAGCAATGGCTCCGATGTTTTTCCAGCGATGAACTCTGTCCCAATCGGCCGTCGGCTGGTTTTCGAGTCGGAACGTATTGTTACTTTGGTTTCCGCAGTTGCGAACGGCAGATGGTACAGTCTCCCGATTTGAATTTTCAAACCTCGTGTCGCTATGTGCGCCGCTCCGTAAGTCTTGGGCTTCCATCGTTGTAGCTTCCGGAAGCGTTATCCTTCCGATCAAGATTGTGCCTGATGCAGACTATGATATCCTTTATATCTCCACTGTTGCGGCTCCCGTTCCGCTCCGACTTCTGATCTGTCCCTTAAGTTTCCACTGTTGTGGAAGGAAAAATCTCTTGTGAGCTCTGACATTGCAGAAGGAGATTCTCTTCTGACCTCTGATGTTGCGAAAAGAGATCTCTTCCGACCTCCGATCTTTGTGTTTTCGCCTTCCTATTTTTCAACCTCCGCTTCTGAACCATTGTACCATATTCGATCTTTAAAGAGGAATAATCCACCGGATCAATCCTCCCCATTGAAGAGCTTTTGGACCTCCAAAATCCTAGATCATCTTGCAGGAAGGTGAGGGTACCAGATCCTCACCATTCCAATCTCCATACATTCTGCCTTGCTTATAATCTGCATATTAGTCTCCTTTTCCATGACCAAAGGAGGTTCATACCATTTAAAATTCTTTGCATATACAACTGCATTCGTTGGAGATAAGCTCAAACAGAAAGAATGGTTACACTTCTTTTCAGAGGTCTCAAAACAATCATAAATAGAATGGAGCTTTTTACCTTTCCATCTTCCCTTGGTGATCTGCAACCAAACTTGCTTTTCAACTTCAAAAGGATGATGATTTTCATGTCTGGATTTGCAAATTGCCTGGCTCGTCTCCTGTTGTTCTAGCACTATCTGCTGCACTGTTTTCTTTGCATCATGACGTCCAACTCTAACATCTTCTATGCTGAAAGAAAAGTCCACATGTGACCTCAACAGATAACAAAAACAAGCCTAAAAAGGAGATTTAATGCACTGCATGTGCTGTAATTGTTCACCCTAAACCTTAGGATGTTCATCACAATAATTTTGAAGAAATTGAATAATCATCCGATTCATGCCAAGATTTGGAAAAGGCATGCTTTGCTGCAACTGCACTTCATGTTGTACATCTCTATTAAGTGATAATCTTTCATGTCCCTGTAACAAAGCACCATACTTGGGAACACCTTTAAAATCCATTAATGCAAACATCCTACTAGCATTCACTCTCATTTTCATTTGACTTGTAGCAACTAATGCTAGATTTGTTTTCATACGATGTGCACAAACAATGTATTCCACACCATATTTAAAAAGATGATACTTATTCTACTCTCTATAAAAGACTGCTTTCCAATTATACAAATATGGACTCCCAAGTACAATTCCACAAATGTCAAGTGGTACTACATCTAGTTCTACCTCATCCATATACTTTTCAGTGATTGCAAATTTCAAAACACATTTCTTTGTAACTTGCAATTGTGTATCATTAGTAACCCAACCAAGAGCATAGGTTTTTTCATGAGGCATAGTAACTAAATGCAATTTCTTAACCACTTCTTCTGATATCAAATTCACTTGAGAACCACTATCAAACAATGTATCAACCTTTGTATGATTTGTAATGACACGAACATGAAACCGTTCACTTCTTCTTTTATCACTTTGCATAGAAGTAGATAGCAGATTTGTACTTGTACTAGCACATGATTTAGAACTTGAACTTGCATCAATGGAAAGAGATATACCTTTATCTTTATCTTGGATCCCTATTGCTGTGATCTTAGTCTCATCACCTGAATTAGATCCCAAGTCTTGAATTATTTCTGCAGTAGCTTCTTGATTATGCTTATCTTTGTTTTCATTTCTTCCCATCCACTTAGGCTTTAATTCCGGATGAAGTTTCGAACACCTTGAAACATCATGCCCTTTCTGACAATTTGAGCATGTGGGTCTCTCACCCTCTTTCGTGATGGTAGCTATTCCCTTGCTTTTATCTTTGTTGTCAAATTTAGATGACTTCTTCATAAAAGAATCATCATCATGCTTACCCCTAGCTTCTAAATGTGTAGCTTGAACACATACATCATCCAAATTACTGGGGTTAAACATCAACAAAGTATGTCGCAAATAAGAATGCATGACACCAATATATTTAAGAAGAGTTTCTTGCGTATCCAATGCAACATTCAATGCAATAGCCCTCTTTCTAAATTGATGAGTATATTCCTAAATGCTTTGTCCTTTAGCTTGTCTAAAAGTTTGCCGGCTCATTATTAATTGCTGCATATGACCTAAAGGATAAAATTGCTTCCTTAATACTTCAATGAATTCATTCCAAACTGAAATAATTTTACCATTTTTTCGAAGATCCTGCTGAATCTTGCTCTCCCACCACATAAGAGCCATTCCACTCATTCTCAAAGTGGCCAATTGAATCCTGGAAGAGTCATCATTAATGCCCTGCACCCTGCAATATACTTCAAGCTGCTTGATCCAATTGTCTAATTTTTTAGCATCTACATCTCCATTATAAATAGGTAATTCAAATTTTACATCCAATTTGAAATAAGGCATATTAGGACTTGCATTATTTGAATGGGAAGTATGAGAAGAAGAAAAAGTCTGATTAGTGTCAGGAGGATCACCATCACCTCCTACTCCTTTACCCTTTTCTTCCTTTTCCACTTCTACATCTTTGGATGAAGATCCTTCTTCTTTCTTCTTCCTTTCCGCTTGCTCATCGAGTAGAATTTCCATCATGGCTTTCATGCTCATAAAAGCCTCCAGAAACTCAGTTTCAGAAATAACAGGTTTTTCCCGTTCGGTATGTCCTTCTTCTTCTCCTCACGGAGAAGACATGGTTCTTGAGAATGTTCTCCTGGAGCCAATCTCAGGATCTCCTTCAACTAATTCTCCTTCACCAAGCTTTAACCTGGACCTGGTAAGCATTCACAAACTTGCACAACAGTCAACCAACTCTGATACCATAATATGATCCGTAGGATCTCAACTTCTGTGCATTAAAAGTTTGTTTTAAAAGAATGCGTGCAACAGGTTAATTAATGGAACAACATTAACAGAAATTAAATGCTCAGAACAGGAATGAAAACCACAACACTGATAGACAGATACAAGGAAGAAAACACAGAAGCAGAGTCACAAATAGAAGTTGATAACGGAGTTCACCCCCTCCACTGGGCTACGTCTCCGGGTCCCTCTCCAATGGGTACCGATCCAATTAATGGCTTTAAATGGTACAAAATGGTTATGGCATCAACTTCATCATTTGCAGAAACATAATGCTGGACAGGAAGTCTTCAAGACCCCCTCTCTGAAACTTACAGCTTGGAATTAAAAATATAAAGAAGCCAAACTATAACAGAGAAATGGTCGACTTATAAATACAAACAACACTCTAGATAAATGGCAGCAAAAAATCTCCTGCTATCCTCTGTCTCTGTCAAAATTAACTACAGAAAACTGTAAAACAGAAGGCTGAACAGAAAGTCTTCAAGACTCCTCTCTAGAAATTACAATCTGGTCTTCAAAAGATAAAGAAGCCAACATGTAACAGAGAATGGTCGACTTTACACTAACAGCATTTGGAATAATTTTACAGCTAACTCTTTTTTTTCTCCCCTTACTCGGTCTGTCAACAACTAGAATATAAAGCTGCCCCTGTATCGTGGCTAGAATCGAGCTATTGAAGCATTCAGTGGGAGGAATCGTCACCGTTTCGACTCGCCAAAATGTTACCAAAGAGTCTGTTCCACATCCTCCTACCAAATTCCAACTCGTTCATCATCATCGACCGTTCCATATTCTCGTAACGTTACCAACAGGCTGTTCATACTATCCAAATGTGGCAACAAAACTGTGCTAGATATGATACCTGCCAGAGAGTTACTCATATGCCAAGACGGAACCAAATGTCAAATGCCAACTATTCCATAGGTTACATATCTCATATATGGTATTTCAAAACCCACTATATAATGGATATCCGCCAACTGGAAACTCCGCCAAAGTTTAACCGTGCACCCTCATTGCTACTTGACGGTGCACAAGACCTCTAGGTGCCAAGTCTTAACCGCGCACCCATCGACATAATCCACTAGATGCTAGACTTGACCATGCACAAGACATCGCAATGTTACCATCTGGCCGCTCGATGCTATGTACAAACTGCACACCCATTCACAATTGTTAAGGAATGGACCGTATGAGTGTGCAATAAATCATTTGTTGTTGGGGTCGAAGGCATTGCGGAACTTTGAGTCAAAATTTTTTGTTACCCGGACTTCCGCAGTTGCGGAACAGTGATAAGCAATGGCTTTGTTTTTTTTCCACCGATGAACTCTGTCCCAATCGGCTGTCGGCTGGTTTTCAAGTAGGAACCTATTGTTACTTTGGTTTCCGTAGTTGCAGATGCCAGATGGTAAAGTCTCCCGATTTGAATTTTCAAACCTTCTATCGCTGTGTGCGCCGCTCCGTAAGTCTTGGTTTTCCGTCGTTGTGGCTGTTGGAAGAATTATCCTTCCGATCAAGATTGTGCCCGACGCAGACTACGATATCCTTTATATCTCCGTCGTTGCGGCTCCTGTTCCGCTCCAACTTCTGATCCATCCCTTAAGTTTCCACCGTTGTGGAAGGAAAAAGCTCTTGTGAGCTTCGACGTTGCAGAAGGAGATGCTCTTCTAACCTCCGATGTTGTGGAAAGAGATCTCTTCCGACCTCCGATCTTTGTGTTTTCGCCGTCCGATTTTTCATCCGCCGCTTCTGAACCATTGTACCATATTGGATCTTTAAAGAGGAATAATCTGCTGGATCAAAAAGTGGGAGAGGTGTGACCTTGGGGGAAAGCACACAGCTAGGTATTGTCACCTACTCCTAGCTCCTCCGTTTAGGCTAACTCCTAACAAAGCCAAGGGGGGTAGTCCCTAACAAAGAGTTTTCTATGGCTCAATGTTTAAGTTAAGTTTTAAGATGTTTTGGATGCAGATGGGTGTTGTTTAGGAATTACTTGTGATTATAAATGATTAATTTTATGAATGTGACACGTAAATCAGAGCAATAAACTTTGCTAGCAAGAGACTGAAAGATAAGCAAATATTCCAGACTTGTAACTTAAGAATTCAGATATAATCAACAAAAATAGACCATAGACATTTTATCAAGATAGAAGATTACTCAATTATAATGAAGGATCAGTGCCTTATGGAGTCAAATAAATGCGTGAAATAAAGTCTAGGAATTAAGCTAGTGAATATTAGGTTTTGCAAGTGATCTTGGTAGATTTTAAGAATTTGAAAAAATGCTCTTGATTAGGGTGTGAATGAAGGTTTTTCAAAGCCCGGAGACTCTTCTGAGTTTCCTCCATTTAAGACATGTCAGGCCCACCAAGTATCCCAGGCTGATATTGTTAAGTGACCAGCTAGCCGGGAATCTAAGACAGTGGGAGGTTCGGGCGCCTCTAATACGAATTAATTTGGAAGGATCCCTACAACACCGGTGCATTGGTTAAGGATGTTTAAGGGTTATTAAATTACTATTGTAGGGTTTAAAGATCCAATGCCATTTCTGGGTATTCCGATTTAGGATCGGTCAGAGCATACTCCGTCAAGGAGGGAAGGGAGTTAATTAATTAAAGGTGTATGTGTGTTGAAGATTTTATTAAAACAATTAATTATACTCTCCGATAGAGAGCGATCTTGACCCCATTTTATGACAGTGGTTCAATAGACTTAGCTAATCTATATGCAGCTAATGCAGGGATTGTGCAAACCTAGGATGCTCTCCAATAGAGAGTGCTCTTGACTTTTTTTTTTGCAAGTTCAAGAGTCTTAAATAATTAATTGATTAAACAAGAACAACAATTAAGATTAAAGTGGTTGATTAAACTCTCTGACAGAGAGCACTTTTGATCCACCTTACGGTGAGATTCAAGATATTTTGGTTCTTTTTATGATTTGACAATTATATAACAAGATACCAAAATGCAATAATAAATCTAGTAATTAGTGTTTGTGCTAAGGAACAACTATCAATTAGCAAAAAATGGAAACTAAGACTAAGCAAAGAACTAAACTAATTGCTTAAAGGAAACTACACCAAAAAATCATGAAAAATGACACAACACCCTTCTCCCAAATAGGGGAAGTATAAAAGAAAGGAGACCTACTCCTAGTAGCCCTTTTTATTAGTTTTTTACAATGATGATGTGTTCTTTGCTTCTTGGAAGAACAGCTAAAGAAGGGGATTGAGAGAAGAGGAAGAGAGTATTTTTGTTCTTTTGCACTCCTTTCTTGCTTGTGGCCTTTGGGCTCTCCTTCACCTACCTGAAACTAAGAGCTCTAAACATACACTTGTTATAGGATTAGTTGATAAAAAATAAATTGAAAATAAATCTACAAAGTAGATAAAAACAACTACCCAAACTTACCAAAAAGAAGGGAGAGAAAAGGAAAGAGAAAGGCAAGGCAAGAGAGGGGGAAAGGGAGTGAAAAGAGGACAAAAGGAAAGTAAAAGAAGGATGGAAAATAAGGGATAAATAGGGCTGCAAATTAGAGAAATAAGGCTGAAAATGAGGGTGAAAAAGGCTGAAACTACAGCCCAAAAGATGGCCCAAAAAGAGGATGGAAAGGGGCTGGAAAAAGTGGAAAAAGGAGGCAAAAGAGGGCTGTCCAAAAGGGTAAAAAGTGGGGAAAAGTGGACAGCGAACTAAGGGAAGGAATAGTTGTAAAAAGAAGGCCTAAAAGGATGCAAAAAATAAATAGGGCAGCCAACCAGGGAAAAGGCTAAGTGAATGAATGTTCACTTTAGCCAAAACGTGCCCTAATCCCAAGGAAATAAAGATTTTATAAAAAATTGAGAGATGAATAATATGAAAGAAACACTCAAACCTATGGTACTTTCATGGAATTTGGATTCTTTTGGATCTTGAAAATTTGGAAGTTTCCTTGGCTTTGAGAGGAGAGGATGCACCTGAGCTCAAACTCCTACTCGCTTCAATGAGATGACCTGCACAATTTCAACTCAATGCTTGCAAACAATGGATTAGATCATGTATGTTTGTTAAATAAAAATATAAAGAGCATGTCATACAACTGAATAATCGATTCTACTTTAATTCATAGAAACAAAACCATAAAAGATCAAATTGTAAAATCAAATGATCAATCTTACATGCTTATAGAAGCCTTCTAAAGCATGAGCTAGTATCCAATCCTAAGCAATAAAAGACAAAAATTGAAACATTTCACCTCATTCGCCAATTGTTCATCCACATTCAGACACCATGTATGCCTCCAAAGCCTTAAAATTTATTATATGGTTGCAAATGCAACAAGCATTACAGTAATTCACCAAAGGTTCTTTGCATAAAGATCCATCCTGATAGAGCTGAAAGAGCCTCTATTTATACAATGAGAGAGTGCTAAAACCCTAAAACCAAACCTCATAACCTAACCAGCTTGGCCACCTAACAAACAAGCCATACCTAAATTGAAGAACCGGGAGTGAGGGGAAGCCTCTGCCCAGGCAAGTTTCCCCCACTCCAACCCTTAACACAGAAATCAACCATCATATGAAGCCACATGTGTGGAAGGTGCAACCAAGAGAGAGATGGGTGTGAGCTGTTGAAGGAGGCACTATAATGTTGGTAAACCCACCTTCTGGGTCTGGAAGCAGCCTCTGCTAGGTTTGGGAAGCCTGCTGATGGTTTAAGCTTCATTATTCACCTCGATCAAATCTATGGATCAATGAGTGCTCTCCATGTCATTATTTAGCTGGAGATGACATGTCTGCTAAGTAATAATATATTAATTGCTCTCTTAGTGATGACTGAAGCTGAGTTATGATAACTACAATCATCATAAGTGCTCCATGAGATGTCATTTAGCCTTTTATTTCACTGAATTTGGATTAATTTGGAGAGATTTAATTTTCTCCAAAATAATCATCTTTTTAATAAAAATTCATTTCTTAACTCAAAACTGACATTTTTGAGAAAAAAAAGGCATTATGTGTCTGATTGTTGATCTAAAAGTTGGTTCTCACTGGCTGGATGATCAGGAATGGTTTTTGGATTTAGGGTAGAGTCTTGAATCACTAAATTCGGGGTCTAGATGACTGATTTACCATGAACTGGTTTTTTCCATTTAATTTATGGAAAATTTAACCCAAAAAACTTAGGAAAAGTAATTAAAATAAAAGAAAATTAAAAATTATTTTTTCCCCTTTCGAAAAAGATTTTTTTGAAATTTTTTTATATGTCCAGATGACTTATGACATGACCATGCTCTACCTAAATAATTCCTAGTAGGTTTATAACACTCAGTTGGGTTCTAATAACCTCCCAAGGCCCAGAATTCAACATCGAGCATTCTAGCTTTGGAGGAAGCGGGAGAAAACCTCGTCAGTTATACTTGGCTGAAGGAAAAACATAATTGTTAGGGGCAAAAAACTCCCTGAAATATGTTATTTGAGATTCTACGTCTCAGGAGACCGAATCACTCAAAAAATACCCTACTAGCATATTTTATTACAAACCCCGCGGGGCCATGGTCAAAATTATTCAAATAAAAAACTTGCTAGCCAATATTGGCTAGACATGAAGACGGATCAACTAATACACTCGAATCGGACTTTGAACAAGTCTGTCAACCGGTGGCTCCTCAGGTAACCCAACTATGGGACAAAAAATTTGGTAACATCTGGCTCGAACTGCGAGACGTGTGCTCGATCTAGTATCTTATGTAAGGAGAGCATAAGAGAACCCCAGAATCTCTAGTTTCCACATCTTGTAAAAACATCTCAACTTGACAAGAAAAACCTCAGTAGCACAAGTTTTATGAAATAGAGACAATGATCCCAAAGTTTCTTTATTCAAAGAAATGACAAAACTTAACTGAAAATTTCATTTTTTCCTAAAAAGAAAAATGCTAAGATAAACGCTCACTTTAAGCAGTCTATTTTCCTACTCTAATCATGATAAAAAAGGTTAGGTGTAATCATAAATCCATTGTAGCCACATAAGCATTTTATTAATATAAAAAGGTTTCATCTTGTCTTTGGTTACCATCCAAAGTAAGGACACAATTTCCAGAAAATGCAAACCTACGTGATGATCCAGAATGGGCGGGATGGATGGGGAATCATAGGCATGAATAATGTCATCAAACTTCTTCCCAAACTGGTAGATGCTCGTGCATGATGCTTCTATCCATGACTATATAGCGCTGATATACAAATCAGGATAATGTGGTAGGTCGACTACTCCATCATGCTGATCATCAAGGCTTATCAAATAGTAACTTGTTGTATAAGCCCTTAGGTGCTCCAAAACATAAGGAACATCTATATGTGAAGATGATGGCTGAGAAAAAACTTCAACTAGCTGTATCCCATGTGATTATTCACCGCACTGCCTTTTCAAATCCTTATTACCAATTCTTAGATACAATTCTGACTGATCATATGAAAACTTTAACTACTCTTCCTTATAACTTTCATAAGTCTCAGAATAACAACTCCCCTTGCTGGACATATCAAAGATGAGATTCTCAAAAATATTGTCAAAGGTATCATAGGTTGGATTTTTAATAAAAGTCCAATATTCATCATCACCATCTATGTCGGACATGAGAGATGCCTCATCACTGGTATCAAGTCCTTGTCTACACTTCTCAGTTTGCTCAAAACAATCTTCCTCAAAAGGCTGGGTTTCAAAGATATCATAGGGGACCCAACTTTCCAAATATTTGTCATCCGGTGGAGTGCATGGAGGAATATCATCACATGAAACTTCTAAGATTGGATTTTTAATTAAAGTCTCAAAGTTATCATCCATATTAGATGTAAGGGATTCTTCCTCACTTGTATCACATCCCTGACTATATCCCTCCTCAAGATCATAGTCATCTTCTTTATAAAAAAGGTCACAAGGTAGTAAACCTTCCAAACTATCATCATTACACTCATTTGTAGGATTAGTGCCAAATTTTTTAGTGAGGTCATCCAATTGCTGACTATAATCTTTGACTTGACCCCAGGTTTCTATGGTGACATGATGGAGCTGTACAATTGTGTTGATGTATTCAGGGTCTCTTGAATATTGTTTTGACTCTCTCCAACTTTCTCTGGAAATATCATGCATGTCATCGACATAATTGATGTAGTTAGGATTTCTTGATGATGCGTTAGGACCACAACCTTCTTGAAAACCATGCTCTTGAACATAGCATGCATAGTAACAAGAAGATTTTTCATGAAGGTCTTCACATGCCCTATAAAATGGCATGTAAGTTTCGACCATGTTAGCAGCCTCTAGCTGATGAGGAGGCCTCTGCTCATGGTTGGGTGCCTTTCTTTGTCAATTTAATTTTGGATTAAATGTTCTTAGCATAGGTTGTGATTGTGCTCTTTCCATACTAATGACCTTGTTCTGCATCTATTTCATTTGAGCTAGATGTTTATCTTCCATTCTTTCAAGTATTTCCTTTATTTCCATCATTTGTTTTTTGTAGGAATCCTCTTCTTCATGATCATTTGAATTTAACAGAGTCGAGGACTTTGAATAACCAGGAAGGTTGGATTCACCTGAAGACTACATGTTTTTGTCTATTTTGGCTTCAATTTCTTGTGTGTTTAGAAGAGTTGTGGGGTCTTTATCCCTGATCTGATATTGCATCTTCGCACTAAGTGCTTCAATGTAATAAAGCAAGATTGTAACACCCCAGTTTTGACCCCATTGCATTAGATGTATATGATGTACATATTGTAAATGATCATGGTGCAGAGCTAAAGGCCAAGGCCCCACCATTGATTGGTTATGCTATGTTTTGGATTTAAATTGTCACCGATAGTATATCAGGGCATGCAACATATATTAAGTTTTTTCATCATGTAAATATGCATCTTTAATTAAATAACCCAACCAGCTACGTTCGCGACAACTAAATTGAGAAGGGGCATGATTTTCACAAGGATAAGGGTGGGGAATGTCAAACCTTGAGCCATGAGAGAAAATCCATGTGTCACCACCTTGTCTTATCCAACCACCACCATTAAAAACTACTGTTGTTCGTTGGGGCAGTTATGGCTGGGAGTGGAGTGTGGTAGGACTGTCAGTCCTTTCCCACATGCACACTCCACCAGCGTGGTTGAGCTCACAATAGCAAGCAAAAACCACCACCATCACTCCAGCGGACATACGCATTCTCTCCATGATGGTGCTGAAACACTCACGCACTTCTGACTACTGTGCATCCTCTCCATTGTCTATTCATATTCACACATAGGTAGAGTGTTTTATCCTCACGTAGGATCAGGAGTCTTACTCATTCCCACGCACAAGATTTTCCTAGTTTTACTCACGCGGTTTTCCTCTACGAATTTTGGGGTGTATACTTTCCTCATAGATTGATTGTAGGTTTGCTGTGGTCTCCCTTACATTACAGTGTGTTTTTTTGGGGATTTCTTTACATTTGGGGATGGGAGTCTGTTCCTTCTCACTCACAGGAATCTATTCTACCGGATCTCACGCAACCAGGAGGGGAGCCGCTTATTGGCTGTCATTCATGTTTTTCCACAGAGTGGAATTGGGTGTGTTTTCCCTCTATATTTTGAGATCTGGTGCAAGTTTCCCTCATGAACAGGTTGAGAGTATGTATCTTCTTCCCCAGTGCAGCCTTTGTAAGTCCTTTCCACTTGCTTAGTTGTCCAAGATGGACTGTTGTCTTTCCTCATGTTGTGGTTGTGATTACTGTTACATTTGGGACTATTGTAATTCGTTTGGTAGTTGTTTTGGCCACGATAGGGCCAAGAATGACTCAGAAATCATTTTCCATGTTTCAGCTGTAACAGTTGATTAATTGCATGCTTGCAATGCTTGGTCTTCGGACTATATTGGGAGTAGGGATGGGGGCTTGGTTTGCTTGATAAACCTGGTGTGTTTGGAAACCACACAGACAAAGCTAGAGGGCTGGATTTATTCTACACAACCCCTGAATAGCATTGGAAGGGAATGCAGGGCCTGAGGGACTCTGTAGTAGAGAATGGACTGATTCCTTGTGTTGGGTGTGTGTGGGTGTCTTATAAGTCATGCTAGTTCTGGTGTAGGTGTTCCTAGCTCTGTAATGGGCTTACCAGCTTAGCATTTAACCTTTCCCAACTCCTTGATGTCCTGATAAACCCAACTACGTTGAGTTGGCTGTGTTTTGTGTATCCTTGGCTATGTGTAAGCCTTCTTGTTCCCTATTCCTTGGAGAATCATGCCCAGCTCGGGGGTGGCAGCGTTGTTGAGAGATTAAGGAGCACGCTAACCTATGGTTGGGTGGAACGTTGCAGTGACATAGCTGGTTGCGGAACGAGTTCTTATAAGATAAGTAACCTTGTCTATTTTACTTATGCAATCCTATTTACCATTAATTATTGTGATGAACATGTTGAATGCTAGTATGAACGTATGTTTTCTTCCGCTGTATGATAAATGATCATGTATGCATGTTCTAGTTCAAAGCATTTTATTTCAGCATTTCAGCAATTTTATGAAGGCACATGTCCATGGGACTGGTTGCCTGGATGGTTAATGCCATGGTAGCGTCCTCTTCGCTGGTCGGAGGGTCGGGGACGTTACAAAGATAGATAGTGCAGGTGGTTTGTAAATGGTACGAATTTCATTGGATAGTTCTGTGAATATTTGGTTGAACTCATCCGTAGTCTCATTCTCCTTATTCTTTATGTTTGTTAAAGAAGCCAGCTAATGCCTTGCCATCCTTCTTTTCACCAAACCTATTAGTGGAGGCAGTCTTGAAAGCTTCAAGTGTAGCGAAGGAGTTGTCTGGTAAATTTTTATACCATTCACCGGCTTTTCTATCCAAAGATAGAGCAAACAACTTCATATACACGTCATCATGTTGGCTGACCGAATCATTGACATAAGCGTTCATACACCTAGAAAAGTTCCTGAGGTGCATGGCGAAGGTAATGGCATCAGTTCCTGTATACATTGGAAGCTTCTCGATAGATTTGTCTGGAAGACGGTGGGGTTGACGCACTATCTGAGAAAAGTCAAGCTGAATAAAATACTTGCCCATTATGTCAGAAACAAAGGTATTGGTGTTTTTAGGAAATAAAAGGTGAATGTCTGAAACAGACTCGGATCCAAGTTCTGCAAGGGTCCTGTGAGAAGACAGTTTGTTTAATCTCCTCCTATAGACCTTTTCGGAGTTAGGGATGAAATCGAACAAACCTACAGAATTTCTTCTAGTAGAATACCTTGAGGTGTTAACTAACAGTGCAGCCGCCAGGTGGATTCAAGTCTAATTGCGGAGAGTGACTGGACTAAAAACTACCAAAAAAGGAAAAAGGTAAAAGACTAAAAGAATCAAAGGTCGTCCAGGAACAAAAAGATTTGTCCCCAGCAAAAGCACCAAAAAATGTTGTCGACCAATTGCACACCAGCAGCAAAAATCTTCCGAAAGCTATCTCCTCACTTGAAAAAGTGGGAGAGGTGTGACCTTGGGGGCAACCACAGAGGTAGGTACTGTCACCTACTCCTAGCTCCTCCATTTAGGCTAACTCCTAACAAGGCCAAGGGGGGGTAGTCCCTAACAAAGAGTTTTCTATGGCTCAATGTTTAAGTTAAGTTTTAAAATGTTTTGGATGCGGATGGGTGTTGTTTAGGAGTTACTTGTGATTAGAAATGATTAAGTTTATGAATGTGACACGTAAATAAGAGAAATCCATGTTGATAGCAAGAGACTGAAAGATAAGCAAATATTCCAAACTTGTAACTTAAGCATTCAGATATAATCAACAAAAATAGACCATAGATAGTTGATCAAGATAGAATATTACTCAATTATAATGAAGGACTAGTGCCTTATGGATTAAAATAAATGCATGAAATAAAGTCTAGGAATTAAGCTAGTGAATATTAGGTTTTGCAAGTGCTCTTGGTAGATTTTAAGAATTTAAAAAAATGCTCTTGATTAGGGTGTCAATGAAGGTTTGTCAAATCTGGGAGACTCTTCTAAGTTTCCTCCATTTAAGACATGTCGAGCCCACCAAGTATCCCAGGCTGATATTGTCAACTGACCAACTAGTGGGGAATCTAAGACAGTGGGAGGTTCTGGCGCCTTTAATAGGAAGTACGTTGGAAGGATCCCTACTACGTCGGTGTGTTTGTTAAGGGTGTTTAAGGTTTATTAAATTACTCTTGTAGGGTTTAAATATCCAATGTCGTTGCTATGTATTCCGATCTAGGATCGGTCAGAGCATACTCCGGCAAGGACGGAAGGGAGTTAATTAATTAAAGAGGTATGTGTGTTGAATATTTTATTAAAACAATTAATTAGACTCTCCAATAGAGAGCGCTCTTGACCCAGTCTTATGACAGTGGTTCAAGAGACTTAGCTAATCTATATGTAGCTAATATAGGGATTGTGCAAACCTAGGATGCTCTTCGATAGAGAGTGCTCTTGACTTATGTTTTTGCAAGTTCAAGAGTCTTAAATAATTAATTGATTAAACAAGCACAACAATTAAGATGAAAGTGGTTGATTAAACTCTCCGACAAAGAGCACTCTTGATCCACCTTACGGTGAGATTCAAGATATTTTGGTTCTTTATATGATTTGACAATTATATAACAAGATACCAAAATGCAATAATAAATCTAGCAATTAGTGTTTATGCTAAGCAACAACTAGCAATTAGCAAAAAATGGAAACTAAGACTAAGCAAAGAACTAAACTAATTGCTTAAAGGAACATTAGAGGGAATTCGGGGTCTAAAATGGGCCTTATAAGAAAATGCACCAACAATCAATTTTGTGAGTTGGAATTCAAGAACCAATAGAATTTCAATAAAATGAGTCAACCATAATGGTTGAATTGACATATTTGTCATAAAAGAAACAACGTTTTTTGTTCGTATTTTCGACATATCTCCCTGTGGTTCTACTTAAATTTCAAGTGGGAGAGCTCATTGGATGTAGAATTTAATTCTGCATCCAACGAGTACCCACACTACATACTTTTGACAGACCCTACTACCCCAAAAATAAGAAATACCTAAAAAAACATGATGATGATGGCATCATCACATTTTTTCATGAATTTCTTATTTTTGGGGTAGCAAGGTCCGTCAAAAGTATGCGGTGTGGGTACTCGTTGGATGCAAAATTAAATTCCACATCCAACGAGATCTCCTGCTCAGAATTTCAGTAAAAACACAGCGATATATGTCAAAAATACGAACAAAAAAAGTAGTTTTTTTCATTCTTCCTCCAAAATTAATAACTATTATTTTATTATTTTCCTTAGGAGGCCCATTTTAGACCTCAAATATTCTCTAATTACTACACCAAAAAAATAATGAAAAATGACACAACACCCTTCCCCCAAATAGGGGAAGTATAAAAGAAAGGAGACCTGCTCCCAATAGCCCTTTTTATTAGTTTTTACAATGATGATGTGTTCTTTGCTTCTTGGAAGAATAGGTAAAGAAGGGGATTGAGAGAAGAGGGAGAGAGTCTTTTTGTTCTTTTCCACTCCTTGCTTGCTTGTGGCCTTCGGGCTCTCCTTCACCTGCTTGAAACTAAGAGCTCTAGACATACATTTGTTATAGGATTAATTGATAAAAAATAACTTGAAAATAAATCTACAAAGTAGATAAAAATAACTACCCAAACTTACTGAAGAGAAGGAAGAGAAGAGGAAAGAGAAAGGCAAGAAAAGAGAGGGGGAAAGGGAGTGAAAAGAGGACAAAAGGAAAGTCAAAGAAGGATGTAAACTAAGGGAGAAAGAGGGCTACAAATCAGAGAAATAAGGCTGAAAATGAGGGTGAAAAGGGCCGAAACTACAGCCCAAAAGACGGCCAAGAAAGAGGATGGAAAGGGGCTGCAAAAAGTGGAAAAAGGAGGCAAAAGAGGGCTGTCCAAAAGGGTAAAAAGTGGGGAAAAGTGGACAGCGAACTAAGGGAAGGAATGGATGCAAAAAGAAGGCCTAAAAGGATGCAAAAAGTAAATAGGGCAGCCAACCAGGGCAAAGGCTAAGTGAATGAATGTTCACTTTAGCCAAAACGTGCCCTAATCCCAAGGAGATAAGGATTTTATAAAAATTTGAGAGATGAATAATATGAAAGAAACAATCAAACCTATGGTACTTTGATGGTGTTTGCATTCTTTCAGATCTTAAAAATTTGGAAGTTTCCTTGGCTTTGAGAGGAGAGGATGCACCTGAGTTCAAACGCCTACTCTCTTCAACGAGATGACCTGCATAATTTCAACTCAATACTTGCAAACAATGGATTAGATCATTTATGTTTGGTAAATAAAAATATAAAGAGCATGCCATACAACTGAATAATCGATGCTACTTTAATTCATAGAAACAAAACCATAAAATATCAAATTGTAACATCAAATGATCAATCTTGCGTGCTTATAGAATCATTCTAAAGCATGAGCTATTATCCAATCCTAAGCAATAAAAGACAAAATTTGAAACATTTCACCTCATTCGCCAATTGTTCATCCACATTCACACACCATGTATGCCTCCAAAGCCTTAAAATTTATTATACGGTTGCAAAAGAAACAAGCATTAAAATAATTCACCAAAGGTTTTTTGCATAAAGATCCATCCTGATAGAGCTGAAAGAGCCTCTATTTATACAATGAGAGAGTGCTAAAACCCTAAAACCAAACCTCATAACCTAACCAGACTTGGGACCTAACAGAGAAGCCAGACCTAAATCAGAGAACTGAGAGTGAGGGGAGGCCTCCACGCAGAAAAGGTGCCCCCACTCCAAACCTTAACACTGAAATCAACCATCAGATGAAGCCACACGTGTGGAAGGCACAACTAGGAGAGAGAGGGGCGTGAGCTGTTGAAGGAGGCACTGTAATGTTGGTAAACCCAACTTTTAGGTTTGGAAGTAGCCTCTGCTAGGTTTTGGAAGCCTACTGATGGTGTAAGCTTCAGTCTTCACCTCGATCAAATCATCAGACCAATGAGTGCTCTCCATCTCATTCTTTAGCTGGAGATGACATGTCTGCTAACTGATAATAAATTTATTGCTCTCTTAATGATGACTGAAGCTGAGTTATGATAACTCCAATCATCATAAGTGCTCCATGAGATGTCATTTATCCTTTTATTTCACTGAATTTGGATTAATTTGGAGAGTTTTGATTTTCTCCAAAATAATCATTTTTTAATAAAAATTCATTTTTTAACTCAAAACTGACTTTTTTTAGGAAAAAGGCATTATGTGTCTGATTGTTGATCTGAAAGTTGGTTCTCACTGGCTGGCTAATCAAGAATGATTTTTGTCTTAAGGTTAAAGCCTTCAATCATTTAATTCGAAGTCTAGATGATTGATTTACCACGAACGGGTTTTTTCCATTTAATTTATGGAAAAAATAACTCAAAAAACTTAGGAAAAGTAATTAAAATTTTAAAATTTTAAAAATTATTTTTTCCCAGTTCGAAAAAGATTTTTTCGAAATTTTTTTATATGTCCAGATGACTTAGGACATGACCATGGTAGACCTAAATTGCATGTAGTAGGTTTATAACACTCAGTTGGGCTCTAATAAACCCCCAAGGTCCATAATTCAACATCGGGCATTCCATCTTTGGAGGAAGCAGGAGAAAACCTCATCAATTATACTAAGCTGAAGGCAAATCATAATTGTCAGTGGCAAAAAAATCCCTAGAATAACCTATTTTAGATTCTACGTCTCAGGAGACCGAACCACTCAAAAAATACCCTACTGGCACATTTTATTACAAACCCCATGGGGCCATGGCCAAAATTATTCAAATAAAAAACTGGCTAGCCAATATTGGCTAGACATCAAGATGGATCAACTAATACACTGGAATTAGACTTTGAACAAGTCTGTCAACTGGTGGCTCCTCAGGTAACCCAAATATGGTACAAAAAAGTTGGCAACATCTAACTCCAACTATAGGACGTGTGCTCGATCTAGTATGTTATGCAAGGAGAGCATATCAGAACCCCAGAATCTCTGGTTTCCACATCCTGTAAAGACATCTCAACTTGACAAGAAAAATCTCAGTAGCACAAGTTTTATGAAAAGAGCCAATGATCCCAAAGTTTCTTTATTCAAAGAAATGACAAAACGTAACTGAAAAATTTATTTATTCCTAAAAAGAAAAATGCTAAGATAAACGCTCACTTTAAGGAGCCTATTTTCCTACTCTAAGCATGTTAAAAAAGGTTAGGTGTAATCATAAATCCAGTGTAACGACCTAAGGATTTTATTAATATAAAAAGGTTTTGCCTTGTCTTTGGTTACCAGCCAAAGTAAAGACACAATTTCCAGAAAATGCAAACCTGTGTGATGATCCAGAATGGGCGGGATGGATGGGGAATCATAGGCATGAATAATGTCGTCAAACTTCTTCCCAAACTGGTAGATGCTCGCGAAGGATGCTTCTATCCATGATTGGATAGCGCTGATATACAAATCAAGATAATGCGGTAGGTCGACTACTCCATCATGCTAATCATGAAGGATTATCAAATAATAACTCGTTGTATAAGCCCTTAGGTGCTCAAAAACATAAGGAACATCTATATGTGAAGACGATGGATGAGAAAAAACTTCAACTAGTTGTATACCATCTCATTCTTCACCACACTGCCTTTTCAAATCCTTATTACCGATTCTTAGATACAATTCTAACTAATCATATGAAAACTCTGATTGCTCTTCCTTCTAACTTTCATAAGTCTCAGAATAAAAACTTCCCTTGCTAGACATATAATAGATCAGATTCTCAAAAATATTCTCAAAGGTATCATAGGTTGGATTTTCAATAAAAGTCCAATATTCATCATCACCATCTATGTCAGACATGAGAGATGCCTCATCACTGGTATCATGTCCTTGTCTACACTTCTCATTTTGCTGAAAACAATCCTCTTTAAAAGGATGGGTTTCAAAGATATCACAGGGGACCCAACTTTCAAAATATTTGTCATCCGGTGGAGTGCATGGAGGAATCTCATCAAACGAAACTTATAAGATTGGATTTTTAATTAAAGTCTTGAAGTTATCATCCATCTGAGATGTAAGGGATTCTTCCTCACTTGTATCATGTCCCTGGCTATATCTCTCCTCAGGATGATAGTCATCTTCTTCATAAAAAAGGTCACAAGGTAGTAAACCTTCCAAACTATCATCATTACACTCATTTGTAGCATTAGTGCCAAAGTTTTTAGTGAGGTCATCCAATTGCTGACTATAATCTTCGACTTGACCCCGGGTTTCTATGGTCACAGGATGGAGCTGTCCAACTGCGTTTATGTATTCAAGGTCTCTTGAATATTGTCTTGTCTCTCTCCAACTCTCTATGGAAATATCATGCATGTCATCTACATAGTTGATGCACTCAGGTTCGCTTAATGATGATTTAGAACCACAACCTTCTAGAAAACCATGCTCCTAAACATAGCATGCATAGTAACAAGAAGATTCTTCATGAAGGTCTTCACATGCCCTACAAAATGGCATGTAAGTTTCAACCCTGTTAGAAGCCTCTAGCTGATGAGGAGGTCTCTGCTCATGGTTGGGTGCCTTTCTTTGCCATTTTACTTTTGGATGAAATGTTCTTGGGACAGGTTGTGATTGTGCTCTTTCCATACTAGTGACCTTGTTCTGCATCTCTTTCATTTGAGCTAGATGCTTATCTTCCATTCTTCCAAGTCTTTCCTTTATTTCCATCATTTTTTTATGTAGGAATCCTCTTCTTCATGCTCATTTGAATTTAACAAAGTTGAGGAATTTGAATAACTAGGAAGGTTGGATTCACCTGAAGACTGCATATTTTTGTCTATTTTGACTACCATTTTTTGTGTGTTTAGAAGAGTAGTGGGGTATTTATCCCTGATCTGATATTACATCTTCCCACTAAGTGCTTCAATGTAATAAAGCAAGATAGATGGTGCAAGTGGTTTGTAAATGGCAGGAATGTCATTGGATAGTTCTGTAAATCTTTGGTTGAACTCATCCATAGTCTCATTCTCCTTCTTCTTTATGTTTGTTAAAGAAGCCAGCTGATGCCTTGGTTCCTTCTTTTCACCAAACCTCTTAGTGAAGGCAGTCTTGAAAGATTCAAGTGTAGCAAAGGAGTTGTCTGGTAAATTGTTATACCAGTCATCATCCTTTCCATCCAAAGATAGAGTAAACAACTTCATATACATGTCATCATGTTGGCTAACCAGATCATTGACATTAGCATTGATACACCTAAAAACGTTCCTGAGGTGCATGGTGGAGGTAATGGCATCAGTGCATGTATACATCGAGAGCTTCTTGATGCTTTGTCTGGAAGACGGTGGGGTTGACCTACTGTTTGAGAAAAGTCAAGCTGAGTAAAATACTTGCCCATTATGTCAGAAACAAAGGTATTAGTGTTTTCAGGAAATAAAAGGTGGATGTCGGAAACAGACTCGGATCCAAGTTTTGCAAGGGTCCTACGAGAAGACAATTTGTTTAATCTCCTCCTATAGACCTTTTCAGGTTCAGGGATGAAATCGAACAAACCTATAGAGTTTCTTCTAGAAGAATACCTTGAGGTGTTAACTGATAGTGGAGTCATCAAGTGGATTCAAGTCTAATTCGAGAGAGTGATTGGACTAAAATCTACCGAAAAAGGAAAATGGTAAAAGACTAAAAGAATCAAAGGTCATCCAGGAACAAAAATATTTGTCCCCAGCAGCGGCACCAAAAAATGTTGTCCACCGATTGCACACCAGTAGCAGAAATATTTCGAAAGCTATCTCTGCACTTGAAAAAGTGGGAGAGGTGTGAATTTGGGGGCAAGCACAAAGCTAGGTACTGTCATCTACTCCTAGCTCCTCCATTTACGCTAACTCCTAACGAAGCAAAGGGGGGTAGTCCCTAACAAAGAGTTTTCTATGGCTCAATGTTTAAGTTAAGTTTTAAGATGTTTTGGATGCGGATGGGTGTTGTTTAGGAGTTACTTGTGATTAGAAATGATTAAGTTTATGAATGTGACATGTAAATCAGAGCAATCCACGTTGCTAGAAAGAGACTGAAAGATAAGAAAATATTCCAGACTTATAACTTAAGCATTCAGATATAATCAACAAAAATAGACCATAGACAGTTGATTAAGATAGAATATTACTCAATTATAACGAAGGACCGGTTCCTTATGGAGTCAAATCAATGCGTGAAATAAAGTATAGGGATCAAGCTAGTGAGTATTAGGATTTGCAAGTGCTCTTGGTAGATTTTAAGAATTTAAAAAAATGCTCTTGATTAGGGTGTCAACAAAAGTTTGTCAAAGCCGGGAGACTCTTCTAAGTTTCCTCCATTTAAGACATGTCAGGTCCACCTAGTATCCTAGGATGATATTGTCAAGTGACCAGCTATTCAAGAATCTAAGACAATGGGAGGTTCTAGCGCCTCTAATAGGAAGTACTTTGGAAATATCCCTACAACGCTGGTGTGTTGGTTAAGGGTGTTTAAGGGTTATTAAATTACTCTTGTAGGGTTTAAAGATCCAATTCTGTTTCTGGGTATTCCGATCTAGGATCAATCAGAGCATGCTCCAGCAAGGAGGGAAGGGAGTTAATTAATAAAAGGGGTATGTGTGTTGAATATTTTATTAAAACAATTAATTAGACTATCCGAAAGAGAGCGCTCTTGACCCCGTCTTATGACAGTCGTTCAAGAGACTTAGCTAATCTATATGCAACTAATGCAGGGATTGTACAAACCTAGGATGCTCTTTGATAGAGAGTGCTCTTGACTTGTTTTTTTTCAAGTTAAAGAGTCTTAAATAATTAATTGATTAAACAATAACAACAATTAAGATGAAAGTGGTTGATTAAACTCTCTGACAGAGAGCACTCTTGATCCACCTTATGATGAGATTCAAGAGATTTTGGTTCTTTTTATGATTTGACAATTATATAACAAGATATTGAAATGCAATAATAAATATAGCAATTAGTGTTTATGCTAAGGAACAACTAGCAATTAGCAAAAAATGGAAACTAAGACTAAGCAAAGAACTAAACTAATTTCTTAAAGGAAACTACACCAAAAAATCATGAAAAATGACACAACACCCTTCTCCCAAATAGGGGAAGTATAAAAGAAAGGAGACCTACTCATAGTATCCCTTTTTATTAGTTTTTTACAATGATGATGTGTTCTTTGCTTCTTGGAAGAACAACTAAAGAAGGGGATTGAGAGAAGAGGAAGAGAGTATTTTTGTTCTTTTGCACTCCTTTCTTGCTTGTGGCCTTTGGGCTCTCCTTCACCTACCTGAAACTAAGAGCTCTAAACATACACTTGTTATAGGATTAGTTGATAAAAAATAAATTGAAAATAAATCTACAAAGTAGATAAAAACAACTACCCAAACTTACCAAAAAGAAGGGAGAGAAAAGGAAAGAGAAAGGCAAGGCAAGAGAGGGGGAAAGGGAGTGAAAAGAGGATAAAAGGAAAGTCAAAGAAGCATGGAAACTAAGGGAGAAAGAGGGATGTAAATCAGAGAAATAAGGCTAAAAATGAGGGTGAAAAAGGCTGAAAGTATAGCCGAAAAGATGGCCCAAAAAGAGGACGGAAAGGGGCTGCAAAAAGTGGAAAAAGGAGGCAAAAGAGGGCTTTCCAAAAGGATAAAAAGTGGGGAAAAGTGGACAGCAAACTAAGGGAAGGAATGGCTGCAAAAAAAAGAACTATAAGGCTACAAAAGGTAAATAGGGAAGCCAACCGGGGCAAAGGCTAAGTGAATGAATGTTCACTTTGGCCAAAACGTGCCCTAATCCCAAGCAAATAAAGATTTTATAAAAAATTGAAAGATGAATAATATGAAAGAAACACTCAAAATTGTGGTACTTTGATGGCATTTTGATTCTTTCGGATCTTGAAAATTTGGAAGTTTCCTTGGATTCGAGAGGAGAGGATGCACCTGAGCTCAAACTCCTACTCACTTCAATGAGATGACCTGCATAATTTCAACTCAATACTTGCAAACAATGGATTAGATCATGTATGTTTGGTAAATAAAAATATAAAGAGCATGTCATACAACTGAATAATCGATGCTACCTTAATTCATAGAAACAAAACCATAAAAGATCAAATTGTAACATCAAATGATCAATCTTACATGCTTATAGAAGCCTTCTATAGCATGAGCTATTATCCAATCCTAAGCAATAAAAGACAAAAATTGAAACATTTCACCTCATTCGCCAATTGTTCATCCACATTTACACACCATGTATGCCTCCAAATCCTTAAAATTTATTATAAGGTTGCAAAAGCAACAATCATTACAGTAATTCACTAGAGGTTTTTTACATAAAGACCCATCCTAATAGAGCTGAAAGAGCCTCTATTTATACAATGAGAGAGTGCTAAAACCCTAAAACCAAACCTCATAACCTAACCATCTTGGCCACCTAACAGAGAAGCCAGACCTAAATCATAGAACCGGGAGTGAGGGGAGGCCTCCACCCAGTCAAGGCGCCCCCACTTCAACCCTTAACACTGAAATAAACCATCAGATGAAGCCACACGTGTGGAAGGCTCAACCAGGAGAGAGAGAGGGGCATGAGCTGTTGAAGGAGGCAATGTAATGTTGGTAAACCCACCTTTTAGGTTTGGAAGCATCCTTTTCTAGGTTTGGGAAGCCTACTGATGGTGTAATATTTAGTCTTCACCTCGATCAAATCATCATACCAATGAGTGTTCTGCATCTCATTCTTTAGTTGGAGATGACATGTCTGCTAACTGATAATAAATTAATTGCTCTCTTAATGATGATTGAATCTGAGTTATGATAACTCCAATCATCATAAGTGCTCCATGAGATGTAATTTAGCCTTTTATTTCACTGAATTTGGATTAATTTGGAGAGTTTTAATTTTCTCCAAAATAATCATTTTTAACTCAAAACTGACTTTTTTGAGAAAAAAGGCATTATGTGTCTAATTGTTGATCTGAAAGTTGGTTTTGACTGGATGGATAATCAAGAATGATTTTTGTCTTAAGGTTAGATCCTTCAATCACTGAATTCGGAGTCCGGATGACTAATTTACCACGAATGGGTTTTTTCCATTTAATTTATGGAAAAATTAACCCAAAACACTTAGGAAAAGTAATTAAAAATTATTTTTTCCCCGTTCAGAAAAGATTTTTTCAATTTTTTTTTATATGTCCAGATGACTTAGGACATGACCATGCTCTACCTAAATAATTCCTAGTAGGTTTATAACACTCAGTTGGTCTCTAATAAGCCCCCAAGGCCTAGAATTCAACATCGGGCATTCCAGCTTTGGAGGAAGCGAGAGAAAACCTCGTCAGTTATACTTGGCTGAAGGAAAAGAATAATTTTCAGGTGCAAAAAACTCCATGTAATACCTTATTTTAGATTCTACGTCTCAGGAGACCAAACCACTCAAAAAATACCCTAGTAGCACATTTTATTACAAACCCCGTGGGCCATGGTCAAAATTATTCAAATAAAAAACTGGCTAGCCAATATTGGCTAGACATGAAGACAGATCAACTGATACACTGGAATCATACTTTGAACAAGTCTTTCAAATGATGGCTCCTCAGGTAACCCCACTATGGTACAAAAAAGTTGGTAACAGTGTGCCAAATCCCAGAAAGATATATCAGGATCCCTCTGATCAAATCTTTCTGTCAATTTTCGGGTGAACTCCTCGGAGGTGACTACTTTATCATGGAATAACTTTTTCATGTCATGAAACTACTAGTAAATGGACTTCCCATCAATATGTAGAGCTATCAACTTGATGACATCCCTTTCTGCCATAGGATTCAACTAAAAATATGTATCCATTTTTTGAATCCAAGAGCTCTCTGAGCAGTTGGAAGTAGCATCAAAATTTGGCAAAGTTATTTTCCCAATGGAATCACTTAATTCATAATTCTGATATGGATTCCTTGCAACCCCTCTTGGCTTCCCCCTAAATTGAGTCTCATAGAAATATCGGAATGGAAGATCCCTTCTGCATTCTTCACTCAATGATTGGTAAACATAAATATTCTCCTCCCATGTAGCAATAGTTTCAGCCTGTGCTTCATGGTATTCTTTAGGGGTCTCTACAAATTTGCGCATGGTAGGTCTTGGCTGCAATTTTCATTCCTCTTTATAGTCAAGTGGCCTATTTTGAGTCCCAGTCTTGGAAAAAATAGTCCCAACCATGAGCTTTCTTTCTTCACTCCTAGCTGTTTAGCTAGGAATTCTCTAGTCTCTTGACCAGATTGTATGATGTTAGTTGAAATGTATTGCAAACCTTTCAACCTATTCTTAACAAAGTTACTAAACTCATCTTTCTCATCTCTTTCTTCATGGAATCTTCCATCCACGGATTCTACTTCCTCTTCTTGAAGGACCATTTTCTTGGTATTTGAATTGTATTTTGGACCCATTGTCGAATATCAAGAGAAGTTATGGAGGACCATGCTTTGATACCACTATAATATCCCTGATATTATGTATATATTAGAATATTATCTTTCTGCAATTTTTTAAATTAAATTTCTGCTATTACTCTCGTAAGCATTCAATAAATTGTTCATTGGGAAATTAAGGCATTTTACTGGGATAAATTGCAGTAAAAGGGAGTGGGAAGTGGGAAGCAACCAAATATATTTCAAACAGATAATTTTCTCTTCGCTAAAATATTTATATATGGTTTCATTTAGCTTTCAGAATCTGCTATGCAGAAACCTACTTCCACGCTTCTGGGCAGCCAAACCGTGAAACTAGGAAGGGTAGTTCAATATTTTTCAACTAGGGGATTTTGGAAAATTTTAGAGGGTTTTTAAAGCCTTCATATAACATAATAAAGGGACTTGGAAATTTTTTAGTATATCTAAAATTTTCCGGGGATTTTTGGAAGAACTTGGGGTTTTTTGGCAATTTTGTCCTAGTGGATTCTTGCAAAATGGAGGAACCCAAAAACTAGTACGAATTCAATGAATACCTGATAATGGGTAATTTTTTGATAGTTATGTCTGTCAGTGATATTCAGCAACTTACAGAATAAAAAATCACCAAGTATAACTCTATGAAATTAAATAACAGCTAGACTAGTCAAAATTAGCTAGTAATCTAGCAGGGGTGTGCAAATAAGCTTGAATTTTGGAACAGCAACGTATCAGACATGATAATTTATTTTTTCAGAGTCTATTACATCATATTAAATCATATCATACCATTCAATATCATTCTGATGGGAAATACTCAGCTATTATTGCGGTAGGAGGCTCAAACCCCTCATTTTGATGGCTAGTTAAGCTTTTACATCTAAAAATAAGTATGCATACTTAAGGGACATTAATATTTCAGATTGATAGAGGGAAATAAATTATTTATCAGTGGCATATATCAGATATTAAAATAATCACTGACCATTACATCAAGAGACTCGCAATGACAGGAACGAGGCCTAAAACATGACCCGGGAAGGGCTGAGAGCATAGGTGAAGCATGGGCTTCACTGGAGCTTGACCTGAACATGATGGTGGCTACAAAATATCTCTGAGATTAATTCAATGTATGAACTCAAGGGATCCATACCCATAATATAATATAATAGGACTAAAGGGGAGGGGAAGGGAAGGTCTAACACTCATCTCCCAAGGCTCTGAGGTGCATCACTCGGGAAATAATGCTCACATAGCATCAAGAAATCAAATAATCAACCAAATGGAATAAATGGGATGAAATTATTATTTAATATACTTCTATATGTCCTATTTAGCAAGTGGAGTCAAATGGTGACCTGTGAGAGCAAGTCAACCCCTTGGGTGCACCAACCCTAGCCACATAAGCACCCTCCTTCAGAAACATGGAATGTAGGACCATGTGTAATTGTTTCCATGTCCAACTCATTCCTCATATTTAGAAACTGTGCACTCCTTAGTCAAATATATGCAATTTCCCTTTATTTCCTTGATTTCTTTTGGCATGCAGTTTCTTATTTTTCACCAAGGCAAGTTGACTTGCCCCCAATGCACCCTCCTGACATGGAAAGCCTATTTCCACATTAATAAATTGCATAATTAATAAAAAGGATGAAATAAAATTAAATACATGCCTCAAAATCATTATTAGCAAAATTTGTGCTAGGAAGAATAATTAATGTCAATTTGAGCCCCTAGGAACTTCAGCATGGTCAACACTTTTAATGGTCAAATTGAGGGGACATGAGATAAATAGACTAAATGAAGCATTTGGGATGCTTTGCCTCATTATTTATAGGATATTCTCTTTCATGTAGATAATATTGGCACAACCAATGAATTTTGGCTCAAGCTCGAGTCACTATTTGGGAATACTGATGAGATGAGAGGACACTAACTTAAAAATGAGTTGATCTCATTGAACCCAACTCACCTTGAGACAATCCATGATTTATTTACAAAGTTCAAATCATTGGTGCTTTAGTTGAAACAATGTGGAATCGAGAAGAAATAAAAGAAACTAATCTTGTCTATCCTTTCGAAGCTAGGGCCTAAATATTCTGTGTTTGTCTCTACATTCCATTCAGGCAAGCTGATAGTTCAAAATTGGGGAATGCCTCTAATGGAATACTTCATGGAGTCTTTGTCTCAGGAACAAAACAAGTTAATTCAAATGGCTACCATAAAATCCACCAAGGATATACCCTTTATGTAGGTGTGTCAAATCAATCCAAAGGAAATAAGAAAGCCAAAGGTTCGAATCAACAAAGAGTGAAGGAGAAGTATCATTTGGATGTGGAAATATCAAGTTCAACTAATTAGGATTCGAAATCCAAGAGGATCAAGAGTAAGAGAGAGAAGCTCGAAAGTGATTATTGTAGAGTTTCACATCATGAAAAATATTGCTTCAAAAGGAACTTGAACATCATGACCAATCTCCTTGATGAAAACAATATTGATGTTCCATATTTTGCAAGAAGAGAGTGTTACCACCTAAGTTGTACTTAGTGGTTTTTTATCAAGTGAGCCTGGTGAACCGGACAAAGATGATTTGTTCAAACTTCATAAGACCTTCACAATTGCTTCTGGGAAGTTCTTGTTGTACTATATCACATGTTCATACCCCATAGCGGAGTTGTAATAAAATGTTCTAGCATGGTAGTGTCTGTAAAGAGTCGGTCTCTTGGACTTTATTTGTCAATCCAATTAGCCCAGAGTATTTTTTCCCTTGGTTATTATTGGTTGTTGAATAAATGACTGATAATTTTCGAGTTTTTCACTCAATACATCCAAAGTTGGGGTGGTCGGCTTGGAATTTAGACCTATTGAGGTTATTAGAGTCCATGTGTCAATGTATAAACATGCTAGGCATTATGGTCGAGTCATATGAACATGCCTAAGTCCCCCTAGGTTTTAATTTTTTTAATTTTTTAAGTTTTTTTAAGTTTTAATTTTTCCAAAACTTAGGCTATTTTTTTATAGTCTAAATGGAAAATTTGGTTTTGTAATAAAATTTGTCCCAGAAATCAGTTTCAGTCATGGGGGTAATTATTTTCTAGCTCAGAGCACCCGGTAAACCCATAAAACCACTTTTCCAAAGTTTTGAGTGGTTTTCCCATCACTCAGGTCAGAAAACCCTAAAAATCAAATATTGATTATTTTAATTGATAAATTAATTAAATAATGGAGAAAACCCAAATTCCTAAATCCGTGGTATTTTCTCTGATTTGACTGAATTCAGTCTCATCGGCTTTGGATTGACTAGAGCTCACAATGCCTTGATAGAAGGAGTTTATCTGGGTTGAAGAGGGAGTGCACCACAACATGCATCCTTGGGATTTATGCCCTCTCTCTCTCTCCTCCACATGTGTGGGCTCATCTGGATGTGGTTTGGTTGATTTTTCAGTTAACTGGTTGATGTGTCAGTCCGATAAGCACTCTGATTCTCAGTTACACTCAATCAGACTCAGATAAGACTCAGTTAGACTCAGACCAAGCTCAGCTTGACTCCTCATGCAGTTGCAATCCTTCTCTTCTTAGGAATTGCGCCCCCTCTAGGATAGGGTTTTAATTTTTGCTATAAATAAAGCACAATTTCCTCCTTTCCAAGCTAGTTAGAGTTGGAAGAAGGGATTTATATTTTTAATTGATACAATATTTTGTGATTTTTCTGCGATAAAGAAATATTTGGAGGCTAATGGTGTGGTGCAATTGTGTGTGGGCCATTATTGTCTGATCTGCATGAGGTAATCTGTGTGTTGTTTCAAATTTTTACATCTTCAATTGTGAATCTAGTTGAACAAAGATTGCTTTCAATCATTGGAAATAGAGGGCTATAAGTAAGTTTACCTATTTCTCCTATTTTGAATATGTATACTTAGAGATGCAGATCTGACATGTTTATAAGTTTATATGCATGTAGTTTTAGCCTTGATTTATGTGTAATCAGCAGATCTCATGGGTTTGCAAGTATTTGAGTGATTTACAGGTTGCTTGGTTGGGAATAATCATGGATCTAGTTTGAATCCACATTAATTTCAAATTATCTAAACAACATAGTCCCTCGGCATCCCACTATGAATCCTTTGGCTATCTCTTTGTGGCAACAAGCATTTCCTCTCCATATCTCTTCCTCCCTCTAAATTTAAAATTTTACCTGGTTACTTGGTTCATAGATTTGATTTGTTTAGATATATCATATTAGAGTAAAATTTAACATAGATCTATCTTCTTAAATATCATATTCTAGATCTTGTTCTTTAAAAAGTTTTCATAAGCATTCTAGATCTAGCTTTAGGGAAATCATCTTTTTTGCATGGCATTTTAAAGAAAATATGTAGCTTGCATGCATTAGATTTATCTTTTTTAATTTAAAAGATAAATCTAGCAATCAGTTCACATCATATTGGCTTCCCAAAAGGCAAGCCAATATCCCAAGGAAAGCTTGCTTTCCTTGGTTCCTTTTTTCAACTTTTTTTTTACTAGTTTTAACTTGGTTGTTTTGGGTTAAAAGTGGGTTGAACCAAAGGAACTTTCAAATTGATTTTGTGAATATTTAATTTGAGTAATATTTATGCTTTTTATAAGGTATAACATAAAATAGGAGGATGTGTTATCCGAAAAGTGACTTTTGGGCCATCTGAATCCCCCCACGGGTCTCCCCATTTTCTGAAATATTTAACTTTTGCAATTTGTAATCTCTTGGGTTCATTATATATAATAAAAAAGAGGAATTATATCAGTTTTTTTATATTTTAACCCCTTTTAGTAAAAACTAATTTCGAATAGGCTCTTTCAAGCCCATTCCCCATCCTCCCTGGGGGGATTCACATCCTTTTTTGCATTTTTGCTATTTTTTGCTCTAGATTAGTTTTATTTATTCAAAATATTGTAATTTAATTAATTTCATCATATATTCCATATTATAAAGTCAAACTAACTTTAACACTTACCCCATGAATCCCGATTGAACTAAAAGGTGAAAGAGGATCGTGGTAGATCTAATTAGAGAACCCGTGGTTTGTTTTATTTTTTCTAATTCATTATTCACTATTAATTTTGCAAGAAATCAATTAAAATAAAACCCCTCCTTAATTCCTTGATTGAGGTCCACTTGGACCGAAAGAGGTTCCTGGAGGGTTTTCTTTCTAATAAAAACACATCGATTGAAATTTACTAAAAAATACAAAGACTCCGGTGTGTATGCTCTGCATTTTTTATGCGGTTCATTCGATCAGTAAAGTTGCATAAAAATAAATTTGAGTGACTATATTAATTAGGTTTCATTTTCCCCAATTAACCACCATCAGGAGAAAATCCAACGCCTCGAACAAAGCATAAGCAGTGGAAAAATACCCAAAGGAGTGGGAACAACTGGAAAGTGACCTCGAGGCATCGATATCTGTTACGCCCTAACGGGTGTATTATGAACACAGTCTCCGAGATTCCATCCAGCCCACAAATACCTTGCGAGTAGCCGTGAAGGTTTTATTTTTGGACGTACTACAAGTACCCCTCGGGTATATCTGGAGTCCCCCCTCACCTAATTTAATCCACTCATTTTTCATATTAACTTAAAATGTACCAAGAGACAATTGAAAAAAATTCACTCCAAGCACATGCAAGCACATTTAATCGTTTTGTGACTCCATTTTAAGGCACTGGTTATTTGTTTACTTCTTTCGATATATATATTGTCTGTCAGCATTGTGCTTACTTGTGTTTAATTTCAATCTTGTTATCTGTGGTTCTCAATTGTTAATTTCAAACTCCTAAGCAACTTATTCAATTTAATACCATCATACTAAATTAATTAGCCTTAGTAACTTAATGGGGTCTACCCCCCTTGTCTTTGTTAGGGGTTGAGCCTAAATGGAGGAGTCAAGAACAAGGTGATAGCCTTGACTTGAGAATTCCCCCCAAGGATACACTGAGTGGCTTGAATATTTATACCACATCCCCCCAAATTTGTGAAAGGCGATAACACTTTTTTGGCACCGTTCCCAGGGATAAATATTTTTATTCCCGAGTACAACTTATCTTAAATTTTTTCTAAACAACTAAAAAGATAAAAATTTTGATTGATCTTGTCTTTAAAAAAACATAAAAATTAAAACTCGATCCATCTAGCAACTCCACTATCTATTCGAAGAAACTACCAGCAATTATTCAATCCTCTCCCTAATCATGAAAGGTTTATTAGAGAAAGATTGAATATGCAAACTTCTCATACAAACCATGAAGTTTTAGGAGACCAATCCCTCTCAGATGTCCATCACATATTTGTAGAGAGTGATATTCACCAATATCAAGAAATGAGAGAATTATTCAAACCCCTTGACTTTTCTCAAATAACAAGTTCTCCCCATGTCATTCCAAATGATGCTATCAAGAAGCTCCCCATATTTCAAGGAAATAATTCCATCACTAGCAAGTATGACCTTCAAAAGTTTGAAAAGAACTTGGTCAGTTATTGGAATGATGCTTCCCATGACCATGACGATGTCAAAATGAAGCTCTTTGCTTTATCCTTAGAAGATGACTATGAAGAATGGTACCTCAAACTAGATGATGATCCATATAAAACTCTTAGTGAATTCCAAGATGGTTTTAGGAAGAAATGGGGAGAAAAGAAGGAACCAAGACATCTGCTTATTGCCCTTTATAGCATAAAGAAGATGGAGAATGAAACCATGGATGAATTTAACACTAAGTTCAGGCATTTGGTTGCGGACCTTCCTAGAGACATCAAGAAAAAAGATGCCTCTATCCTCATATCCCGCATTGAATCCTTCACTAGTGACTTAAGGTACCAATTGAGAGATAAAGAATCGTCGATCTAAAAACTTCCCAGGAATTGGCCGAGAAAATAGAAAAGAATATGCAACATTCAGGAAAATCCAACATTCCATGTTAGACTATGGGAAACACTTCTCACAACAAAGATACCAAGTGTAAATATGTTAAATCAGAAGAAAAGGGAACTTCTAAACATCCCATAGAAAAGGTGGTGGATATGATTAAAAACTTGGTTACTAGTCAAAACCAACAAATGGCCAATCATGTTGCACAAATGAATCACATGCAGAATAGATTGATCGCAATGGAAAGGAATAATGGACCTAGGAACTTTTAGCCCAAGAAAAATCAGACGTATCAGAATAAATCCCCTTAGCAAGAGCCTAGGATTCCAAACTAGTTAGACTCAGCTAACATGGTAGAAGAAGTAGTTCAATGGTGTAGACCTTATGAACAATTCCACTAAGAAAGAAGTTGGTATGTTGCAAATAAAGTCATGGAATATATACTTCGCAAGGTCAGCAGTCAAGAAACAACTTCAAGTGAGCCTGATCATGTATACATGATAGGCCAAGCTTACCCTTTGTCAAACTAGCATTGGAAGCAAGCTACATATTACAGTTATGAGAAGGACCTCCTTTCCAACTTCTATGGTGAAATGCCTACTCCAGAAAAAATTCAGGAAATGAAGAAGGCTAGATTCAAGGGTGCAGTTTATAAAAGAAAGGAGAATTATTCACCACCTAAATAGTACAAACCTAAGGTAACTAGTCCTCCTCTCCCAGATCCCCCTATTATCCCAGAATCAAAGATTGACATGGGAGAATGGTTAAGTAGTGTTAAGGTTTATGCTTATGCAACTGATATCCTTAAAATTCCTGGTCAAAAATAAAAGTTGTTAAAAGCCTTAGAGGATAGTCAAAATAAAAATCATGATGTTTTCAAAGAGGATACTCTTCCTAATAATAATTCTATATTTGAATCTGAACATATTGAACCTGTTGATATGCCTATAGTCCTCAACAGTGTTGATCCAAAAAGAGAAGACCACCTACCTTTTTATGTCTCTCTCTTAGTTGATAACCTTCTCTTTCATAACTGCATGTTACCTTCAGGTGCTTCATCACATGTCATGACAATAAAAGTAATGGAAGAACTAAATCTAAGGATCACCCGACCCTACCAAAATGTTTGTGCAATAGATGTAAGAGACGTTCAAGTGGTAGGGATAATCTTAAATCTACCTCTTAAGTTGGCCAAGTATCCTGACATCGACATGTCGATGGATGTGGTAGTGATTGATATTCCAGATAGTTGGGGTATGTTTCTATCTAGAAAGTGGGATGAAAATATTGGTGGGTACATTCAAATGGATTGGACATATGCTAGCATACATGCATTAGAAAACACTAGGGTGATACTCCACAGAGAGAAGCTAAGGAAATGACATGTAGAAAACCCTAAAAATCCTGGAAATCAATTTGTACATTACACTAATAACTTTGGAAACTATGCTATCTTGTCAAATTTCATGGACCCTATTAAGGAAAACATCAAAGATGAAAAGATAGATGAGGTTTGGAAAATGTACTTTGATGGGGCTTATTCCAAAGACAGAAAGGGTGCGGGCATCATGATCATCTCTCCTTGAAATAAATTCTACAACTTTGCTTTCAGGTTAGAGTTTGAAGCATCAAACAATGTAGCTTAGTTTTAGGCATTGCTTCTAGGGTTAGAAACCGATAAAGGCATGGGGATAAATATGTTGAACATAAAAGGTGATTCAGACTTAGTTGTCCTCCATATTAAGAATCAGTATTAGTGCAAAAATGATAGACTAAGGAAGTATAGAAATTTTATATGGGACACCATGGAATGGTTTGATGGACTTAACATTCAAAAGATCCCTAGGGAAATGAATGGGTTAGCAAATAAGTTGGCGTTAGTAGCATCCGCCCTCCATCCTTCAGATGAAATGATTAATGGGAATGGAAGAATGGAAATTAATTTCAGACCTCCAATTCCAGATAATGTAGATCACTTGAATGTGTTTAAAGACGATGAGAAACTCTTGAGATTCATCCATAATCTCCAAGAGTTTGAAGGTTGCAAGATCAGTTATCAGTAGGAGGGTAAAGACTATCAGGAATGTGAGGATAATGAAAGGAATCACCAACAAAGTAGCCTTATAGATTTTGAAAATCTGTTTGATCGACATGATTGTCATAAAAACAAAAAAGAAGAAATAAAAATTGGGGATTATATGGAAATAAGCATAGGAACTGAAAAAGACCCCAATTTAATAAAAAATGGAAAAGGTACTTCAAAAAAGCAAAGGAATAATTTGTTTAACTTAATAAAAAATTATAGAGATGTTTTGGCATTTATTTATGATGATCTTAAAGCCTATCGGGAATATGTGTTTCAACACACTATTTCCCTCACAGAAGAGGGTAAGGAGGTCAATCCTTTTCGAAAAAAACTTAGGCGAATAAATCCTAAGTTGACCCCCATTGTGTAGAAGGAGCTTCAGAAGATGTTAGCAACAGAGATCATAGCACCTACAAGACATTCATCGTGGTGCTCCAACTTAGCTGTTGTGAGAAAGAAGAATGGGTCAATTAGAATATGTATATATTTCAGAAATCTGAATACATCATGCCTTAAATATAATGACCCATTTCCCGACATGGAAACATTGCTTCAAAGAGTAATGAGATTAGGAATGATGTCCTTGTTGGATGGATTTTCTGGTTATAACCAAGTGTTGGTAAATAAAGAGGATCAACATAAAACTACATTTACGACACCTTGGGGCACCTATAAATTTTTAAGAATTATTTTTGGCTTATTAAATGCTGGTGCTACCTTCCAAAGAGCCATAGATTTTTCCTTCAAAGAAATTATAGCCAAAATAATCGAAATATATCAAGATGAATTAACTGTTTTCTCAAAAGAAATGTCTGACCACATAAGTCATGTTAGGCATATTTTCATAAGATGTCATAAATATGGTATTTCCTTAAACCCTTCCAAGTCAATTTTTGGGGTTGATAAAGGAAAGTTGCCGTAACACATCATTTCTAAGGATTGTGTCAAAGTCAATCCTAAGTGAGTTGAAGCCATTAAGAAAGTCCCCTTCCCTCAGAATCTTAAAGCTCTCCAGTCTTTCAATGGTCAGATTAATTTCATAAGGAGAGTCATCCCAAATTTAGCAGAACTAATGAAGCCTCTACAAAAACTGTTAAAGAAAGATGCTAAATTTGAGTGGACAGATGAAGGGAAAGATGCTTTCAAGTCTATCAAATATGCCACATCAAAGTCCCCAGTCTTGATCAGTCCAGATTATTCCAAGGAATTTCAGATATTTTCCTTTGCCTCAGAGGACACCATTGCTGGTGTTTTACTTCAAAAGAATAAGGAGGGACAAGAGCAACCTATAGCCTTTATGAGTAGATCCTTGCAACATTTACATTTGAAGTATACCACGATGGAGAAATAGGCCTATGCTCTTGTTAAGTCCCTTAAACATTTCAGAACTTATGTAGGATATTCCGAAATGATTGGGTATGTACCCCATGCAGCTATCAAGGATATCATGTCTCAACAAGATTGTCTAGGAATTAGGGGTAAGTGGGTTTCAAAGATTCAATAGTATGATTTAGAGATAAAACCTACTAAGTTAATTAAGGTAGAAGGTCTTGCAAATATGCTAACCCAAGGAAATGAAAAACCCCCAGGAATAATCTACTAGAATAGTGATCCAGAACAAAGTGTATCAGACGAGCTTCAGAGATTAGAGCAGCACCCTTGGTATACCAAAATCATCTTTTTCCTTCATAACCTTACATGCCCTGATCACCTACTTGGCCATAAAAGAAGAAAATTAAGGTTAAAAGAAACTAATTATTGTTTAACAAAATATGAATTGGGTTGGAGAAACCCCACTGGTTTAATACTTAGATGTGTCGATGAACCCGAGTCCAAAAAAGTCATGGTTGAGTTCCATGCAGGATTTTGTGGTGGACATTTTGCAACAAGAACAACCTCCCACAAAATCCTTAGAGCAGGCTACTATTGGCTGAACCTATTTTCAGATGTGCACAAATCTGTCATAGTTTTCCCCCAGTGTCATTTGTTCACTGGAAAGCAACAAATGAAAGCCTTTCCTTTAAACCCAATAGTAGTCCAACCCCCTTTCCAACAGTGGGTGCTTTATTTCACAAGCAAGTTCAAGGATAAATCGAGCAATTGTTATGGATACTCATTGCCACTGATTATTTCACCAAGTGGGTAGAGGCGATACCCACCAAGAAGGAAACCGATGTTGTACTCATGGATTTCTTAGAAAATAATATTATCACAAGATTTGGCATGCCAGCCAGAATCATCACAGGTAATGGCCCATGCTTTGTTTCCTATGAGATGTCATCCTTTTGTTTCAAGTACGACATTGTCCTATCCAATTCATCCAACTATTATCCCCAAGGAAATGGTGTAGCTGAGTCAAGTAATAAAAACTTAATGACCATAATCAAGAAAACTGTGGGTGATAATAAAAAGGCTTGGGATAGCAAGATCAAGTTTGCATTATGGGCNTGGAAGGATCCCTTTTGAACTTGTCTATGGCCTATATGTCACCTTACCTCTCCACGTAAAGCTTCCAGTGTATCATATTCTCTAGACCTTTAGCTCAGGTGAGGATGCCATTCAGAACATAATCAACCAGTTGATTGAGTTAGATGAGAGTAGAAGAAATTCCCTTGACCAAAGTATCAGTAATTCAGACAAAGTCAAGAGAACCTTTGATAGATTTTCCCATCTTGGATCCTTTCAAGTAGGTGACATAGTCTTGCATTGGGACAAACGGTGGGAGAAACCTGGGAAACACGAAAAGTTTGACAGCTTATGGTTGGGGCCATATATCATTGATGAAGTAGTAGGAAAAAATTCTTTCTGTTTAAATAAACTAGAAGGAGAAAGGTTAATCCTACCAGTGAATGGATTTCTCCTCAAGATGTTCTTTGCCAAGATGGTTTGATGCCTTTATTGGCATCAGTGGTTTCAGGTCCAATTTCTAAACCTTGCCCTGTATGTATTTTTAAATTTCATGTATCATATTGTTGTATTATAGATGTTTTGTACCATGGTACTAACCTTGAAATTTTTCTTTCATATATTAGTCTTGTAAAATATTTATTTTTTGTACATCATATACTAATTCTATACATTAATCTGCTTTTACAATTGGTTTCTTTTGTATACATGTTACTGACAAGCTTTAATTACTGAATCTGGTGAACCGGACAAAGATGATTTGTTCGGACTTCAGAAGACCTTCAGAATTGCTTCTGGGAAGTTCTCGTTGTATTATATCACATGTTCATACCCCGTAGAGGAGTTGTAATAAAATGTTCTACCATGGTAGTGTCTGTAAAATAATCAGTCTCTTGGACTTTATTTGTCAATATGATCAGACCAGAGTGTTTTTTCCCTTGGTTATTATTGGTTGTTGAAGAAATGACTGATAATTTTGAGTTTTTCACTCAATACCTCCAAAGTTGGGGTGGTCGACTTGGCATTTAGGCCTATTGAGGTCATTAGATTCAATGTGTCAATGTATAAACATGCTAGGCATTATGGTCGAGTCATATGAACATGCCTAAGTCGCCTAGGTTTTTTTTTTTAAGTTTTTTAAAGTTTTATTTTTTCCAAAAATTAGGCTATTTTTTATAGTCTAAATGGAAAAATTGGTTTTGTAATAAAAGTGGGCTCAAAAAACAGTTTTAGTCATGGGGCTGCTCATTTTCTAACTTAGAGCACCCGATAAACCCATAAACCCACTTTTTCTAGGTTTTGAGTGATTTTCCCATCACTCAGGTAAGAAAACCGTAAAAATCAAATATTGATTATTTTATTTGATAAATTAATTAAATAATGGAGAAAACCCAAATTCCTAAATCAGTGGGATTTTCTCTGATTTGACTGAAGTCAATCTCATCGGCTTTGGATTGACTAGAACTAGCCATGCCTTGACAGAAGGAGTTGACCTGGGCTGAAGAGGGAGTGAACCACAACATGCATCCTTTGGGTTTGTTCCCTCTCTCTCTCCTCCACATGTGTCGGCTCCTCTAGATGTGGTTTGGTTGATGTTTCAGTTAACTAGTTGATGTGTTAGTCTGATCGGCACTCCGATTGTCAGTTACACTCAGTCAGACTTAGATCAGACTCAAATAGATTTAGATGAAGCTCAGCTTGACTCCTCATGTAGATGCAGTCCTTCTCTCCTTGGGAATTGTGCCCTTTCTGGGATAGGGTTTCAATTTTTGCTATAAATAAAGCACAGTTTCCTCCTTTCCAAGCTAGTTAGATTTGAAAGAAGGGGTTTCTAGTTGTAATTGATACAGTATTTTGTGATTTTGCTACAATAAAGAAATATTTGGAGGCTAATAGTGTGGTGCAATTATGTGTGGGCCATTATTGTTTGATATTTATGAGTTAATATATGTGTTGTTTCAAATTTATGCATCTTTAATTATGAATCTAGTTGAACAAATATTGCTCCCAATCATTGGAAATAGAGGGCTATAAGCATTCTAGACCTAGCTTTACGAAAATCATCTTTTTTGCATGGAATTTAAAGAAAATTTGTAGCTTGCATGCATTAGATTTCTATTTCATAATTTAAAATATAAATACAGAAATCATTGCACATCATATTGGCTTCCAAAAATTCAATCCAAGATCCCAAGGAAAGCTTGCTTCCCTTGGTTCCTTTTTTCACCTTTTTTTTAATTAGTTTTAACTTAGTTGTTTTCGGTTAAAAGTGCGTTGACCCAAAGGAAATTTCAAAGTGATTTTGGGAATATTTAAGTTTAATAAGCTTGATATATTTTATCAGGTGTAACAGAAAATAGGAGGAGGTGCTGTCCGAAAAGTGACTTTTGGGCCATCCGAATCCCCCCAGGGGTCTCCCCATTTTTTGAAATCTTTAATTTTTTCACTTTGTAAGCTCTTGGGTTCATTCTGTATAAGAAACAAGAGGAATTATATCATTTTTTCTGATATTTTAACCACTGGCAATAAAAAATAATTTTGAATGGGCTCTTTCGAGCCCATTCCCCATCCCCCCTAGGGGGATTCGCGTCCTTTTTTCCTTGTTTTGAATTTTTCCTATTTTTACTCTATATTATTTTTATTTATGAAAAATAGTGTAATTTTATTACTTTCATCATATATTCCTGATTATAAATTCAAATTAACTTTAATACTTACCCCACGAACCCCGATTGAACCGAAAGGTGAAAGAGGATCGTGGTAGATCTAATTAGAGAACCTGCTGTTTTTATTTTTATTTTTGCTGCTTCATTATTCACTATTAATTTTTGCAATCAATCAATTAAAATAAACCCCCTCCTTGATTCCCCGATTGAGGTCCACTTGGACCGAAAGAGGTTCCTGGAGGGTTTTCTTTCTAATAAAAACACATTCATTAAAATTTGCTAAAAATTACAAAGAATCCGGTGTGTCTGTTCTATGTTTTGGTTGTGGTTTGTCTGATCAGTCAAGCTACATCAAAATCAACGTGAATTACTAGATTAATTAGCTTTCATTTTCCCCAATTAACCTTAGGAAAAAATCCAACGCCTCGAACAAACCATAAGCAGTGGAAAAATACCCAAATGAGTGGGAACAAATGAAAAGTGACCTCGAGGCACTGATCTCTATTACACCCTATCGGGTGTATTATGAACACATCCTCTGAGACTCCATCTAGTCCACAAACACCTTGTGGGTAGTTGTCAAGTTTTTATTTTTGGACATACTCCAAGTACCCCTCGGGTATATCTGGAGCCCCTCCTTACCTAATTTAATCCACTCATTTTTCATATTAACTTAAAACGTACCAAGCTACAATTGAAAAACATTCACTCCAAGAACATGCAAGCACATTTATTCATTTTGCAACTCCATTTTAAGGCACTGGTTATTTGTTTAGTTCTCTCGATATATATATTGTGTGTCAGCATTGTGCTTAATTGTGTTTATTTTTCATCTTGTTATCTTTGGCTCTCAATTGTTAATTTCAAATTCCCAATCAACTTATTCAATTTAATACCATGATACTAAAGTAATTTCCCTTTGTAACTTAATAGGGTCTACCCCCCTTGGCTTCATTAGGAGTTGAGCCTAAACAGAGGAGTCAAGAACAAGGTGACAGCCTTGACTTGAGACTTGCCCCCAAGGACACACTGAATGGCTTGAATATTTCTGCCATGTCCCCCCAGGTATATGGGGGTTTTGGACTCATTAATGCACTCAAGCACCCTATTTTCGGTGAAATAACAAAATTATCACTCTCATTAATGATATTTCAGTCCTTGGGGCACTCCTCTTTGAAACATGGAACTAGTTTGACCAGAGGCACCCATGCATGTATTTGGGTGGTTTTTGGCCCTTTTGCACCATTAAATTCTCCCTAAATCCACTCCCACTCACCCATTCACTCCACCATTCCTATCCTACCCTCATTTATGTCTTTTCATGCTTTACCCATGTTCACATGGCCATTCATGACCATTTGAGGTGGTTTGGGAGCTTATTGGTCAACCTAGGGGGGATTGAGTTCCAATGTAAGCCTGCCACATATATTCCACCAATTTGCCTCCTAAGGATAATGATTTTCTCCCATTTTATTATAAACATGTACCACACATATTTAAATTATCTACACTAATAGAAACTTAATTTATTGGAACCATATCTTTGTGTTAATTTTTCTCTTTTCATTGTTTTTTCTGCATAGTTTTTCAATATCTTGAGTTGTGAAGATTCCCTTAGATCCTAGATATTGATGTGAATAATATTTAAAAAAAAATATTTAGTCTCTTTTTAAGTTCAATTGATCTAATCTCAGGCTTAACTTCCACATGGTATGAGAGCCTTGGTAGCTCAATTCTTCTCCTCTGTTATTCCTTTTGCATGCTCAACATCATTCACTAGCAGCTCATTCGGTATTTTCAAGGCCACAGTTGCTGAAGAATGGATCAAATTCACCATATCATCTTAACTCTATTCAATGACTTCTAATGGAAGGCATAAATGGATATTTCAATTAGGAGTAAAGGGTTCTATAAAGTGACCATGGAAATTGAAGCTGAGCTTAATGCAACAACATAGAAGATCAAATGGAATAATAGCATATATGAGGTGTATGGTCTCCTATGCCTCAACATTTATAGATACATTCTTTTCCATATTGATGGATTGTCATCACCAGATGAAGTATGGGAGAAGCTTCAAACTTTATTTGGGAACACAGATAAAATGAGTGGTCATCAACTAGAGAACAAGCTCATTTCACTAAGTCCAAGTAACTTCAAATACTTGCAAGTCTACTTCTCCAAATTTAAATCCTTGGTTTTGTAGTGAAGCAGTGTTGTATGATAAATAAGATGAACAACTAGTCTTGGTAATCCTTTCAAAGCTTGGCCATGACTACTTAGTATTTGTTTCGACCTTCCATGCCACCAAGTTGACAACTCAAACCTGGAAGATGCCTTAAATGGCATATTTCATGGAATTCTTGACTGAGGTGCATGAAAAATTGGTCATGATGGGCACCATCAAACCTTCCAATGACCAAGATTTAGTTCATAGAGATTCCAAGGTCGATTCCAAAGGGAAAAAGAAGTCTAATAAACCTCTAGATAAAAAGGAGACAAGTTTAAGTATCAAGAGGAGTCCTCAAAATCCAAGAAGAAGAACTCCCAAGAGAAGAAAGATAAAAATGAAATGAGAAAGTGTGCATATTGTAGCAAGGGATTTCATCGTGATAGATCTTTCATGAAGAAGCATATCGATATGTTGACTCAACTCCTATAGAAACACAACGTCTCACTTCCTGAAGGCATAAAGAAGAAGGAAGGAGGACTTAGTTTTGAAGACGAGGAGAGAGTCCATGCATCGTTTGCAAGAACTGTAACATATACTTCCTTTATGATTGATTATGGTGCTTCAAGGAACATGGATTCAACAAGAGATGCCTTCTCCTCTCTTGATGATTCGAATGGTCCAAAAATTATGTTGGGAGACAACTCAGAAAATGAAAGTAAGGGTAAGGGAATCATATATTTTTACTATGGTTCCTTCAATAATGTCTTGTACGCCCTAGGTCTTGTTTCTAATATATTTTCAGTCTATCAGATGACCCACACTGGGTCTCCTAAGAAGGTTTTTTTTTACTCCTAATGATATTTAAATATCTATTATTCTAAATGGTGGAGTCATTGCTATAGGTTTTGTGGATCATAGTTCGAAAGTGTACAAGTTCTCACACTTCATTTCTTTCTCTAACCCCTATTCTCTCCTCACTCATGCTAATGAAGCCAATAATATTTGGAATGAGAGGTTTAATCATCTAAATTACAAATATATTTCATATTTTTGTAAAAAATAAATGGTTTCAGGGATTCCAAAGATAAAGTTTTCCAAAGGAGTCTATCAGGGTTGCATCCTAGGAAAACATCCAGAGCATAAGTATGAGAAAGTTAGTCATGAGTGAACCTATGCACCTCTTGATCTCATCCATGGTCACATTGCTGGTCCTTTTCCTCATATGTCCATGAGTCAATACAAATATTTCCTAACCTTCATAGAATACTTTTACAGGTACTATTGGGTTTACTTCCTTAAACTCAAGTCTGAATATTTTGACCTTTTAAAGGTTTTTAAAGCCTTGGTTGAGAACCAATTTGGGAGGAAACTCAAGATCCTCGGATCTGATAATGGTGTTGAATATGTCAATTCTAATTTCATTAAATGTTGTGAATATGCAAGTATCTAGATGCAACACTCTATTCCTTACACAACTAAACAAAACAGTGCTGCTGAGAGGAAGAATAAGGAGATGGCTACTTGTATGATGGAGTCTACAACATTTCCACCAAATTTTTTGGATGAAGCTATTAAGTATACATTGTACATCCATAATACGGTGTGTTACAGAGATACATTTTCTATGGCTTGGGGTAGACCACAATAGACTGAATGACACCAGAAATCAATCCATTCCAATATATAGGAGAAACAAATGCATCTAACACCTTGGGATATGAAGCATACCTTATTTGATACGGTTTATGTAGATCCTCATTGAGATTTTCCAACACATTTGTATTCATAATTATCTCTCAACAACAACAACCAAGAAAATCATGCTATATATCAAAGTGTTAGGCCTACTCTGGCATATATAAACCGTCATGTATAAGAAAATATAGCTACATCCATGGAAAAAATATTCATAGTTATACACATGTATTGGATGAGAAATGGATATTTCTATTAATAATAAATATAGATAGAACAATAAAAAATTCTATTGACACCTCATCGAACCAAAGAAATCGAGTCCTCCAACTGGGAATTCACGACTTCATTCCTATATCTCAATTCCAAGCTTACAAGGCAATGTCAGGTTTGGGAAGAGGAGCAACATATGCTACAAAGGGACAAAGGGATGTAAACTCAAGCATAAGCAAGTGAGGAAACAATTAACTATAGTTTACTTTCTATCCAAAATTCTCCTCCTTCAATGCATCCAAGAGGCTCAATATATAGCCCTCCAATTTATAATGGAGGTTCGATTCCAAGCATTTTCTAGGCATATGGAATGCCAAGAGTAAATTTATTCAGGATTAAATGAGGAAAACTCCAAATATTTGTTTTTATGCACATTTCACGATGTACATAGGTATTGGCTCAAAATATGCGTGTACAAGTGGGTATTGGATTAAAAGTAACGTAAAGAAATAAATAGGTGTTTTTAAGGGACTTTCTTGGGACATCAAATTATAAATTGATAAAGGGGGTTTCAAGGAGTCTGTAGAGGGACATGGGATGCCATAAAAGTGTGATCTACCAAGTGTGCTAAAATCAGCTATAAAAGATGCCCCCTAATGGGTGACGTCAGAGGGGTAACATGATGGCAAAAATACATTATATCCATCCCAGAAGTGGAGTAATGAAGACCTAGGTGTAAAAACCAACCACTCATCAGTAAAATACAATGATAAATCTCAGCATGTGACTACAAATATACATGTAGCAGTCCCAGATACATAAGAGTACAATGGCCATGAATAGGCATGATATACAAATGTCATATGTGGTCATCGCCACGCTCAATATACAATGAACAAGATATCCATAATGGACGAATATATCTAATAATATACTGGAATCTGGTCATGAGAGATGACATCTCATAAATACTGGCACAATCAAGGAGGTAGCATATATGGAATGCCACCGAGCTTAGAGGTCTTCTATGCAAACTACTATGAGTAAATGTCCCATCATATGAATAAATTTTTTTAGGTCGATCATGATGGTCCATCACTTGATTACTGGTCATAGATGTATATTGTTAACAGATGCGAGAGATCCCACTGAAAATGGTAATGGGAATCAAGGTACAGAGCAAAATCTAACAAGTGTGAATAAATGTGTTGAGGTCAAACACTTGAATGAATCCTTAAATCAGGGGACATTAATGTATTCCCAAAATTATCTATGGTGAAAGAACCTACCACTGATGACTGTACGTTTCAATTCACTCAACGAACTCTAGATTCCTATTCCATAATAAATGATCTGAATTTGATGGAATGGAAACCATAGGAAAGAGGGAATTAAGGCATTCCCCATCAACTAATATGAGGTAATCAACAATGCTGGATAATTGGGAAGAACTCAGATGAACAGGATGTGCATGAACCAGTAACTGTATTGAGAATGGCCAACATGCAAAGAAAATATAAATGAGGAATGGTTGACTCATGTTAAAACTTCCTTCGAACAAGAGCATAAGGAAAATGGTGACTAAAAATAGGCATCATAGACTCAACATACAAACTGGGAAATCTCTGCAACACAAGATGCATCGACAAAGGCTCCATATGGACATAAAGCATAACCAGTCAGTGTAGAAAACTCAAAGTAATGAGTACAAATCCTAAATTCATACTAATAACCCAACCAATGGATGTTTTATACAATGCTCTGTTCAATGGTGACACAAATTGACATCTTCCAAAAGTAATATCATTTTCCATCTGACTTTTTATGTTTTTTCTTTTGGACCTTTTCAGATTAGAAATATTGAAAAAGAATAAAAGTATTATAGTATACATCTAGGAGGAGACGAGTGTCGTGGAAAATAAAACTAGTTCCAGAAGTATAACATAGCTATGACCAATGTAAGGAAGCATGTGCATGATGAGGATAGTTGTGGGAAGGTCTCCTCCCGGTAAGGGATGATCAAGCTGTAAATGATATATAAAATGCTCTACTTGGCTAGGATTGAAACAAGCTCCGGCTACATGGCTTATAACTCTGAAGTGGTGAGCTAACATACAGCTCAATAAGGAAATAAAAACACATGAAATGCAATTAGAACTTGATATACAAGGGATTCCCTATGGGAGATGGCCAACATGAAGTTCGGGAGGGGTATGAGGCTCTTGGTCAAGGACATGGAAGGACTATAAGGGACTCCTAAATCTACTAGAGAAATCTCGATATGGGAACCAAACTACAAAGCATGATCTAACTAGGGCACCCATGAATAAGAAGGCTCTACCACTTACATAATGCCACTTCTAATAATGACATGAAGGTTTCATGACATTACGAAGTGGGTTAATACCTAAATTCAAGGTGACATGGTAAAAAAGAAACGCAAAATGAAAGCAGATGTTTAGTCCTAACTTATATGCCAATTTGAATTTATGCCTATGATAGATATGAACGGGTCAAAGTCTCGGTAAAAGTACGTTCAAAATAGGTACATACACCACAAAATTAGTCAAAAAAAATCCAAAATAGTTAATAAGGGTACAAACTATAGAGTAGTGGGTAAAATTTTCAAATTTTTTTCTATAAAATAGTAAAAAATAATTTCCACCATACCATTTGAAAATTTACCCCACATAGTGCATTTGAACCATGAACTTCACATCCTGATTCCAAGAGCTACGGGCCACAAAACATAGAACCGTTCGAGCCAGGTAACTCTACATCCCATCCTCTTTGATTTTACTGGTTGAATTTTTATTTTGGGGTACCCCAAATTTGGCATTTTGTCCCATGTGGAATATACTTCGATTTCCATGTAGGGGTCAAGCATGCATGATAAATCCTTTGATTTCCACGTATACACATGACTGTTTAGAAAACTGTCGCATTTAAGGCCCAACATACCAATTTTCAAGGTACAAATTCATTAAACTCTTTGTTTTTCTTGCAAGATGGTATTGGAGTGGTGTGAACGAGAACATGAAGATGTTGAGAGAGCCCTGCAAGGTGATATAGTTTCCCAACAAGTCTTGAAGGCATGTGGTTTGTATAAGTTTTGGTGCCTTGGTATCTTGAGGGATAAGCCAATGATACTCCAGATACTTGTGGATTACTAGGATCTGGATTCAGATACCTTTCAGATTGATGGGATGCCTCTTAACTTTGAGGTTGAGGATATTTAATTTATCACTAGACTATCCCTCCGAGGCAAGGTATTCAACTTGAGAGCTCATGGGGATGGAGGTGGCCTCACTATTGAGGAGTACATTGCTGTATACTGCCTCCCAAACACAACAAAGGTTGGGAGCTATATCCCAGTGAAATCTATTTAGAACATTGTCCTCAAGGCCATAGTACTAGAATTGGGTAGGATTGCGGGGTTAGAATTAATCTAGCAGGATTCCAAGACACTGATGTTTTATGTAGTTGAGTGCATGAGGCCCACTATCTATGACTGAAGTACCTCATTGTTGGGTAACATGAAACAATAGTTGAAGGACTAGAAGCTTGGTAGATCAGTAAACTTTGGTTTTTCCATCATTTTGAGAACCTTCTTTTTTGAGCGTGTATCGATACTAATTCTAAGAGTCTATATCGCTCCACATGATCCTTGAAATCCATCTTACTTGTGCTGGGAAAATATGATGTAGCGGCTGGGAGGAGGGACTGTCTCCATGCCCTACCCACCCGACTTTTTCCTCTAGTGGCATAGACAGATCATAGCCATAGATGACTACCCTTATGCAAGGATATACTTACTTAGCGATCCATATTTTCCTATTTCACCAGGATATGCATATGGTGATATAGGTAATAATCTCAACTTCAATTTGTTTTTGAATTATTTATTGTCTTAGTATTTTCCAATATAATGAAATCAAAAGACATGTTTTTGGATGGTGACATACACTAATACTGGTCATGTACATACATATGTTGGTCCTATATGGTTGGACGACTTTCTTGGACATCATCGAAGGGGGAGGAGTAATGATATAGTGGGTTAACATGCAGAGCATACACTCAAAAGAATCTGCAATTTTTTTTTATGTTTGACACACACGGTGCCCATGGTGCAAGTTGAGGACTTTCCTGAGGCGATGCAGCAACAGATAATAGGTGTACCTCGTGCATGGGTTCGGTTGTTCATATGGATGGCTAGGAATGTCATTTGTCATCATGATCAACACCCTGCTGCACAGGATTAGAGGCCTAGATGTAATTTTTGTATCGACTGTGTAGTATATTTTTGTGGCTTAAAAGACCCAATTTTGTATCATGACATTATGTATTATGAAACCACTGTTTTGGACTATATTTTAAATCAAAAAATATTATGATGATCTATTATTTATATTTACATGTGTGAATGTGATGTGAATGATTCATTATCTATGTATCAAATTCCAATCTAGTACGTAATTTTCATATGAACTAACAACATGATTGTAGTTCCTAGGAATGCAAGTGTATGTAATGTTTTCAAATTGTCATTCTAACAACTTTACTCGTAATAATATTCACAATAAATTTGGATCTCTAATACGATACATGCCATTTAACTATAATATCACTAACTGCGAGTCAATATGTACCTTAAGAGACCAAATACCATAAGAGATGGAATCACATAATAACTCAATCACAAAACTATATTCAGCAATATTGTTCGATGAAGGATGAAGACATAGACCTCCTGAAGAAACAACTTGACCCGTAGGTGTATAGATCGCCTAAGCAGCTAAAGCTGAGTTCTAGGTGTGGCAGCTGGCTCCATTAGCGTATCCTACAAATATGGAAGACTATGTCAACATCTTCCACAACAAATAGAAGAAAGTAAAAAAATTCGATCACCATAAGGAGACGAAAACTAAACTATGCAACTCTACACTAGTATACAAAGTATCAACCTTGACTGAGAATTACACATAGTATTTTTTAATATAGAGACTATTTCTAGGCTCCGCCAAGGTTGTCCCCTTGTTGGGATCTAGAATTGTCTTTTATAATGATGTTATTTACATTAATTTCTCATCATATCTACCATGATTTAACACATCTATGTTCAATAAGTCTATATTTTACTTTGTTTTATTAATTAAAATCTTGTAAATGTCAAGTGAGCCTAATATGTTATTTTTAATGTATTAAATGCAATATTGTGAAAATCATAAGCATTTCGGTACTCCATCCAGTCCTTCATCTGAGCCTTCTTTCGATACTAAGCTCTATAACTGAGCTTAATGAAATGATTCACCATCTTAACTGAGCTTTCTTCTTGTTATTTCGATTTAAATAGTTCATTTACTATTTTTCTTGCATCATAGACTAGTATGCATAAACTAGCTGGCGTTAGAATCATTTAGTTTGCTTATCTTCATAGTTTATATCATTTTTTAATCCAGACAGTCCTCCAGACTTTAATATTTTCAGAAAACGATTCACCAACTTGAATACCTTCGTCTTCTGGTTTTTTTGATAATCATGTCATACCTGAACATGAAAAGTTTGATTTGATGATGGAATTTAATATTGTTTTAAAAATTAAACAAATAATAAATAAACAAATGATTAAAATATACAAAGATTATTAAAAATTTTGTTTAAATTATAAAACATTAGATAAATCCGTTTGAATTAAGTATTAAAATATTTAAAAGAAAAATCATTTGAATTAAGTATTAAAATATTTAAAAGGAAAATCATTTGAATTAAGCATTACAAAAGAAAACCATTTGAATGAAGTGACGTTGGGTATGGTGGTTGTTTCATATATTTAAAAGTCCACATATACATTAAGTCATCTCATAATAAACTATTACCTCCTCAAACATTAAACTCAAATATTAATTCAATGTAATCGATTTTTGTTTCATATTTGGATTTAGTTTGTTTTTAATTCAATGTAATAGACTTTTGTTTCATGTGCAGGGAAGGCATTCATCTTATGATTAATACATTCAGAACAACGCATGCATGATTAATGCATGGAGGATCGAGGCGGTGTATAATTTGATGCGAAGGGTTCAACGTAGACTTAAATTAATAAAGAATGGATTGAAGAAGCAACTCAACAAGAAATTAAATCATGCAACAACCCAACACCCAAGATTGCCCAAAATTATGTGAAACCCAAATTTTTAGCAAAGAATATTTCTCAACAGCCATATTGTGCCTTGGTTTTCATACACTTGGGAGCATATCTCGTAAAATGGGCTAATGGGTTTTGAGATAACCTAGCCATATATGAAATATAGAATTTGTTTCTCCAGAATTGCAACCACTAGAGAGATATCAAAGGGGATTTTTTCCAAGTTTTGCCAAATGTGCATTTTCTAAGTTGGTTGTTTTTCAAAAATAGAAATTAGTTTTAATAGGTCAAGGAATTGAGGATTTAGTTCTATCCTTCCCCACTGGAATTTTTATCTATAAATAAAGCCGCATAGGGCTGAGAAGGAGGGTCGAATTGTCATTGTAGCTATTTCCATTGTTTCTCATGTTTCGGGCTGAACTCTGTAATTTTGAAATTGATTGTAATAAGAAGTTGGTTTCTGTCTTTTTGTTCATCTGAAGAGTAGATTGGCTTGAAGTTGTAACCCTGGTGGGCTCACCAGAGGTTGCAAGTTGTTCTCTGTGTATGATTCGGATGACTCTGTTCATCTTTTTGTATACTGCCAGCTAAGTATTTTCAATTCTACATTTTAATTTATTAATCTCAGTTCAATAGATGTTCAATTGCTAGTACTTTCAATTAGATTAGCTTTTTCTTGGTTAATTAGGTGTTTTTATATAAATCCCAGAGCTCCGATCCTTCACATTTGCTTAGTCATTTTATCCCTTTATGCTTCTGCTCATTTCCTTTACCAATTAATGCCTTTTCCTTTCACGTTTTCCTCTTCTTTCATTTTGCTATTCGACTACTTTAACATTTTCTTTAAGTTATTTCCCTTTAGCATTGCTGCTCACCAAAATTGCATTCACGTTTGCACTTTATTTTAGTTCTGTTTCAATGCTTATTTCATTAGTTTCTATAGGTAGGATTTTTAAGTGTCAATTATGTTTTCTATAGGTTACTGTTTAATACTGGAACACTTTAGCTATGCTTCCCATCCATCTATCGTTACACATTTATGTTTTGTTGCATTTACATTTACATTTTCATCATTAGTTCGGGAGGAAAAGTTCGGGAGCCTAGTGTGAGAAAACCGTAAGGAATATGGAGAAAGGGTTCGAAACCCAACCGATTTACACCTATTTTTGGGAAGTTTCAAGAAATTCTTAATATATAGGGAGGAAAATGTTGCCGAATAGAGCTCTACATTTTTCCCATTCACGTTTTCCCTCTTTGTTGTGTGCATAGATAGTAATTTCATTGCGTTTTGTTGTAGCTAGTTATTTGATGTCATAATGTTTTTCCATTTGCATTTGATTCCATGTGTTTATTTTCAGAAATTACTCTTTCCATAGTTAATCATGAGATTGCATTTTCATCTTCATCGTTTAATGCGTTTTTCTTCCATTAATTTGATTGATGTAGGGTTGTATTTTATTTCCAGAATTACATCATTAAACAGAAGTAGAGTTTAGTCCTAAGGTCCCAATAGTTAAATGTTTTTCTTTATTTCCATTTTCCTTAGTTAGGTAGCTAGATTCCATTTTTTCTTTTAGTGTTCATTGTGTTTTTGCATTCCTTTATAGTGTTGTAGGGTTTACTTGCTTTCAATTTGAATTCATAGAAGAGAAGTTTATGAATTTCATAGCCACAAACATTGGTTAACAAATATAATTTGTTTTAGATAGCTTCCCAATTCCTAGAATAGGCTATATAGATTGCTTATGGTTTGAATGATTGTTTAAAAATAGTTTTTCTTCTGTAGCTTAGACTTAACAATAATATTCCTTTAGAATTTCATAGTCTACAAATTTCAATTGTCTTGTTGTAGTTTTTAAATGCAACTTTAACTTAGAGTAGTTTCAATTACAGTAATTTACCTTTAAGATTAAATTGAAAAGTGAACTCTATGATAATATCAAACTTATTAAAACTCATGCTAAGGCAGTCCATTAATTTTATAAAAGCATTGAAATATTAATTGCCAAGTTCACTTTATGTCACATGTTCTATTTGCTATGTCATTACATAGTTTTCTACTTACTTGAATTAGTTTCTGAGTAATAATAGAATGAATAGTTTCCATTAGTTTATTTCATTTACAATGTTATTGCTTTCTAGAATAGTTTTTCATTTTTCCTAGTCAATTCATAGATTAGCTGTTAATTAGATCAGATTAATTAGGTTGCTTATATTAGTTTACTGCTTTCCGCAACGCATTTTTTACACTTGGTCCTTAGATTAATATATGGTTTGATTTCTATGTATGCACGGTTAGATAGTTAGTTCATAGCTAAATAGTTAGAGTGAATTTCTATATTCGATAGTTAACTTGCTCTTCTTTTTCTATAGAATAGATTTATGTCCATATATTAAATATAATAGTTTACTTTATGCAAGCGTAGCATCATTTCATGTTTTAAAGAATAATTAGTTTCGACTCCATAGTTTAATTCTTAGTATTTGTTTTCGTAGTTAGTTTCACAATTAAGTAGATCCTTCATCTCTGCATAGGCACATAGTTCCTACATTCATGAAATAGATTAGTTAATTTTCTACAAATTTTGAATAGTTAATTTGCTTTCATCATATTAGATTGCTTTCGGACCAACTAACCGCTTTCCTAGATTAGCATATGCAATTTCATTTCAAAGAATAGATTAACATAGCAATAGATTAGATCTGAATTCAAGTTGTTAAATAGTTTCCTGCTTTCATAGATATATTAAATTGTTGCATTTTGAATTATGTCGTGCATGTAGTTTAAAATCATGTACTTGCATGTTAGTGCATTTCCATATCTAGTTAGCCTAGGTTATCTTAGACTTTTGGTTCTGCATATATTGTGCCAATACCTCTAATCTTACAAGCCCCCATGATGACAATTAAGTGTTGAGTTAGATGGTGCATATTTTACACAACATTTTGGCACCGTTGTCGGGGAGGTGCTAAAGGGGTTGGAGTCTAGGTAGATAGGTTGGTTTTACATTACACAACAANTTTACTTTCTTCAAACTTATTTTCGCTAGTGTGTTTCACAAAGTGTGATTATTTTCTCTTAGTTGTCTTTACTTTTTGCAAGTTTCACTTCTCGCAAAAGACTGTTTACTTTTTGATTTAATTCTCTTGGGTGCACTTTTATTTCCGCAAACATAGGTAGTTTACTTTCTTGCAATTTACTCTTATACAAATGTGCTATATTTTTGGCAAGCTTAGGTGTGTTTACTTTCCACAAGTTAATTTCATGTAGGTGTTTTATTTTATAAAAGTGTGGTGTGTTTAATTTGCAAATTTTTTTTAGTAGTAGATAGTATTTCAAAAACACATAATTTTTTTGTGGGCGCTGTAAGAACCCCGACCACTAACCCTGTGTGAAGCAGGACCTACCAAACAACAAAATGGACTCAAATTTGTTTATTAGTATGAGATAACTCTCTCAAATCCTAGTAGTGGTTGGGAATTATTCTTATCAAGTATAACACATCCTGATAGAATTTAAGAGTTTATCTACCTCTCTTGACACAAGAAGCATACCAAAGTCCCAAGAGCCACAAAAATATGTTCCTTGCCAAATTACAGAGGAAATTGACAACTTGGGAACTACATCCAAAGGAGAGAAACCAAAAACTAAAGAGTTCTCTACATGCAAGCTGACAGATCCATCTTGTGCTCAAGAAATTGAACATTCAGAAGAAGAGGACCTGCATAGACTGAAGAAGAAAGGTGGGTAGCATGACTACATCTAAATATGGTTCCAATAGGTAACCCAACCACAATACCATTCCTTCATTCGACACCTTCTGATGCAAAGAAAAGTAAGTTGGTTGAACTTCCACATTCAGGTAATCACTACAACAAGATTTTCATATGAAATGTTGAACTTCCACATTTAGGTAATCACTGCAACAAGCTTTCCTTTCAATGGAAGAGCTCATAAACTTAAACAAAAATGTTTTCTTTCTTCCTAGTGTAGGGAAATGTGTATATAAATAAAATGTTGCATTCTTAGTTTAGGGAATAATGCAACTTCTCTTTGTTGTTTTTTTTTCAAATAAAAGAACTAAGAAGAAGATAATGCCAAAGACTAAACTAAAACAATTTTCCATCATTATTTATTTCCATACATGCATATTTCTGAATGTAACAACTACTCAAGACCAATTTTGAATGCCATGGGGATTTGTCATAAGTTTAAAAGTCTATGTAAAACCTAGAGGTTACTCATACATCTTAGCTTCATTATCAGAGTCTGTTATTTAAGAATCTCTACTACAGGGTAGCATAAGGGTGAATGAAATTCCTAGTTTGTGAGGGAACACTACTATAAATCTATATGAAAAGACTAATTTTGGGACTAGAGACACCTTTCACTCATTATCTTATGGCTTCATCCACTTTACACTAAATCCATCAACTGTGTGTATCCTTGATTCAGTAGATTTCTCTTGCAACCTTTATTTTGGTTCCATGATAATAAAAAAGAGAAGACTAGATGTCCTCCAATGCATATACCATCCCAACCTATAGCCTAGTTTTCAGAGTTGCTCCCCCACCACTCCTTGATAGGAAAATCTATTTACTGAATATCTATAGGGAGTGGAAACATTGGGATAAGAGCCTCTGATAGAAAATAGGTTTAAGAGGTTGACCCACCGTGGTACTAAATAGGCTCGCTGGAAGTAGGTACCAGCCTGTGGTATGACTAGGTAAACTTGACAAGGTACTGAATAGGCCCGACTAAAAGAGGGGAATCTTCCTGGGGAGGTCATCTTGTTAAAAAAAGAGAGAAAAAGAGTCTAAAGAAAAGGAGAAAAGATATGAAAATTACTATGTCATAATAAAGGTTGTTGTGGGTCTATTGGAGGAAGATATGCATGATTTATTTAAAGAAAATGAACTCCATCAATATGCCATTTGAGAATGTTTGTAAGCCACACTTAAGAACATGCTATCTAATTCATACTATACCTAGGATGTCACTATCCTAGAAGTGGGACCCATAAACTTAGCAGCCTAATGAACTCAAAATCCGAACTCTGTCCATAATTACTTGAATGACAATAAACCTTTACGAAGCAATAGGGATGACTGGTTTCCTATAGGATTTAGAGACTATATATACCCTCATGTTTTACATTTTAGAGACATGAGTAAAATCTCCTACCATAGGTTATATTTGGTCTTCGTGAGCATAAACTGATGAATTTTCATGTATTGAAGAATCTACCTTAGTATGATATTACTTGATGAGTGTTGTTGATCAAGAGTGTTAACATAAGAGAACACAACCTAGTCTTAATTCATTCATGGCATGGGGACATACCATACCTTCGGTCTGGGGGAGAGAGAGTCTTAGCTTATATGGTCTTCATAAGCATGAATTATTACTAATTGGAGGTATTGTATGTATTAAGAAATATTCAATAATATGAAGTCGTTTTTGTCATCTCATAACATAACATTTTTTTCTAAGTTCTAGTTTTCATGCAGTAATAAAGTCGGTTTAGTTTTGCTGAATATTTCCTATAATATATTGATGATCAAATAGATTTTTTGAATAAATGAAAGACCACTTTCAAATTATTCATGGCACATGAACGTGCCATACCTTTGGTCTAGGAGAGTGTTGGGATTTGCAATTGTCTTTTATAATGATGTTATTTACATTAATTTCCCATCATATCTACCATGATTTAACACATCTATGTTCAATAAGGCTATATTTTACTTTGTTTTATTAATTAAAATATCCTAAATATAAAGTGAACCTAATATGTTATTTTTAATGTATTAAATGCAATATTGTGCAAATCATAAGCATTTCGGTACTCCATTCAGTCCTTCATCTGATCCTTCTTTTGCTACTGAGTTCTATAACTAAGCTTAATGAAATGATTCACCAGCTTATCTGAGCTTGCTTCTCATTATTTTGATTTAAATAGTTCATTTACTGTTCTTCTTGCATCATAGACTAGTATGCATAAATGAGCTGGTGTTATAATCATTTAGTTTTCTTATCTTCATAGTTTATATCATTTTTTCATCCAGACTATCATTTGAACTGTCCTCCGAACTTTAATATTTTCACCAAACGATTCACCAGCTTGAATTCCTTCGTCTTATGGTTTTTTTGATAATAATGACATACCTGCAAATGAAAAGAGTGATTTGATGATAGACTTTAATATTGTTTTAAAAATAAAAAAAATAATAAATAAACAAATGATTAAAATATTATTAAAAAGTTTGTTTAAATTATAAAACATTAGATAAATCTGTTTGAATTAAGTATTAAAATATTGAAAAGGAAAATCATTTGAATTAAGCATTACAAAAGAAAACCATTTGAATGAAGTGGCGTTGGGTATGGTCATTGTTTCATATATTTAAAATCCCACATATACATTAAGCCACCTCATAATAAACTATTACCTCCTTAAACATTAAAATCAAATATTAACTCAATGTAACAGGTTTTTGTTTCATATTTGGATTTAGTTTGTTTTTAATTCAATGTAATGAATTTTTGTTTCATGTGCAGGGAAGGTGTTAATCTTACGATGAATACATTGAAAACAATGCACTCAAGATTATATGCATGGAGGATCGAGGTGGTGTATAATTTGATGTGCAGGCTTCAACATAGACTTAAATTAACAAAGCACATATTGAAGAAGCAACTGAACAAGGAATTAAATCATGCAACAACCGAGCACCTAAGATTGCCCAAAATAATGTGAAACCCATATTTTTAGCAAATAATATTTCTCGGCGGCCATATTGCGCCTTGGTTTTCGTACACTTGGGAGTAGATCTCATAAAATAGAATAATAGGTTTTGAGAAAACATAGCTATCTACAAAACCCAGAATTTATTTCTCGAGAATCGCAACCACCAGAGAGATATCAAAGGGACATTTTTATTCCTTTTGCCAAATGTGCATTTTCTAAGTTGTTTTTAAAAAATAGAAATTAATTTTAACATCTTAGAGACTTGGGGATTCGGTTCTATCCTTCCTCATTGGCATTTTTATTTATAAATAAAGCTCTATAGGGCTGAGAAGGGGGGTGGAATTGTCATTGTATCTATTGCCATTGTTGCTAACTTTTTGAGCTCAACTCTATAATTTTGAAATTGATTGTAATAAGAAGTTTTTATGTGTTTATGTTCATCTCAAGAGTAGATTAAATTGAATTTGTAACCCTAGGGGGCTCACCAAAGGTTGCAAGTTTTTCTCTGTGTATGATCTGGATTTGTTTTTTTGTCTCTGTGTATACTGTCAGCTAAGTAGTTTCAATTATGCATTTTAAGTTATTAATCTCAGTTCAATAGATTTTCAATTGCTGCTATTTCAATTAGATTATCTTTTTCTTGGTTAATTAGGTATTTTTATATAGATCACAGAGCTCTGTTCCTTCACATTTGCTTAGTCATTTTATCTCTTTATGTTTTTGTTCATTTCCTTTACCAAGTGTTTCCCTTTCCTTTCAAATTTGCCCCTACTTTCATGTTGCTATTCGACTACTTTAACATTTTCTTTAAGTTATTTCCCTTTAGCGTTGCTTCTCACCGAAATCGCTTTCACGTTTACCCATTGTTTTAGTTCCATTTGATTGTTGATTTCATTAGTTACTATAGGAAATATTTTTAAATGGCAATTCCATTTTTTATAGGTTCCTATTTAATACTGGAACGATTTACATATGCTGCATATTATCTCCTAAATAAATTAGGCTTCACTAGGTCAAACTCAGAAAATTTATTTTTTGCATAGTGATCAAAATTTCAAGGTACATTATGAAATATGTTGGTATGTTTAACAAAGTTGGGATGCCTTGTGCTCTATTTTTCGATAAAAAATAATATTTTATCTTTCGATGGCTTGGGAGAAATTCTCAACAGTTCATTAGCCACCGAAAATCCTAGCTTTTAGCAACTTAAAAATTTGGTCCAGGAAGACATTAACCACCAAAAGCTCATTAAATACATTTTTGGAAGGGCAAATTCCAGTGGCTTTGGAAAACATATCAATGGTTCATTAGCCACTTAAAATCCTAGCTTTCAACACCTTACAAATTAGATCCAAGTTTACCTTAACCGTTGAAATCACCAAAAGAGGAAAATGGTTAGCGCATCCATCAAAATCAACCACCGTCAGCATGAGGAGCGTCATGAACAAGCACTTAACCACCGAAAATACTGGGGACTGCAGAAAATCACAATTTGGTGAATGAAAGGTCATTATTAAACCGAAGTGACTGATAAATATTGAAACCCTAGATACCCTCCACCTGTCCCATGACTGCAGTAGAACCACCACAAAACATTAAGTTCGAGTTACAATGATTGTTGTACTAGCCATATCGTGGTTCTCACCAGAGTTTACCGTCATCTTACTCAAGTACCAATCGATTGATCAGTTCCTCAAAATCAGCACCCTATCATCAGTCCACTCCACATTTCCCTGCATGCATCCTCATTTCTCTAGGCCATCCTTGAAACCATCATGTTGATCTCCTTTCCAGAATTTGAACTTTTATTTTTACAGGTACTAGAAACGCAGTCTAGACATGAAGAAAGGAGGAATACCTCCCTCAAACAAGAATTGGGTAACATTGGCTATCTCAAGTCACACCCTGAAATATGTTGATTCTTCAAAGATGCAGGCTGTTACAGGTTCTGTGAGAAAATTCAGGGATCCCACCAGCAAGTGGCATAAGCCTTTTCTCTTTCTTTTGATGGCTCTAAAGCATTGATAGGAAAATAAGAGTTCCGGGTTGATGAAGCCCTAATAGCAGAAGTAGCAAAACTCCCAAGGAATGGGGAGAAATAGTTCAAAAACACCATCATTAAGGATGTGGAATTTAGGTCTTACTTGAAGTCTAAACATAAGAACGTGGTATGGAAGAAAAAAATCCCTTTAAGCTGGCTTGAGGAGAAGTGGTAGCAATTGTTGAAAGAAATCCTAGTTTATGTAACTTGTGAAGGTAGGTATAATAGGGTGATTTTAAACCACTTTAAATTGATGAATCATGTCACTGGAAGGATCCCACTGAACCTTCCTTTCTACCTACATCATATTCTGACCAAGATGGCCCATCAGGTCAAAGGCCAGCACACCAAAATTGCAGGAAGGATATCCCACCATGGCCTAATAAATCTCATTGTCCAAATACTGCTACAAAGAATAAATATAGCATGGACATACTTCTTATTTTGGAATGAGTTTGAAACAGGTTTACAACTAGAAGACAAATGAAAGATGCCTTCAAAGAAGTCTACCACTCCCAGGAGTGGCAAGAGGAAGTGAAGGGCCATCTCACTAGTGGAAGTGGATCAACCCTCTCCAACTCCCAAGACCAACAGAACCAAGAGAAATATGGATTTCAATGGAAAGGAGGAGGAGGCCCTAGAACAAGGTAAAAATGTACTTAACTTACCTTACTCAGAATCTGAAGAAGAAGAAGGATAAGAGGTTGACCTAACAAAGCAGGTTGCAACAGAACATGAGGATTTTCCCTCACCAACACCAATGCAAGGTCAAGATGAACGAATGGCAGAGACTTCCTCAAGCAAACCTAGGTCTCAGAGAATAAACCAGCTATTAGGGTAGATACATGAACTAGAGGTCTTATATAGAGAGATCAAAATAAATAATGCAAGATTAACCAAGAAAAATATTGAATTGCATAATTATATTCTAGAAATTAGAGGGATGTATATATTGCAACAAAAAAGTAATATGAGATTAATGAAGGAAAACTCTAGGATCTACAGGATGATCAGACTATAGAGGTTGCAAAAGAAAAACTCAAACCCTAGATCTCAAGCTCACCTTGCACTAGAAACCCTAGCAAAGGTAGTAATAAGCCTTCAGGATATGGAGACAACCCATGATGCTGTTGTTATTCCAAACCCTATACAGGTTGAAGAAATACCAGAAGTACAGAAGTAAATCTGTAAAAGGGTGATTACAAGACTAATTGAAATTTTGTAGAAACAAAGCTTTTGGTGGCTTAGGTGAACGCAACAGTTGTTCATTAGCCACCAAAAATAGTGCTTTTGACAGCTTATAGACACATGATTTTGTTTTCTTAAAAGCAAAGAAAAAATGCAGAAAGACATGCTTCCACACAAAACCAATTTTGATTAATCTAGACACCTCAAGAATGAGTTATGAAGCTGAAGATTAATTAAAGGCACCTATATATTGGGTCTGTTCCAGTTTTGAAGGTGCCAGCGAGGTGAAAGGGGTCACAAACCCTACCTACTTTTGACCAACCGTTACTTATCTGTAATATAATACGGAATAGTTCTACTTCAATGATCACTGCAGTCATTAAATATTTCAAGGAGTGAACAAGTATTAGACTTAGATAGACTAGCACTTAAGTTATGGTTTTTGACCTATTTTTTTCAAAAATAGTTATGTTATCTATTTTTAGTAAATCAGATCCAACTTTTTAGGATCTAAAATAAATTTTGTAAAGGCTATAAATCCTAGGGCCAATGTTGAAGCAAGGGTTTGATTTCAAATACTTTTAGACACTTATTGTTATCAAGCTTCTCATGTTATTCATCATTTAATATAAGATCTTTTTCCATTATATGTTCAGGTTCCATCTCCTTTTTGTTTTGTACTTGTTCTTGAATTTCTGGTTCAAGTTTATTCTTTTTTATCTAATGCTAGATAGTTTTCATCCTCTCTATGTGTTGATGAGTTAAATTACAATTATTTTTCTTTGTTATGATTAGCAATTCATATGTGATTGATTTATATATGAATCTACCAGCGTAGTGAGTTCTCTGTTTATTCACCTTATTATAAACCCTATGAACATTGATAGTTAGAATCCTTATCTATTTAATTGAGTTTTATGCATATCTTGAGTGAGTGAGGTCTTAGAGGTGATATGACTTGATCCATTTAGTAAAATATTGAGGAAACATTGAAGTTACTAGGAATCCTCGAGCTACAACCTAGAGGAGTTTTCTGGAGAGATAAAAAATTGGTGCCATTGCCAAGGAGAGGAGATTGAAGCTCAGATTCCGTGGGAGACAACATCAATCCTACTTTGATGATAGACAAAGTCTGGACACTATTATAGTTGTAATCATCTATCTGGTGACTCCATTGGAATAAGGTGGATTCAATAAGACCAAGTACCATAGAAAACCCTCAAGGTTCACCAGTAACACCTGTTTCACATCCAAAAGAGATTCTAAGAAGACCTAGGGCTTCGCTAAGGCAGACCTCGAGAGTTGCAAGGGGAGATACATCAGGTATTTCAAAACATATTTCTATTGTTATATCAAATAGACCTCCATTTCAATCTTATTCTGTTGAAACATCTAATTTTCAGGAATTTATAAATACATCAGAAAATTTTAGGGTTGAGGAATATTCAAGCACTTGTTGCTTGTTTAGATCCAATCCCTGGAGACTCCACTGAGATAAATCTACCACCACTGACACCAGCAGTATCTCCTTCTGCCCTTTCCATACAACCATCAAATCTGGCTACTCCTCTGACCAAAATGGAAAGAATCCTTGTTGCCAGATATGATCCTCTCAATTTTCCTAACCCTCTCTCTTCTATGCCTATTGGAGATTGCCTCAACTACATACCTAAGTTTACTAGAGAGAGAGATTTCATAGCTGAAGAACACTTAGAGGCATTCTGTAGTTATGCTGAGAATATAAACATTGAACAAGAGGATGTGTGGATTAGGGTTTTGTGCAAAGTCTAGATGGCTAGGCTAGGAAATGGTTCAAAGAATTGATTTCTGGATCAATAGTAGGCATTGAAGCCCTAGATGACATATTTTTTAAGCATTGGGGAGAAAGAAGAGACCACCTTTACTATATCACTAAGTTTAGAAATCTGAAGAGAGAGAATGGTGAGTCTATTTCTAACTTCACCAAAAGATTTAACAAGATGTTCAGCAAGATCCCTGCTGAGATCAAGCCAACTGACACTTCAACCAAAATCACCCATGCCAATGCCTTTGATTTAGAATTATGTCTTCTTCTCAGAGAAAGAAAATCAGCTTCTATGTCACTCATGCAAGATGTTGCTCTTGAAGTTGATTCCAATATCATTGCATCTCAGACGGTTAAGGGAAAAATTGATAGGAAGAAGCAACCCTCAGATCCTCTAGGGGCTTCTTCATCAGAGAATAAAATAGAGAAAATGGCCAAAATGTTCAATAGTCTGACAGCTGAAATGTATAGACTTAAAGACCGAGGGAAAATACCTATGAGGGGTAAAGGGACAAATGATTTTGCTAACATAAACCCTAATTTTTTCCCTTACAGAAGAAACAACCCACCATCTCAGATCCTTCAAAGGGATAGGAATAAAGTTGAGGATCAAATAATTAGAGATCCTTTTCAGAATGTTGTGCTAGAAGAAGAAGAAGAGTTTGCTTAGGAAGAAGGGGAGATAGAAGACAATATCAACTATATGGAAGATGAAGTAGATGTCTCTTTCCTGACACAAGTAGACCATGAGGAATCCCTCATGAATGAGAAGATCATGGAAGAATCTTTCTATCAGGAAGATGATCAAGAAGGTTATAATTTGAGATCCAGAATTGTTTCTCCTATGAAGAAGAGTCCTTCCCCTACAAAGCATCTTGATCCTCCTACTAAAAATATTGTTGCTCCTCCAAAACAACAACAAAATCCATTATAGCCATCATCCCATTATCCTATTCAACTCAAATCCATAGCACAAGAGGTAAGAACTTCTGACAAATTATCCTATGCTTTCAATCTTGAGTCATAAATTCAGAAGTTAAAAATCCCTTTTCCCTTGATAGAGCTGATGAAGAATGATGCCTTCAAGGCATCCATACTGAAATCTCTTCAACCAAGGACACCCATAGATGCTAACTTTGTGAACTTGCAAGATGATAATCCCACAATCTTTCCCACCTTTCTACATATCTTTGAACATCCATGATTAAATCCTTCATAACTGTTTGCTTGACTCAGGAGCATCCCATAACCTAATGCTAAAAGTAGTGATGGATGAGCTTGGCCTTGTCATTACAAAACCCTACCATGATCTATTCTTTTTCGACTTGAGGAAGTTCAAATGCCTAGGCCTCATCAAATACCTTGTCATAACCCTCTCTTAGCTGCCTTCAAAAATCATACTGATGGACATAGCAGTGGCTGACATCCCACCTAAGTTTGGCCTCCTTTTGTCTCACTCATGGAGTAAAAGTTTGGGTGGTAGTCTTCAGATGGATCTTACATATGCTATAATCCCAATGTTTTGAGGAGAGACCAAGAGACTCTACAGAGAGAACCAATTCACCTACATCATCACTAATTCCAAGAACTCCATAAATCATCCCATCTATGTAGTAGACATAGACTTTGGGGAATGCATCCTATAGATAGATGATTCCTATCCAACATCCATGAAGCTTACAAAACCTACCAATCAGCCACCCGAGGAAGTGACCACTTCTGTCTAGAGAATATTTTTTTATGAGGCCAGCACTCAAGCCTCAATAGGTGCAGGTATAGTCTTGATTTCTCCTTCAAAGGAGACTATACATTTGTCTTATAACATGGATTTCAAGACTACTAACAACATAGAAGAATATGAGGCGTTGCTGTTGGGAGTGAAGGATTCCAAGGAAATGGGAATAATGTGCTTTAATATATTTGGAGATGCAGATCTCATCATACAGCAGGTCAACAATACTTTTCAAGCAAAGAATGCCAGGTTGAAGGAATATAGAGATGAAATATGGAAACTCAGGGACTCTTTCATGTTTTTCGAACTCTCATATATACCTAGGGCTATGAACCATCTAGCTCATTCCTTTGTTGTCTCTGCAAGTATGTTCATTCCCCCTTTTCCTCCTAAGCTAAGCTATGAGATCCAGGTCAAGTACAGATCATCCCTCCCTGATAATGTGAAATTTTGGAAAGTTTTTGAAAATGATGATGAACTCAGTAAATTCCTTCAGGTCATATATGAGTTTTCTAATATGCATATCGATCAATAAAACCTAAATATGGAAGAATCCCAGAAACTCAAAGCAGGAGATAAAATAGGAGATCATAATATTGTTCAGTTTCCTAGCAATTATATACCTCGAGGTTTGTTTCCCCTAGAAGATATTTTTTATCATAATGATGTCCCCTTTAAACCTGTCGAAAAGGAGAAAGAACTTGTTTTCCATGAGAACAACCTTGGTAGCAAAAGTCATCCAAAATTGGTAAATTTGTCCTCTGAGTTAAATGCTAATCGGAAGTCAAAACTGTGTAGTCTTATGAAATATTTTGCTGATGTATTTGCTTGGGAATACAGTGATCTGAAAACCTATGACACAAATATCATCCAGCATAAGATTCCCCTAGAAAAGGACACAATCCCTTTCAAAGAAAAGTTAATACCTATCAGTCCCCTTCTTCTATCAGTAATTGAGAAAGAAATCCAAAAGCTCCTTAATGCAAAAATCATAATCCCACTGAGATATTCCAGATGGATTGCAAACCTAGTGATAGTGAGGAAGAAAAATAGGGAGATCCTGTTATGCATTGATTTCAGAAACCTAAACAAATGTTCTAAGAAAGAAAACTACCCCTTGCCTAAGAAGGAGCATCTATTGCAAAGGGTCTCAGGAGGGCTGGGTACTATTTTCCTGTTCTTTTCTCTAATATATGTACCTTTGTAAGAGCCTATGAAAAGTTCCAAAGATTCATAGGAAAGTAGCAGCTCAAATCTTTGCCCCTTAGACCTATTGTAGTGAATGGTCCTTTCCAGTAGTGGGGTCTTGATTTAATAAGTGAGATTAATCCTTCATCAAGTGGTCAGCACAAGTGGATCCTATTAGCCACTGATTATTTCACCAAGTGGATAGAGGTAGTTTCCACAAGAAATGCCACTCACCAAGTCATTATGAAGTTTTTATATGAGAACATATTTATCATATTTGGTTTCCTAGTAAGGCTAGTGACTGATAATGCACTAGATTTTAAAGCCAGGGCATTGGTTAACATGTGTGATTCAATGGGCATTAAATTGGTGCATTTCACTTTCTATTACCCTCAAGGCAATGGCCTTTCCAACTCATCCAATAAAATCCTAGTTAGAATCATCAGAAAACTATTGGAGAATAATCAGAAGAGCTGGGATTCTAAGCAAAAGTTTTCTCTATGGGCTGACAGAGTGACTGATAAAAAATACATAGGGACTTCTCCTTTCAAGTTGGTTTATGGTACTGAGGCCATTTTCCCCATTCAACTGATTCTACCAGTTGAAAAATTCTTTTAGGAGGAACAGGATGAACCAAATGACATGGTAAGGAGGATGCTTGATTTGGTGGAGTTCCAGCAGGTCAAGGAACAGGTGGTGGAGAAGTTAGAAACTCATCAAAAGAATATTAAAGGTATTTTTGACAAGAAGGAAAAGGTGGATAGTTTTCAGGTTGGATATTGGGTCCTCAAATGGGATTTTGTCGGGAAAGACAAGGGAAAGCAGGGTAAATTTGACTCCCTATGGATAGGCCCTTTTGTTATAGCTCAGGTGCAACAAAACAACACTTTCAAACTGCAAAATCTAGAAGACGAGGAGGTGTTTGATGGCCCAGTCAATGGGTGATTTTTGAAACTCTATTTCATCTAAGGCTTTAAAGCCTTATTATTGTAAAATATTATTCCTATTGTTTTTGTTTTTTGCAAAATAAACTCCATGCCCAATGGAACAGTAGAAGATAGGTTTAATTCTTATTTTTCAGGAAAGGAATTTTGGTATGGGGTTCTTGGGACCTCACAGGAAGGTTCAAATCCCTAAGTAGGAGGTAGATGTTATCTCCCAAATAAATTAGGCTTCACTAGGTCAAACTCAGAAAATTTATTTTTTGCATAGTGATCAAGATCTCAAGGCACATTATGAAATATGTTGGTATGTTTAAAAAAGTTGGGATTCCTTGTGCTTTGTTTTTCCATAAAAAATCAAAGTTTAGATTTTGGTGGCTTGGGTGCAATTCTCAACAGTTCATTAGCCACCGAAAATCCCAGCTTTCGACAACTTAACAATTTGGTCCAGGAAGACATTAACCACCGAAATCTCATTAACTACGTTTTTGGAAGGGAAACTTTTGGTGGCTTAGGAGAACGTATCAAAGGTTCATTAGCCACCGAAAATCCCATATTTTGGAATCTTACAAATTAAATCCAAGATTACCTTAACTGCTAAAAGTAGAAAAACAGTAAAACGGTTAGCGCATCCATCGAAATCAACCATCGTTAGCATGAGGAGAGTCATGATCAAGCACTTAACCGACGAAAATACTAGGGACTACAAAAAATCATGAGTTGGTGAATGAAAGGTTGTTATTAAACTGAATTGAATGATAGAGGCCGAACCCTAGCTACCCTCGACCTATCCCGTGACTGCAGTAGAACCACCACAAAACATTAAGTTTCAGTTAGAATGATTTCTATACTGGCCATCTTGTGGTTCTAACTAGATTTTATCGTCATCTTTCTCAAGTACCAATCGACTAATCAGTCCCTCAAAATCAACACCCTATCATCAGTCCACTCCACATTTCCCTGCATGCATCCTCACTGCTCCAGACCATCCCTAAAACTAGCACGTTGATCTCCTTCCTAGAATTTGAATTTGATTTTTGCATGTACTAGAAGCGTAGTCCAGACATGAACAAAGAAGGAAGACCTGCCCTCAGAAAGGAATTCGCTAACATTGGATATCTCGAGTCACATCCAGAATTATGCTAATTCTTCAAAGATGGAGGTCGTTACATGTTCTGTGAGAAAATTTAGGGATCCCACTAGTAAGTGGAAGAAGCCTTTTCTCTTTCTTTTGATGGATCTAAAGCATTGATAGGAAGAGAAGACTTCTAGGTTGATGAAGCCCTAATAGGAGAAGTAGTAGAACTCCCAAGGACTAAGGAGAAATGGTTCAAAACCACCATCATGAAGGATGTGGAATTCATGTCTTACTTGAAGCCTAAACATAAGAATGTGGTATGGAAGAAAAGCATCCCTTTTACCTTGCTTGAAAAGAACTGGCAACAATTGTTGAAAGTAATTCTGGCTTATGTAACTTGTGAAGGAAGGTATAATAGGGTGATGATATACCACTTTAAAATAATGAATCTCACTAGAAGGATCCCAATGAACCTACCTTTCTACCTACACAAGAGTCTGACAAAGATGGCCCATCAGGTCAAAGCCCAACCCACCAATATTGCAGGAAGGATTTTCAACCATGGCCTGATAAAGCTCATTGTCCAAGAACTGCTACAAAGAATAAATATAGCATGGACATACTTCTTATTTTGGAATGAGTTTGTAACAGTTTTATAGCCAAAAGACAAAGGAAATTCCCCTTCAAATAAGTCCACCACTCCCAGGAGTGGCAAGAGGAAGAGAAGGGCCATCTCACCATTGGTAGTGGATCAGCCCTCTCCAACTCCCAAGACCAACAGAACCAAGAGAAATATGGATTTCAGTGGAAAGGAGGAGGAGGCCCCAGCACAAGGTAAAAATGTATTTAACTTACCTTACTTAGACTCTGAAGAAGAACAAGGGTAGGAGGATGACCTAACAAAGCAGGTTGCAGCATAACATGAGGATTTTCCCTCACCTACACCAAGGGAAGGTCAAGATGAACCAATGGTAGAGAATTCCTCAAGCAAACCTAGGTGTCAGAGAATCAACCAACTATTAGGGCATATACATGAACTAGAGGTCTTAGATAGAGAGATCAAAAGAAATAATGAAAGATTAACTAAGAAAAATAATGAAGTGCATAATTCTATTCTAGAAATGAGAGGGATGTATATCCTGTAGCAAAAAAGGAATCTGAGATTGATGAAGGACAACTCTAGGCTCTACAGCATGATCAGACTATTGAGGTTGGGGAATAAAATTTCAAACCCTAGCTCTCAAGCTCACCTTGCACTGGAAACTCTAGTAGAGGAAGGAATAAGCCTTTAGGATCCAGAGGCATCCCATGATGCTGTTGTTATTCCAAACCCTGTACAGGTTGAGGAAATACCAGAAGGACAAAAGTAAAAATGTAAAAGGGTGATTAAATGACTAATTATTTTTTGTAGAAAGAGAGCTTTCGGTGGCTTAGGTGAACACAATAGCTATTTATTATCCACCGAAATCAGTTCTTTCAGCAGCTTACGGATCCACAATTTTGGTTTCTTATCCATCGAAAGCACAAAAAAATGCAGAAAGACAAGCTTCCTCATAGAACCAATTTTTAATGATCTAGAAACATCAGGGATGAGTTATGAAGCTGAAGATTAATTAAAGGAACCAACATATTGGGTCTGTTCCAGTTTTGAATGTGTCAACGAGGTGAAAGGGGTCACAAACCCTACCTACTTTTGACCAATCATGACTTATCTGTCAGATAAAAAATCATAGTTCTACTTCAGTGATCATTGCAGTTGTTAAAGAGTTCAAGGAGTGAACAAGTATTAGAGTTAGATAGACTAGCACTTAAGTTAGGGTTTTTGACCTATTTTTTTCAAAAATAGTTATGTTATCTATTTTTAGTAAATCAGATCCAACTTTTTAGGATCTGAAATAAATTTTGTAAAGGCTATAAATCCTAGGACCAATGTTGAAGCGAGGGTTTGACTTTCGATACTTTTAGACCCTTATTGTTATCAATATTCTCATATTATTCATCATTTAATATAAGCTCTTTTGCTATTATATGTTCAGGTTCCATCTCTTTTATGTTCTATACTTGTGCTTGAATGTCTGATTCAAGTTCATTCTTTTTTATCTAATGCCAGATAGCTGTCATCCTATGTATGTGTTGATGAGTTGAATTACAAGTATTTTTCCTTGTTATGATTAGCCATTCATATGTGATTTCTTTATGTATGAATATGCCAACATAGTGAGTAATCCATTTATTCACCTTATTATCAACCCTCTGAACATTGATAGTTAGAAGCCTTATCTATTTGATTGAGTTTTATGCATGCCTTGAGTGAGTGAGGTGTTAGAGGTAATCTGACTTGATCCATTTAGTAAACTATTGATGAAACATTGAAGTTACTAGGTATCCTTGAGCTACAACCTAGAGGATTTTCCTAGAGAGATAACACTTCCCATCCATCTCTCTTTTCATGTTTATGTTTTGTTGCATTTAGAATTACATTTCCTTCATCAGTCTAGGAGGGAAATTGTGCCAGAACCTCTAAGCTTACGAGCCCCCGGGTTGACAATTAAGTGTTTTGTTAGATAGTGTATATTTTACACAACACCCCTCATAATATACTAGCTCGTAAGCCCCTTTCTCTAACGCTTGTCTAACGATGTAAGGCCCATGCCACATGGGGTTGAACTTGTCCACCCATAACGATTCACTAGCTTGGTCATATAAGAATACCAATTCACCTTCATTAAAATTCCAAGGATGGAATAAATTATCATACTGGGATTTAACGGAACACTTGTTTACTTCAAGACCCACTAAGGAATATCGACGCTGCTCATGAAGTTTCTCTAAGTGGGCCAGACATTCCTTTAACTCAGAAGTTTCTAGAAAACATTCTATTATGAGGTTCAATAAAGGGATTTAACATTCAATTGGTAAAATTGACTCCACCCCATGCACTAGCTGATATGGAGAATAATCGATGGCAGTCTTAACTCCGGTTCGGTAGGCCCACAAAGAAGGATATACCATGATATGCCAATTAGTCTTTCTTTGTGTGATGGTTCTTTGGAGAAAGGACTTAAGGGACTTATTCACAGCTTCAACCTATCCATTCGCTTAAGGATAATAAGAAGAGGAGTGCTCTTACTTATATCCCAAATTTAGAGATAGCTCAGCCATTATCTTGTTTTGAAAGTGCCTACTGTTATAGCAAATTTTATCACACTAGGTGAATCACACTTGTATGGCCTTCCTTTGTTCCTCTGTAGACTCCTTAAACCCATTGGACCACTTTTTGTCCTTTGATGTTTCCTAGACTATCCCTAAAAACATGTGAAAATTGCTATACGCAAATTTTAAAGCTTTTATCGTGTATATACGCAGGTTTGACCTCTAAAACCACGTACATTGGGATGTGTACAAAAATCCAAATTCTTTTGGAATTTTCTTTGACATGTATCCAACTCACTTGTCTCCTGACCTTCCATATGCCTTGAGATCGCTCTGATTCGACCTTTCATTACCCCATTGAAAAGCTATATAACGAACCCTTTAGATACATTGAACGCATAAGAGAATTGACAGAAAAGAAACTATAGTCCATTGTTGCCGGAACTTGTGCCTGAGTTTACATCCCTTTGTCCCTTGGATCAGTTTAGTGTTCTTCCCAAGCTTGCCTTTTTCTTGTGAGCTTGCTATTGAGAGATGGAGGATTGAGGTGGAGGATGCCCAAGTGCGGGATCCAGTTTCTCCGATTCGCAGACGTGCCGACAGAGGTTGTATTCACTGTAATCTCTAATTTTATATTAATAGAAATATCTTTTCCTGTCCAATAATGTATGTTTGAATGAATATTTTATCCATCGATCATTTCAAATGCTTATACGTTGTTGATTATATATGCTAGAGTAGATCTAACACCAATATATATAGTATGCTTGTCTTGTTTACTTATTGTTGAGGAAGTGATTCATCAATTAAAGCTGAAGTTGTAAAGCTCAACGAGGATCTACTTCAACCATCTGGAATAAGGTACGAGTTTTGATACTTTAGTGTTAGATATTTTATTTCTCTTTCATATTGGAAAGGATTTATTTTTGGAGTCAAGTTGTCTATTGTGGTACCCCAAGCCATAGGAATTTATCTCCATAATAGTAATTTAGTTTATGTTGTACTCTAGTCATAAACTATGGGCCTCATGCACTCCACGGCATAGAACATCAATGGCCATGAGGCTTGGTGGAGTGAGGCTAGCCCCACTATCCTGCCCAGTGTCAGTAGAATGGACTTTAAGCCTAGCACTTGTATGGAGTTAGTTGGGATCCGACTCCGCACCTTCTCCATGTCTAGATAGCAGTACACCGCAATGTACTCATCTATAGTCATGCCACCTCTAGGCCCGCGAGAGCGTAGGTTCATCACTTCCCCCCATTGGGAAAGTCCAGTAATAAAGTATATGTCCTCCACTTCTATGGTGAGGGACATCCCATCTATCTGGAATGACTCTGAGTCTGGATCCCAGTAGTCTACTAGCATTTGCAGCAGTGTTGGTTTGGCCCATATACCACCAAGACACTAAAACTTGTAGAGCCCACATGACCATAAAGCTTGTTGAGCCATTAGATCTGCCCTTATTGCCCCTTCTACATCACCGTGCTCACATTCTCTCCAGTCTAGAACCATCCTGCACATAAAATTTGAGTTTGATCCATTAGAATACTTAAAAATCATTGAGCGTGGCCGCATATGCAACTGTTTGCTAAACAACCATGTATGTACATGAATTTGAGGGAATTTTCCACGTATATTCAGCCCTATATGCAGAAAAACCCTCGATTTTCATGTGGCCCAAGGCGCGCATTTAAGATGGGCCTAGAATCCTAAATACACCATGGAAATTGATAAAATTTGCATCAAAATGAAAGAGTAGAGCATGGGTAAGTACCTGGAAAAATGGGTAGTGGATTCCGCCCTCTGGATCTCCTGGAATTCACTATTGAAGTTCTGAGCTCAATTGGGTAAAAATTTCAAATGTTATATAATGTTTTGAATTTTTTACTATTTATAGAAATTTTTCAAATTTTTGAAAATTTTTACCCCCTTTTCTATAGTTTGGACCGTTTCTAATCTTTTTGGACTTTTTTTGAACTAATTTATAATGTAGAAGACCATTTTGAGTGTCGTTTCAACTATTTCTTTGACCCATTCGTTCCCGTTACAGGTATGATGTTTAAACTGGCATAGAGGTTAGGATCACCTCTGATTGCATTTTGCATGGCCTTATGACCATTTCATTATAGCCTTAGGTACGAACCCATTCTATTATGTCACTGAACCTTCATGTTGTTTTAGAAGTGACATTATGTGAATGGTAGAGCTTGACCTTACATGGGTACCCTATTTAGCACCTTATTTGCATTTGGTTCCCATGCCAACATTTTGTCCCTTAGGGTGCGAGAGTCCGCTGTATAGTATTGCCATGACATTTCGCAAGAGCCTCACACTCCTCTTGATCTTTTGATGGCCTATTTCCCTCAGGACTCCATTATGTCAAGTTGTAATTGCATTATCATGAGCTTTTCCTGCCTTATTGAGCCCTATGTCAGCTTCCCTGATATTGAATTTCATCCATATTTCCCGAGTTTGTCTCATGTCTAGCCATGCAGAGCCGTTTTATATATCCTTTGCAACTTGATTCCCTATTTTTACCAGGAGTGAACTTTCCCCCGAGTGTCGCTATCCTACACATGTATCCTTGCATTGAGCATAGGTATGTTCCATTGCTTGGAACTAGTTCGTTTTCCCATTATGACACTCATCTCCTCCTAGTCTATAACTATAAAGCAGTTTTATTCTTTTTCAAGCTTTTTAAATATTTGAAAAAGTCCAAAAAAAAATTTAAAAACCAAAAATACAAACAAGGAAATATGTTATCTTTGGCAGCTATCGAGTCGTGTTTCCTTCGAACAGAGCACTGTATATCACATCCACTGGTTGGGTTTATAGTTTGAGTTTAGGAGTTGTACTCATTTATCTGAGTTTATCTCCATCAACTAGTTAAACTTCCAGTCCCCATGGAGCCTCTGTTGATGCCTCCTATGTCACAGATATGTCCCAGTGTTGTATATTGAGTCTATGCTACCTTTATTCAGTCACCATTCACCGTTATGCTCTTGTTTGAAGGAAGTTGAAACCTGAGTCGGCCATTCCTCAGTTTTTTTGACTTTGCATGTCAGCCATTCCTGGTACAGTTACTGGTTCGTGCACCTTATGATCGAGTCCTTCCACATTATACAGCTTCTCTTAGTACCTCGTGTTGGATGATGGAGGATGCCTTAATGCTCTCCTTCCAACGGATTTCATCCCATCAACTTCAGATCATTTATTCTGGGATTGGAATCTAGAGTCATTTTTTAGTTCCTTGAGACTTGCAGCCATCAGTGGCAGGTTCTCTCGCCATCGATAGTTTTTGGGAATACATCAATGTCCCCTAATTTATGGATCCTCTCAAGTGTTCGACCTCAACACACCTATTTGCACATGTTAGTTTGCACTCTAGTACCTTGATTCCCATTATCATTATCGGTGGGTGATCTCATGTATGTTAATGGTATACATCAATGACCGGTAATCAGACGATGGGCTACTATGTTTGACCTCAACACCTCTATTCACATCGTAGGACTTGTACTCGTAGCAGTTTGTGTAGAATACCTTCCATATTTGTGGCATCTCTTATATGCTACCTCCTTAATCGTGCAAGTGTTCATGAGATTTCATCTCTCGTGACTTGATTCCAGTGTGTGTCAGACATTTCTAGCCATTATGGAGATCTTGATCTGTTGTATATCTTCATCTTTCACAAATATCATGATCCTTTGTATATCTTCACCATGGAGATTCTGATCTATGTATATTGTACGTGGAGATGACCACTTATGTCATATTTTGTATCATGCCTATTCATGGCCATTGTACTCTTATGTATCTGGGACTGCTATATGTATTTGTAGTTATATGTAGTGTTTTATCATTGTACTATGCTGATTGGGTGGCTGGTCTTCCATTTGGGATTCTTCATCACTCCACTTCTAGGATGGACTTATAATGTATTTCAGCCATCGTATGACCCCTTTGACCTCACACATTAGGGGGCATCTGTTATAGTATATTTTACCACACCAGGCGAATCACACTTGTATGGCCTTCCCCTGTCTTTCTGCAGACTCCTTAAACCCCTTGGACCATTTTTTGTGCTTTGATGTTTCCTAGACCATCCGTAAAAACATGTGAAAATTTCCATATGCGAATTTTAAACCTTTTATCACCTATATACATGGGGTTGACCTCTAAAACCACGTACATCGAGATGTGTACAAAAATCCACATCCTTTTGGAATTTTCCTTGACATGGATCCGACTCACTTGTCTCCTGGCCTTCCGTATGACTTGAGATCGCTCAGATTCGACCTTTCACTACCCCATTGAAAATATATATAAGGAACCCTTTGGATACATTGAAGGCATAAGAGAATTGAGACCAAAGAAACTATAGTCCATTGTTTCCAGAACTTGTGCTTGATTCTGCATCCCTTTTTCCCTTGGAGCTCATTAGTGTTCTTCCCAAGCTTTCCTTTTGCTTGTGAGCTTGCTATCGAGAGATGGAGGATTCAGGTGGTGGAGGCCCAAGTGGGGGATTCAGTTTCTCCGATCCACAAATGTGCCGACAAAGGTTGTATTCATTGTAATCTCTGATTTTATATTAATAGAAATATCTTTTCCTATCCAATAATGTATGTTTGAATGAATATTTTATCCATGGATGATTTCAAATGCTTATACGTTGTTGATTATATATGCTAGAGTAGAACTAACACCAATATATTTAGTATGCTTGTCTTGTTTACTTATTGTTGAGGATGTGATTCATCAATTCAAGCTGAAGTTGGAAATCTCAACGAGGATCTACTTCAACCATCCAGAATAAGGTTCGAGTTTTGATCCTTTAGTGTTAGATATTTGATTTCTCTTACATATTGGAAAGGATTGATTTTTGGAGTCAAGCTATCTATTGTGGTACCCCAAGCCATAGGAATTTCTCTTCATAACACCTACCATGGTTAGTAAAAAATACCAAACCAGGTGATAATCTGATTGAAAACAAAATGCACGGTTGTCTCACTGTCAGATTTGATAGTGGGCATAGCCTCTTCCCATTTCGTGACGTAATCAACAACCACTATAATATGATGATTCCCCGCAGCTGAAGCTAGCTTTCAATCCATAAAATAAACCCCCCACTTTTTCAAGGGACCAACGGTTATAATCAAATGTAATGGGGTAGGATGTGAGTGTATATTCCGTGCAAACACCTAGTAAGGGTGGCACCGCTTGACCGGATTGACACAATCTTTAAAGATCGATGACCAAAAATAACCTTATCTTAAGATATTTTGGGATCTAGCAAGCCCATATAAATTAACACCACACGTGCATCCATGACAATCATTCAACACATCCTCAACCTCCTCATGAGTCAAACATCGACGTAAAATGGAATCAACCCCACAGCGATACAATGTGTCACCAACAATGAGGTAGTTCTTAGCTACATGACATAACCGTCGACGCTCATCTCATGAGAGGTGAGGAGGAACCTTAAAAGTTTGAAAATAGATGATAATATCCCCATACAATGGGTCCATAGTCGAAATGAGGAAAATATTCTCAGCTATGAAAGAATATTCATGAATATTCCCTTCATCCAAACTAGGAAAATATTATATAAGCTCCACCAAAATAAATGATTTCTTTGAATTTTCCAAACAAAATCGGTATCAAATTATTGCAAGGTCACAATCCATTTATTGTATTCCCCCCCTATCATCAGTCTCATGAGGACAAGCTGAAATGGATTGATGTGAGCCACAACCAAATTCTGGTGAAGGAGTATGTAATGTCTCAATCATTGAAACGCATGGACGGTATCCAAGGCTAGATTCTCGACATGAGTATAATGAATTTCGACATCAATAATATTTTAGCTAAAATAATAGATAATGTGCTCTTGGAGCTCCTCATCCTCTTGAACCAAAACCATTCCAATCAGTTCTTGAGACGCAATGATATATAACAAGAAATATCAGCTATAGTTGAGTGGACTATATTAGAATTAGAATTCCATTTAAATCTTCAAGCAGATAGTTCTAATAATTTTTGCAACAAAATAATGGAGAATGAAGATACAAACTGAACAAAACAAACCACACAAGAAATGGACAAGTATTTCTCAGGAATTTACAGTATCATTCACAATAATAATCTGGTGTTACAATAGTTTACAAATAGAAATAATTCGAATGCAATAGGGAGAAATTCGAATATACCAAGTGGATATAAATGTATCTAATTGAATCTCTAACTCATGGTCTCTCAATCGATATTGGAGTCCAACAAATCAACTCCTAGAAGTCCAACAACTCAAACAATCAATGACACCTAGTTAAATCAGTGCAACTGAGTGTGGTAGGAGGGAAAAGGTGCCTACTCCACATGCATCCATGCATTATCCATGCAAGACATGTGCTAGATAATTTATTGTGAACTAATTGAAAGTAATTGGGGGCTAACTAAGACTAACTAGTACTAACTCCAACTAATTGAAGTAGGTTGGTGTCGGGACAACCAATGGCTCCCAAACTGATGCATCCACATGCAGTAAGTGGCAGTTAACCTCTAGCAATATTATCCATACTCTAGTGACTGATACATGTTGCCCCATTAGGCCAATTGGACCCAATTGTACTAGTGGACCCAATTAATTAATTAAGGTTCCTAAGTTAGGCCAAAATTAATCTAATAGAGAGTATGGTCAATGGAGGATTAATAATCCTAACTTGGAAAACTCTGCGCCTTGGTAACAAGGCCATAGGTCACCCAAATACAATCTAAACGAAATAATGTTGCTTAATATAACAAATGAAATAGGGGAAAACCTCTTGGTAAACCTGCCCCCCTCAAAATAAGAAGGAATACGAATTTTGAATAAAAACTTATGAAAATTGTTGCTTCCATTTGCATTAGCATCTCAGTTCTTCTGTGCAGGTGACCCTCTAAATCCAAACAAATGCTTATGTCTATAGAAATATTCCTCTTTGGAAGAAGAACAATGTACTCAACTGAATCAGAAATATAAACAGTTGCATGGTGAAAACTAGACCCATGTAGAGCAGTTGAATTCAATTGATGAGAGAGCAAAGGTTCTTCGGAATTCGAACAATGTGAGGAACACCCAAGAGCCTGATATATTTCAGCATTTAGTAGAAAACAATGAGTGGTAAATTCATCCCCAAGTGTTAGGAGAAAGTGTCAAGGAGGATGCATAATGTCTTCCTCTTTACTAGTTCTATGAGGGGATGAACATGTGACCAAAGGTAGATAAGCCCTGGGACTATGGAGAGCGAATGCTTGAGCTCCATAATCTCATATAGCTTCAAAAATAACCAATAATTCACAAAATATGATATCATAAAACACCTAAGAGATAACTAACATCAAATCCTCAACAACCAAATTGAAGGAGACTTGCGGTGCTTTATTTGTCACACCAAAATTGATGAAACCAATTACAAGCAATAATGAAAGATCTTGAACAATAAAACCTGAATCACATATTATCAGATCATAAAATAAACTAGATCCAAATAGATCCATATCATATCCAAAACTTTGATCCACCAAGATGGTGTTACCACTTAAGTTGTACTTAGTGGTTTTTTATCAAGTGAGCCTGGTGAACCGAACAAACATGATTTGTTCAGACTTCAGAAGACCTTCAGAAGTGCTTCTGGGTAGTGCTTGTTGTACTATATCGCATGTTCATACCCCATGGGGGAGCTATAATAAGATGTTCTAGCATGATAATGTCTATAAAAGACTCAGTCTCTTAGACTTTATTTGTCAATCTGATCAGCCCAGGGTGTTTTTTCCATTGGTTATTATTGGTTGTTGAATAAACAACTAATAATTTCTGAGTTTTTCACTCAATACCTCCAAAGTTGGGGTGGTCGGCTTGGAATTTAGGCCTATTGAGGTCATTAGAGTCTATGTGTCAATGTATAAACATGCTAGGCATCATGGTCGAGTCATATGAACATGTCTAAGGCCCCCTAGGTTTTTAATTTTTAAAAATTTTTAAAATTTTTAAAATTTTAATTTTTCCACAAAACTTAGGCTATTTTTTAGTCTAATTGGAAAAATTGGTTTTGTAATAAAAGTGGGCCAAATAATCAGTTTCAGTCATGGGGGGTGCTCATTTTCAAGCTAAGAGCACCATGTAAACCCATAGACCCACTTTTTCCAAGTTTTGAGTGATTTGTCCATCACTCAGGTCAAAAAGTACCTAAAAATCAAATATTGATTATTTAATTGATAAATTAATTAAAAAATGGAGAAAACCCCAAATCCTAAATAATTGGGATTTGCTCCGATTTGACTGAAATCAGTCTCATTGTCTTGGGATTGACTGGATCTGACAATTCCTTAACTAAAGGAGGTGATATGGGCTGATCTGGGAGCACATTTATGCATGCAATATTGGGAATTACACCCTCCCTCTCTCTTCCACACATGTGGGCCTCTATGGTTGAGTTTTGATGAATGCTTGAGTCAGCAATTGAGATGTCAGGCAGATCATCTCTCCGATTGATAGTTGTTCTCAGTGAGACTTAGATCAGGCTCAATTAGACATAGATCAATCCTAGATTCACTCCAAGTGCAACTACAGTCTCTCTCTCCTTGGGTTTTGCGCCTCCCCTGGGCCAAATCTCCTATTTTTGCTATATATTAAGCACAAATTACCTCTTTCAAGCTAGTCAAAATTGGGATTGAGGTGTTATTGCTATTGTACTATTGTTAGTTTTTGCTATTCTGGAATAAATAAGCTTTGGAGGCAATATCTATGGTGTAATGCTCTTCATGTGTGGATGGTGATTGTCAAATTCTTATGAGGTATAATCTGTGTTATTTATCATATCTTTTGCTAGTTAATTGTTGTCCTTGGAGGAGAGAGATCCCTCCTGTTAGGGTAAGAGTTCACTCTAATTTGATTTATGCTCTTACTATTTTCTTGTTTCAGATCTAATGTATTTTAAGTTTAATTGCATGCTTTCCAATTATCTTTTCCAGCAACACCTATGTTTTAACCATATGTTTGTGCAAGGATTTCTAAGTTGCAGGTGATCTCAATTGTAGAATGGGTTGAGCTTGTTTTCATATTCCTCATATTTAATATCTTATAGAGGACATAGTCCCTTTGTGTTCCACCAAAGCAGACTCCAAATCCCAACATTCCCAGGCTTCCATCACTCTTTCTCTCTCTTCCTCCTTCAAAAAATCTGTTTTCTTACCTGGTTACTGTGTTCAAAAGATTTGATATCATTTGGGTATGTTATATTAAAGTAAAACTTACATATATATTCTATTTCAAGTCTCATATACTAGATCTCATTCCTAAAAAAATTTCATAAAGCATTCTAGATCTAGTTTAGGGAAATCGTCCGTTTTGCAATGGCAATTTTAAGAGAATCCATAGGTTGCATGCTTTAGATTTCTGTTTCTATTTTAAAAATATTAAGTCCAGAAATCAATGCATATTTCATTGTCTTCCAAAACAGCAATCCAATATCCCAAGGAAATCTTGCTTTCCTTGGTTCCTTTTTCACTGTTTTAGCTTAGTTTTGACTTAGTTTTGTTTGGTTTAAAGTAGGCAGAACCAAAGGTACTTCCAAAGTGATTTTGGGAATATTTAATTCTAACATTTTCTCTGTATTTTATCAGGAATAATATAAATAAGAGAATATTTTGTTCGAAAGTGGCTTTGGGATCATTCAAATCCCCCCAAGGGTCTCCCTTTTGACCATAATTTTAAAAATTTGGGAAATTTGTAAATCCTTGGTTTCAGCCTATATAAGAAACAAGAGGATTGAGATAATTTTACTGATAGTTTAACATCAAATAATAAAATATTTCTCCTAATGGGCTCTTTCGATCCCATTCCCCATCCCCATTGGGGGGATTTACGCCCTTTTTGTCGTTTTTTGCATTGTCTTACTTCTTTTCACTTTAGATTAGTTTCAATCATGCAAACTAAAATGATTTGATTACTTGATCATATATTCCATATTAAATTATCAAAGTAACTCGAATACTTACCCCATGACTTCTCGATTGACCCGCAATGGGAAAGAGATGCGTGGTAGGAATAATTAGAAAAATTATGATTTGTTTCTGTTTTCTGCTTATTTTTTATTTTCTATAAGAAATTGTTATAAAATTAACCCCCTCCTTGATTCCCTGATTGAGTTTCACTTGGACCAAAAGAGGTTCTTGGAGGTTTTTTCTTTCTAAGAAAACACACCCTTTAAAACTCACAAAAAATGACAAGACTCTAGTGTGTATGCTTTGCATTTGGATGAAATTCATCTGATCAATCAAGATGCATCAAAATAAATGTGAGTGAATAGTTTAATTATTCTTCACCTTCCCCAATCAACCACCATCAGGTGAAAATCCAATGCATTGATCAAACCGTAAGCGGTGGCAAAATACCCAAAGGAAACAGGAACTCCTGAAAAGTGACCTTGAGGCATTGATCTCTGTTACAACTTTGGTTGCATTATGTCCAACAGTCTCAGAGACTCCATTCATCTGACATATTCCTTGCGGGTATCCATGAAGGTTTAGTTTTGGACATACTCCAAGTACTCTCAGGTATATCTAGAGTCCCCCCCTCGCCTAATTTTAATCAACTAATATTTCACATTAACTTAAAATGTAGGAAGAGGTAATTGCAAAACATTCACTCCAAGCACACGCAAGTACATTGATTATTTTATGACTCCATTCTAAGGCACTGGCTATTTTCTTTATATATATATATATATATATATATATATTGTGTCTCAGCATTGTACTTTCATGTGCTCATTTTTTTATGTTGTCATCTATGGTTGTTTATGGTGAAATCTCAAAATCATAAGTAACTCATTCAGTTTAACATCATCATACTAAATAGATTTTCCTTAGTAACTTAATAGGGTCTACCTCCCTTGGCTTCGTTAGGAATTGAGCCTAAACGGAGGAGTCAAGAACAAGGTGATAGCCTTGACTCGAGACTTTCCCCCAAGGACACATTGAGTGGCTTGAATATTTCTACCACGTCCCCCCTAGGTATGTGAAAGATGACAACACTTTTTGGCACCGTTGCCGGGGATAAATTTTTTTATTCCCAAGTATGACTTAGCTTAATTTTTTTCTAAACAACTAAAAAGATAAAAATTTTGATTGATCTTGTCTTTAAAAACCATAAAAATTAAAACTCGATCCATTTGGAAACTCCACTATCTAACATCCCTCCAAGAATTTCTACCCGAAGAAACCACCGTCAATTATTCAATCCTCTCCCTGATCCCAAAATATTTATTAGGGAAAGATTGAATAGGAAGAATTCTCATAGAAACCTTGAATATTTAGGAGAACAATCCCTCTCAGATGTCCATCACATATTTGTAGAGAGTCATAATCACCAATCTCAAGAAATGATGGAATTATTCAAACCCATTAACTTTTCTAAGATAGTAGGTGCCCCCCATACCATTCCAAATGATGCTATCAAGAAGCTCCCCATGCCATTCCAAATTATGCTATCAAGAAGCTCCCCATATTTCAAGGAAACAATGCAATCACTGCCAAGTCTCACCTCCAAAAGTTTGAAAAGCACCTAGTTAGTTATTGCAATGATGTCGTCGATGACCACGACGATGTCAAAATGAAGCTCTTTTATTTATCCTTAGAAGATTATGCTGGAGAATGGTACCTTGATCTAGATGATAATAAATATAAAACTCTTAGTGAATTCCAAGATGGTTTTAAGAAGAAATGGGGAGAAAAGAAGGAACCAAGACATTTGCTTGATGTCCTTCATAGCATAAAGAAGATGGAGAACAAAACCATGGATGAACTTAAGACTAAATTCAGGCGTGTGGTTGTAGAACTTCCTAAATACATCAAGCCAAAGGATGCCTCCATCCTCATATCTTACATTGAATCTTTCAACGGTGAATTAAGGTACCAGTTGAGAGATAAGGAACCGAGCGATGTAAAAAATGCCCAGGAATTAGCTGAGAAAATAGAAAAGAATATGCAATATTTAGGCAAGTCCAACATTCCAAGATACACTAGGGGAAACACTTCCTACAACAAAGATAAGGGTAAAGACGTTGAATTAGAAGAAAAGGGAACTTCTAAGGATCCCATGGAAAAGATGACAGACATGATAAAGAACTTGGTTTCTAGTCAAAACCAACTTATGGAAAATCATTATGCACAAATGAATCATATGCAAAATAGAATAATCACAATAGAAAGGAATAATGGACCTAGGAAATTTCAACCTAAATAGAATCAAATGTATCAAAATAAATCTCCTCGAAAAGAACCTAGGATTCCAAACCAGTTAGACTTAGCTAACGTGGCAGAAGAAGTAATTCCATGGTGTAGACCCTGTGAACAATTCCACGAAGAAAGAACTTGCTATGTTGCAAATCAAGTCATGGAACATGGACTTCCTGAGATCAGTAGTTATGAAACAAATTCAAGTGATCCTGATCATCTATACATGGTAGGACAAACCTACCCTTTTTCAAACCAACATTGGTAGCAAGCCACAGATTACAGTTATGAGAAGGATCTCCTTTCCAACTTTTATGGTGCAATGCCTTCTTCGGAAACAATTCAGGAAATGAAGGAGGCTAGATTCAAGGGTGTAGTTTATCAAAAGAAGGAGAAGGAATCACCATATAAACAACACAAGCCAAAGGTAACCAATCCTCCTCTCCCATATCCCCCTGTTATCCCTAAATCAAATGTTGATATGGGAGAACGGAAAAGTAGTGCTAAGATTCATGTTTATGCAACTAATGTCCTTAAAATTCCTAGTCAAAAAGAAAATTTGTTGAAATCCATAGAGGATAGTCAAAGTAAAACTCATAATATTCTCAAAGAGGACCTCTCCCTAATAATAATGCTATATTTGAAGCCAACCATATTGAACCTATGGATATGACTATAGTTATCAACAGTGTTGATCCGAGAAGAGAAGACCGCCCACCTTTTTATGTCTCATTCTTAGTTGATAACCTTCTCCTTCATAACTGCATGTTAGATTCCGGTGCTTCATCAAATGTCATGACAACAAAAGTAATGGAACAACTAAATCTAAGGGTCACATGACCCTACCACAATGTTTGTGCAATGGATTCAAGAGAAGTTGAAGTGGTAGGGATAATCTTAAATCTATAGGTTAAGTTTTCCAAGTATCTTGACATCGACATGTCGATGGATGTGGTAGTGATAGATGTTCGAGATAATTGGGGTATGTTGCTATCCAGAAAGTGGGCTTCAACTCTTGGTGGGAACATTCAAATGGATTGGACATATGCTACTATACCTACATCAGAAAACAGTAGGGTGATACTCCATAGAGAGAAGTTAAGGAAACAACATGTAGAAAACCCTAAGAAACCTGGAAATGAATTTGTTCATTTCACTGATAAGTTTGGAAACTATGCTATCTTGCCAAATTTCATGGCTCCTATTAAGGAAAACATTAAATTTGAAAAGATAGATGAAGTTTGTAAAATGTGCTTTGACGGGGCTTATTCCAAAGATGGAAAGGGTGCGGGCATTGTGATCATTTCCCCTTCACATAAAATCTACAGCTTTGCTTTCAAATTGGAGTTTGAATCATCAAACAATGTAGCTGAGTATGAGGCATTGCTTCTAGGGCTAGAAACCACTAAATACACGAGGAAAAATATTTTGAACATAAAAGGTGATTTAGACTTAGTTATCCTCCAGATTAAGAATCAGTATTAGTGCAAAAATGACAAACTAAGGAATTATATAAATTCCATATGGGACACCATGGAATGGTTTGATGCACTTAACATTTAAAAGGTCCCTAGAGAAATGAATGGTTTAGTAGATAAGTTGGAAGTAGCAGGATCCACCCTCCAGCCATCAGATGAAATGATTGGTGGGAATGGAAAAATGGAAATTAACTTTAGGCCTTCAATTCTAGATAATGTAGATCACTGGAAGGTGTTTAAAGATGATGAGCAGCTCTTGAGATTCATCCATAATATCCATGAGTTTGAAGGTTGCAAGATCAGTTATCAGCAAGAGGGTAAAGACTATCAGGAATGCGAGGATAATGAAAGGAATCACATTCCAAGTAGCCTTATATCTTTTGAAAATTTGTTTGATCGATAGGATCATCATAGAAACAAAAAGAAGTAATAAAAATTGGGGATTATATGGAAATAAACATAGAAACTAACAAATACTCCAAGTTAATAAAAACTGGAAAAGGTACTTCAAAAGAGGCTAAGGAGGTCAAGCCTTTCTGACAAAAACTTAGGCGAATAAATCCCAATCTAGACCCCATTGTGCAGAAGGAACTTCGGAAGATGTTACCAGTAGGGATCATAGCACATACAAGACATTCATCATGGTGCTCCAACTTAGTTGTTGTCAGAAAAAAGAATGGGTCAATTAGAATATGTATAGATTTCAGAAATCTAAATACATCATGCCTTAAAGACAATTACCCATTGCCCGACAAGGAAACATTGCTTTAAAGAGTAACAGGATCAGGAATGATGTCCATGTTGGATGGATTTTCTGATTATAACCACGTGTTGGTAAATAAAGAGGATCAACATAAGACCACATTCACTACACCTTGGGCAACCTATAAATTTTTAAGAATTCCTTTTGGTTTATTAAATGTTGGTGCCACCTTCCAAAGAGCCATGGATTTTTCCTTCAAATAACTTATAGGAAAAATAATCGAAATATATCAAGATGACTTAATTTTTTTCCAAAAGAAAGATATGACCAAATAAGTCATCTTAGGCAGGTTTTCATAAGGTGTCAGGAATATGGTATTTCCTTAAACCCTGCCAAGTCATTCTTTGGGGTTGATGAAGGCAAGTTATTGGGATACATCATTTCTAAGGATGGTGTCAAAATTGATCATGAGAGAGTTGAAGCCATTAATAAAGTCCCCTTGCCTCAGAATCTTAAATCTCTCTAGTCTTTCAATGGTCAGATTAATTTCATAAGGAGATTCATCCCAAATTTAGCAGGATTAATGCAGCCTCTACAAAAGTTGTTAAATAAAGATGCTAAATTTGAGTGGACAGATGAAGGGAAATATGATTTCAAGTCTATCAAAAATACCATATCCAGGTCCCTAGTCTTGATCAGTCCATATTATTCCAAATAATTTCAAATATTTTCCTTTTCCTCAGAGGACACCATTGCTGGTGTTCTACTTCAAAAGAATAAGGAAGGACAAGAACAACATATAGCCTTTAGGAGTAGAGCCTTGCACCATTCAGAGTTGGAGTATACCACCATGGAAAAATAGTCTTATGCTCTTGTCAAGTCCCTTACACATTTCAGAACTTATGTAGGTTACTACAAAATCATTGGGTATGTAACCCATGTAGCTGTCAAGGATATCATGTCTCAACAAGATTGTCTAGGAATCAGGGGAAAGTGGGTTTCAAAGATTCAAGAGTATGATTGAGAGATAAAACCTACTAAGTTAATTAAGGGATGAGGTCTTTCAAAGATGTTGACCCAAGGAAATGAAAATGACTTAGGAATAATCTACCAGAATAGTGATTCAGAACAAAGTGTATCAGACGAGCTTCAGAGATTAGAGCAACACCCTTGGTATGCCGACATCATCTTCTTCCTCCATAACCTTACATGTGCTAATCACCTACTTGGCCATAAAAGAAGAGAATTAAGGTTAAAAGAAAATAAGTATTGTTTAACAAAAGATGGTTTAGGTTGGAGAAACCCCAATGGTTTAATACTTAGATGTGTCGATGAACCTGAGTCCAAAAAACTCATGGTTGAGTTCCATTCAGGATTTTGTAGTGGAAATTTTGCAGCAATAACAACCGCCCATAAAATCCTTAGAGCGGGATACTATTGTTTGAAACTCTTTTTAGATGTGCACAAGTCTGTCAGAGTTTTCCCCTAGTGTCATTTGTTCACTAGAAAGAAACAAATTAAAGCCTTTCCTTTAAACCCAATAGTAGTCCAAGCCCCTTTCCAGCAATGGGGGCTTGATTTCATCCATAAGTTCAAGGATAACTCGAGCAATGGTTATTATTGGATACTTACCACCACTGATTATGTCACCAAGTGTGTAGAGGCAATACCCACCAAGAAGGAAACCGATGTTGTAGTCATGGATTTCTTAGAAGATAAGATGATCACAAGATTCAATGTGCCAGCCAGAATCATCATAGATAATGGCCCATGCTTTGTTTCCTCTGAGATGTCATCCTTTTGTTTCAAGTATGGAATTTTCCTATCCCATTCATCCAACTATTATCCCTAAGGAAATGGTCTAGATGATTCAAGTAATAAAAACTCAATCACCATAGCCAAGAAAATTGTGGGTGATAATAAAAAGGCTTGGGATAGCAAGATCAAGTTTGCATTATTGGCCGATATAATCACAAAGAAATTTCAACTGGAATGAGTCCTTTTGAACTTGTTTATGGCCTAGATGTCACCTTACCTATCCATTTAAATCTTCCAGTGTATAAACTTCTCTAGACCTTTAGCTCAGATTAGGATGCCATTCAGAACAGAATCAACTGGTTGATCGAGTTAGATGAGAGTAGAAGAAATTCCCTTGAAGAAAGTATCAGAAATTCAGACAAAGTCAAGAGAATCTTTGATAGATCTACCTGGCCTCAATCCTTTCAAGTAGGTGACACAGTATTACATTGGGACAAACGATGGGAGAAACCTGGGAAACACAGAAAGTTAGAAAGCTTATGGTTGGGGCCATATATCATTGATGAAGTAGCAGGAACAAATTCTTTCTATCTAAATGACCTAGAAGGATAAATATTAAGCCTACCAGTGAATGGATTTCTCCTCAAGATGTTCTTCCCCGAGACGGTTTGATGCCTTTATTGGCATTGGTGGTTTCAAGGCCAATTTCTAAACCTTGCCCTACATGTATTTTTAAATTTTATGTATCATATTGTTGTATTATAGATGTTTTGTACCATAGTACTAACCTTGAAATTTTTCTTTTGTATATTAGCGTTGTAAAATATTGATTTTTTGTACATCATAGACTAATTCTGTACATTAATCTACTTTTATAGTTGATTTCTTTTATATACATGTTACTGAAAAACTTTAATTTCTATGCAGGACCCAGAGATTCTGTAGTTCTCACATCCTCTTCTTTGATCAAAAGATTATTCAGAGCATGTGTCCCTAGATGGAACCAGATGTTACCACCTAAGTTGTAGTTAGTGTTTTTTTATCAAGTGAGCCTGGTGAACCGGAAAAAGAGGATTTGTTCGGACTTCAGAAGACCTTCAGAAGTGATTCTGGGAAGTGCTTGTTGTACTATATCACATGTTCATACCCCATGGGGGAGTTGTAATAAGATGTTATAGCATGATAGTGTCTGTAAAAGACTTGGTATCTTAGACTTTATGTGTCAATCCAATCAGCCCAGGGTGTTTTTTCCCTTGGTTAATATTGGTTGTTGAATGAATGACTGATAATTTCTGATTTTTTCACTCAATACCTCCAAAGTTTGGGTGGCCGGCTTGGAATTTAGGCCTATTGAGGTTATTAGATTCTATGTGTCAATGTATAAACATTATAGGCATCATGGTCGAGTCATATGAACATGTATAAGTCCCCTAGGGTTTTTAATTTTTTAAAATGTTTTTAAGTTTTAAAAATTTTAATTTTTCCACAAAAGTTAGGCTATTTTTTTTAGTCTAACTGGAAAAATTGGTTTTGTAATAAAAGTGGGAAAAATAATCATTTTCAGTCATGGGGGTGCTCATTTTCAAGCTAAGAGCACCATGTAAACCCATAGACCTACTCTTTCTAAGTTTTGAGTGATTTGTCCATCACTCAGGTAAAAAATCCCTAAAAATCAAATATTGATTATTTAATTGATAAATTAATTAAATAATGGAGAAAACCCCAAATACTAAATCATTGGGAGTTGCTCTGATTTGACTGAAATTAGTCTCATCGGCTTGGGATTGACTGGATTTGAGAGTTCCTTGACTAAAGGAGGTGATCTGGGCTGATCTGGGAGCACATTTATGCATGCATTCTTGGGAGTTGCACCCTCCCTCTCTCCTCCACATGTGTGGACCTCTCCAGTTGAGTTTTGATGAATGCTTTAGTCAACAGCTTGATGTTTTAGATAGATCAGCTCTTCAATTGAAAGTTGCACTCAGTGAGACTCAAATCGGGCTTAGTTAGACACAAATTAGTCACAGATTCACTCCACATACAGCTACAATCTCTCTCTCCTTGGGATTTGCGGCCCCCCTGGGCAAGATCTCGTGTTTCTGCTATAAATTAAGCACAGATTACCTCTTCCAAGCTAGTTAGAACTGGGATTGAGGTGTTGTTGCTATCGTACTATTGTTATTGTTTACTATTGTGGATGAAGAATATTTGGAGGAAATATCTATGGCGTAATGCTCGTCATGTGTGGATGGTGATTGTCAAATGCTTATGAGGTATAATCTGTGTTATTTATCTTTGCTTTTGCTGGTTAATTGTTGGCCTTGAAGGAGAGAGATCCCTCCTGTTAGGGTGAGATTTCATTGTATTTTGATTTATGCTCTTACTATTTCCTTGTTTCAGATCCATTGGATTTGCATGTATTTTAAGTTTAATTGCATGCTTTCCAATTATCTTTTCCAGCAACACCTATGTTTTAACCATCTGTTTGTACAAGGATTTCTAGGTTGCAGGTGATATCACTTGTAGAAGGGGTTCATCTAGTTTTCATATTACCCATATTCAATATCTTCTGAAGGACATAGTCCCTCGGTGTTCCACCAAAGTAGACTCCAAAGCCCAACATTCCCAGGCTTCCAACACTCTTTCTCTCTCTTCCTCCTTCAAAAAAAACAATTTTCTTACCTGATTACTGTGTTCGAAAGATTTGATATCATTTGGATTTGTTATATTAAATTGAAACTTACATATATTTTTTGTTTCAAGGCTCGTAGACTAGATCTCATTCCTAAAAAAGTTTCATAAAGCATTCTAGATCTAGTTTAGGGAAATCGTCCGTTTTGCATGGCAATTTAAAGAGAATTCGTAGGTTGCATGCTTTAGATTTTTGTTTCTGTTTTAAAAAGATTGAATCCATAAATAAATTCATATTTCATTGGCTTCCCAAATATAAATCCAATATCCCAAGGAATTATTGCTTTCCATGGTTCCTTTTTCACCATTTTAGCTAGTTTTGACTTAGTTTTGTTTGGTTTAAAGTAGGCTGACCCAAAGGTACTTCCAAAGTGATTTTGTGCATATTTCATTATAAAATGATCACTTTATTTTAGTAGGAATAACAGAAATAATATAAGCTACTGTTCAAAACTGCCTTTGGCATCATTCAAATCCTCCCAGGGGTCTCCCTTTTGACCATAATTTTAAAATTTTGGGAAATTTGTAAAGCCTTGGTTTCATCCTATATAAGAAAAAAGAGGATTTAGATAATTTTACTAATATTTTAACATCAAATAATACAATTTCTCTCCAAATAGGATCTTTTGAGCCCATTCCCCATACCCCCTGGGGGGATTTGCGCCTTTTTTGTCATGTTTTGCATTGTCTTACTTCTTTTCGCTTTATATTAGTTTAATTCATGTATAATACCATGATTTGATTAATTTATCATATATTCCATATTAAATTATCAAATTAACTTGAATACTTACCCCGTGACTTCTCAATTGACCCGCAAGGGGAAAGAGATGCGTGGTAGGAATAATTTAAAAAAAATGTGATTTGTTTCTGTTTGCTGATTATATTTTATTTTCTATAATAAATTGTTCTAAAATAATCTCCCTCCTTTATTCCCCGATTGAGTTCCACTTGGACCAAAAGAGGTACCTGGAGGGTTTTTCTTTCTAAGAAAACACACCCTTTAAAACTCACTAGAATTGACAAGACTCTGGTGTGTATTCTCTTCGTTTGGATATGTTTCAGCTTATCAGTAAAGCTGAATAAAAATCAATGTGAGTGACTAGTTTAATTAGTCTTCACCTTCCCCAATAAACCACCATCAAGCGAAAATTCAATGCCTTGATCAAACCATAAGCGGTGGCAAAATACCCAAAGGAAGCGAGAACTCCTGAAAAGTGACCTTAAGGTGCTGATATCTGTTACACCTTCGAGTGAATTATGAACAATAGTCTCAAAGACTCCATTCAGCCCACATATTCCTTGTGGGTATTCGTGAAGGTTTAGTTTTGGACATACTCCAAGTACTCTCGGGTATATATGAGTTGATTAAATTTGAATCAACTTGTCTTGCTCCTTAATTAAGGACTCGGAAAAAGAATCTAATGAATGAACCTTCCAATCAGGAAATATTTCCCACTTGGACTGAAATATGGAAACACATATAGAATACTCAGGGCCTAGTTTGTTGAGTATGGAAATGACATTATGCTCATCCTTTTTCTCTATCCCGCACTGTCTGCATTGGAGTACTTGAGACTTAAATTTAGTAAAGAATTGCTCAATAGTCTCAAAAATAGTGGGAAGTAAATATACCAACTCATTCTCCAGAATGTGTCCCCAAATCTCATCTTGTTTGTTAAACAAGATATCAAGTTTCTGCCAGGATTCTCTTGGAGTCCTCAGGCCTTCTAGGTGGAAGAGGAGATCTCTGGAAATATAAGTACATAAGTACTCGAATGCTTCATCACAACGGTTCAGAAACTTTTTCTGCTCTACCGGCTAATGAGGCTCAGGCTCCCATCTATGTATGATCCTATGGTAACCATGCTTGTGCAAGTCCTGCTACATATCAATCCTTCAATCAAGATAATTGGAAGTTGTGAGGATCCGTGGTTTAGGAGTTTGAGAACTCATAATTGCTATGGCTAGAAGTAGTGCAAAACATCACACAATATACATAGCACTTGCCAATTTCATTGCAATAACACACTAAAACATATGAATCATGAGAATCATGCTTTTCCTCTCTACATGAACATATTTTTAGGGTATGTCATGCCCTCTTCACTGCTTTGAATAAATCTAGAGCTAGCAAATCATCATAGGGGACTTCTGTGGAAACCCAACTACTTCTGATGTTTAATGGGGAGAAACAAGCATGAAACCTGCCTGAGAAGGATATGATACCATATTAGAATTTGAATGCCATTTAAATTTTCAAGCAGATAGTTCTAATAATGTTTGCAACAAAAGAACGGAGAATTAATATACAAACTTAACAAAACAAACCGCATATGAAATGAACTAGTATTGCTCAGGAATTTACATTATCATTCACAATAATAATCCGGTGTTACAATAGCTTACAAATAGGAATAATTCGAAGGAATTAGGAATAAATTCAAATCTACCAAGTGGATCTGAATATATCTAACTAAATATGTAACTCATGGTCTCTCAATCAATATCAGAGTCCAACATATCAACTCCCAGATGTCCAACAACTCAAACAATCAGTGACATCTAGTTAATTTAATGCAACTGAGTGTGGTAGGTGGTAAAAGGATCCTACTCCACATGCAACCATGCATTATCTATTCAATACATGTGCTAGCTAACTGATTGTGAACTAACTAAAAGTAACTGGGGACTAACTAAGACTAATTGGTACTAACTCCAACTAACTGAAGTAGGTTGGTGTTGGGACTCCCAGTGGATCCTAAAATGTATGGATTGGTCTAGGAGGTGCCCAAACTGATGCATGCAAATGGTGTAAGTGGAAGTTAACCTCTAGCAGTGTTCCCCACACTCCAGTGACTGGTACATGTGGCCCCATTAGGCCAAGTGGACCCAATTGTACTAGTTGACCCAATTAATATATTAAGGTTCCTAAGTTAGGCAAAAATTAATCTAATAGACAGTATGTTCAAGGGATGATTAATAATCCTAATAGACTAAGCACGGGGGTCAATTCCAAAGATTTATTAAATGCATTGAAAGACTCTTGGGCTCGCTCATCAGAGATAAAAGGCATGTCTTTCTTCAAAAGGTGCATGAAACCCTTGGTCAAATTGAAAAAATAGACAACGAATCTAGGCAAGAAGTTAGCCATCCCTTGGAAACTTTGAAGATGTCTAATCATGCACAGGGGAGACAAACAAACTATTTCCTGAACCTGTAGAGGGTCGACCCTAATGCTATAATTAGAAACGATAAACCCTATTAAGCGACCTATTTTGACGCAAAAGATGCACTTTTGTGGATTTAATCGGATTTGATATCGATGACATTGTAACACCCTGGTTTTGACCCCGTTTGCATTAAATGTATATGATGTAAATATTATATGGAATCATGGCAAGGATCTCATGGCTAAGTCCCTATCATTGATTAATGTTTGGTGTATAGGTGATCATGGTTTATGTCTGTGGTTCATATGCTAATTCAAGCACATTTGTAAACATAATGTAAATATGCAATTTAATGAAAAACCTGCAACCATCTATGTCAATGCAACAAATAATGAGATGGGGGCATGACTTTTAGAGAACAGGGAGGAGGGAGAATCTTTATCCTTGAGCCATTGGGGGAAATCCCATCAAAATTGTCAACTACCCCTTTTCTTGTCTTTTCCCCAACCATTTATTTCTGCCAGAATTTGGTTGAGGTAGTTATTGCATGGGAGGGGAAGAGTATGGGAAAAATTCGAGTTGGGAAGAGCACCCATTATGGAATAACATGTTTTGAACCCATAGGAAAGAAAACACCCAAAAACGTATGCCATTCCCTCATGGATTAACGTTTTTCATCTTCGCTCACATTTTGGGGGAGTTGCAGGATGTTTTGGATCAGATATCCTTCATTCATGGGGAGGTTGTTCATTCACGATTGTTGGTCATTCTTCCCGATCAGACAGACATAGCGAAATCTAGTAGGTTTTGAGACATTTTTTTGTGAGTATTTTTCCCTCACTGAGACCCTGGTTGCTTCATTGCAGCGTTGTCCTGAATTGTAGAGTGTTATGAGACCCTGTCACTTGTGTATCAGAGTGAATCCTATGTTGTTGTGCCTCCCTGTGGTTACTATGTTGTGCACCCTAGTTCTGGTATAAACTATATACAAGAATTAGGAGTGGGAGAGAAATAGAATGTGCTTGATAAACCTAGTGTGGAACCTCACAATAAGATAAGAGTGGCTGGTGAATCTGCTATGCACATCCTCAAGAGAGGAAGGGAAGGTGTAGTCTGATGGACTATGGAGCAAAGAAGGGGACACTTCCTTGTGTTGGGTATGTAGGAAACGTGGTTTCTAGGCCGGATAGGTCTTGTGAAGGTGTACTTAGTTCTATGGATGAGATCACTATCTTATTAGCTCTTCTTGCCCATTGTCTTAGAAGCTTAATAAACAAAACTTGAAGGATGGCTTGGTTAATAGCCTGATAAACCCAGTAGTGAGATGACTTGGTTGTGTATCCTGATAGACCCATCTATTGGATTGGATGGTACTTTATGTAAGTGTTGGCTTGACTATGTGTAGTCTGATAAACCCAACTATTAGCTGGCTTGGATGATTAGCCCGATAAACCCAATAGTGTATTAGATAGTTACTTGCATCCTGATAAACCCAATTGTGTTGGCTTGGCTGAGTTCTTGTGTATCGTTGGCTATGTCTGAGTCCGCTAGTGTTTCCTTATTCCTTGGGGAAATCATGCCCATCTCGGGGGTGGCAATGCTGCTGAGAGATTGATGAGCACACTGGCCTATGGTTGGGTGAAATGTTGTAGCGACATAGCTGATTGTGAAACAAACTTCTTTCAAAGATAATTGTTTTTTTTGTGTTAATCTCTACCATTTCCATTACTTGATCAAATATAATGAACATGTTTAATGTGTTGAATGTTAATTCTCTATATAGTATTTCCATGCATTCATATTTCTCCATGAAATATGATGAACATGCCAATGTGTTGAATTGATGAATTGTTCCGCTCTATGATTGCAATTGTATGCATCTGTGTATGTTCTTTCAATGTATTTTTACTTTAAGTTGCAGGACTTATATTATCGGATTGCTGATGGCATGAATGGCCGAATCGGTCCAAGACTTCGATTAGTAGGTCGAATTTTTGGACAAAAATATCCTTTCACAATGGTCTACTCCACAGGAGGGATGCAGAAATTTCCTTTGGTGGATTTGGTTTTCCACAATTTTCCTTTCTGCAACATGCGGGATGCAGGATCACAATTTCCATTTTCCCGATTCCACAAACTCAAGTTTTCTAAACCGTTGATTCTTGCAAGTTGATTCTCAGCCATCGATTTGTTCCCATATGTGAAACATGTTATGGTCGTCGATTTTTGGTCATTCTCTCTTTCTTTGGTAAATGAGAGGGGACGCGATGGAGAGGTATCAGACAATGAATGTCGAAGAGTGATTTTCACAGCCATGCCTAGTGATACAAAGAAGAACAAAGGTTCTTTATGAAATTTTTAATTCCGCATTATAATCGGGGTATGGGTACATGATAGAGTGGTATAAGAGCTGCTAGTTGCAGCATTGGGCCTGGATGGGCCAAGATGAGCAGTTAAAAGAGAAGAGAACAGCCAGATTGTGGTTTAAGAGAGATGTGGGTTGCGATGCTAGGCCTAAAGGGGGCAATTTGAACAGTGAACAGATTTGTTGGTAAATGGTTTCAACATATTGTTAGCTATGTAACAAGAGAAAACTTCCATGGGAAGTGGGTAAGTGGTTTTGATTTTGAAATTATCTAACAAATGGTGTTTGAGAACACATTTTACAGAGTCATACTGCATATTGGAAAAGTGAGTTTTTGGATCAGCCATGAGAACCTATGGCGTGACTAATGCATAGGATCCCTATGAGCATGTGTAAGATTCTATGGGAGAATATATCCAAGTTGGAAATGTTGAGATAGAGTTTAATGGGAGGAGGTGTCAAGATACTCCCCTAGATTTTGCAGCCACCATGAGAAGCCTAAGGGTGGAGATGCAAAGCTACAGGTCATATAATGAAATATTGGTTAAGGATCGGGAGGAGTAGAATCGACTAAATGTAGCCATGTTGCAAAGTTTGACAGACATTCAGAGGTGGACGAACTCTGGGGACCAGACAATAAGACCAGAATGTACTAAAAGCACTAATAGAAGAAGAAAGAGATCTCATTGTGGGTCATCTGACCCTAAAGGATCCACTAGCGGTTTGAGTTCTTATTCTCATGGGAATAGAAGAAAGATGCCTTACCAGAACCATTCACATGATGAGTTTAATAAGGAAGGATTCCTACCTTCAATGGTGAGATAAAGAATGTTCAAGAAGCTGAAGCTTGGCTTCTTGGGATGAGAAAATATTTCCACATCCAAGACGACTCTAGAAATATGAAGGCTAGAGTAGCCATCTTCAATTTGACTTGAAGAGCATCCAATGGTGGGAGTACTTCAGGAAAGTGAAAAAGATTAATGAAAGTAATATTGTGGGGAAACAGTTCCAAAAGTATTTCAAGAAGAAGTACCTCTCTGATAGGTACTATGACAATAAAATCAAAGAGTTCCATGAGCTAAGATTGAGACTGTAGAAAATGGAAGAGTATCCAAACAAGTTCCTAGAACTTTTAAGGTATCTCAGGTACATCACATATTAAATGGTGAAAATCCATCATTTCTTGAGTGGATTTCCTCAGCCTTACAAAGACAGAATTGAGTTTTATGAACCTAGAACTCTATAAGAAGCGATAAGGAAATCTAAGTATTGCTATGAGAAAAGCAAAGGAAAACCTGATTATCATAAGACATGGAAGGAAAAGAAGAATGAGAATTATGACCAAAGGAAGAAAATTTTCAAACCTTCTAACTTCAGGAATCAACAAAATCAACTATCCCAAGTTTAGAAGCCACCATATAGAGTGGTGGGAGAAAATCCAACAGATCCACAGCAGAACAGAGAACCACTCAAATGTTGTAGATGTGGAGGACCCCACATGCGCAAGAATTGTCCACTTGAGAATGAGAATGTAAGGCCAGCTTACAACATTCAAGAGGAACAAACAGTGGGTTAAGTAGCAAGGTTCGTCCCGAGGTTCTATGCAACACTGGAGGACCACCAGGCAGATCATCGGTCAATTGTGGTCGAAGTTGCAGGTAAGATTATTTAGAAATCTATTTCTATTTCATTTGACCCTGTTTCTACTAATAGTTACATTACTCCTAGGTTAGTGTATATGTGTGCTTTTAAGAAAGTAAAGCATAGCAAATTGTGGTTAGTTCAGCTAGCCACTAGAAGTAAGAGAAAGGTTAGTGAAGTTGTGTAGAAATGTACCTTGGTGATGAATGGATTGGTCGCTTGTGTAGATATGAATGTTCTACCACATGGTTCCTATGATGTTCTCATTGGAATGGATTGGTTAGAAGCTCACAGGGTAAATCTTGACTGCTATAATAAGACTTTTGAATGTGTGGATGAAGAAGGGAACCCAATAGTTGTAAGAGGCATTCCAAAGGTGATTTTTTCCGGGAATATTTCAGCAATGTAGTTGAAGAAGTTTTGTAGGAAAGGATTCCAACTATATGCAACTCATATTTTGGAGGAAACAAAGAATGAAGCCCCTAGGTTGGAGTAATTTCATGTGTTATAGGAATCCAAGTATGTTTTTCCTGATGAGAATCCAGGGCTTCCTCCAAAGAGGGACATTTATTTCACAATTGAACTTGTGCCAGGAGTAGCACCAGTGTCCAAGAAAACCTACAGAATGAGTACATCAAAAATGCTAGAGCTGAAGATGCAACCGCAAGAGTTGTTGGAGAAGAAGTATATCAGACCGATTGTGTCCCCTTTGGGAGCACCAGTTCTGTTTGTGAAGAATAAATATGGTACACTCAGATTGTGTATTGATTACAGACAGTTGAACAAAGTCACTATGAAGAAAAAACATCCCTTGCCTAGAATTGATGACCTCATTGATCAAATGAGAGGAGAAAAGGTATTTTCGAAGATTGACTTGAGGTCTGGTTACCTACCATCAGGGAGAATTAAGGATGAAGACATTCATAAGAAATCCTTCAAGACAAGGTATGAAAATTATGAGTTTGTAGTGGTACCATTTGGTCTCACAAATGCACTAGATACATTTATGTGCCTTATGAATAGTGTATTCAATAGGTATTTGGACAAATTTGTTCTTGTTTTCCTTGATGGAATTCTTATTTATTCTAAGAATAAGGAAGAGCATGAAGAGCATATGAGATTGACATTACAATTGCTCAAGGAGCATCAGTTGTATGCAAAATTGAGTAAGTGCAAATTTTATAAAGATAGGATTCAATATTTGGGCCACATTATCTCAGAAGAGGGTATATATGTGAACCTTGATAAGATTGAAGCCATTATGAATTGACCTACTCCAAAAAATGTAACAGATGTAATATATTTTATGGGACATGTAAGATATTACAGGAGATTCATAGAGGGATTCTCCAAGGTTGTACATGCCATCACTTCTTTGCAAAAGAAGGGAATAAAGTTCGAATGGACACCGAGGGGTGAAGAAATATTTTGGTAGTTGAAGAATCTTATCACAAGTGCACTAGTCTTGAAAGTTGCAAGCCGAGGGAAATATTTTGTGGTGTGTACTGATGCATGCAGACAAGGACTTGGAGGATTTATTATGCAACACAACAACGTGATATGTTATGACTCAAGAAAGTTAAAGGAGCACGAGGATAACTATGTCTCTCATGATTTGGAACTTGCAGCCATAGTACATGCTCTGAATATGTGGAGGCATTACTTGATGGGAAGAATATTTGAGTTAAGGACATACCATTGTGCTTTGAATTATTTGTTTGATTAGCCTACTCTAAATTTTAGACAAGATAGATGGATGGATTTTTTCTGTGATTTTTATTTTCAAAATCAAGCACATAAAGGGAAAAGAGAATAAGGTAGATGATGCACTCAGTAGGAAGGTGTAGGAAATGCATATGGAATCCATTAGTATTTTCCAATCAGATTCGAGACAGTAGATTGTTAGTCATACTGCTGAAGATGAAATGTATGTGAAGGTCAAGGACAAGTTGCAGCAGTAAATCCTTGAAAAGAGGTATGATGGATATAAATTGGAAGAATATGGACTTATTACTTATAAGAACATAATTTATATTTTGAAGGTAGCATATTTGAGTAGAGTTGTTATGGATGTTATCCATCAAGCTCCATATTTTGGTCACCCAAGATATCTGAAGACAATTGCTACAGCAAGAAAGCAGTACTTTTGGCTAGGCATTAAAAAGGATGTGGCTGAATATATTTCAAGGTGCATGAAATGTCAGTAGGTGAAGGTTGAGCATCAACACCCAACAGGTTTGTTGTAGCCTTTTGCAGTTTCAGAATGGAAATGGGAAGTTATTTCCATGAATTTTATTACAAGATTGCCAATGACTTGGAGACAACATTATTCCATCATGGTTGTGGTGGAAAATTTGACAAAGGAAACACATTTTATACCAGTTAAGTCTACACATAAGACTAATGACATTGCAAAAATATTCATGAAGGATATTTTCAAATTGCGTGGATTTCCTAAGGCAATAGTCTTTGATGGAGATGTCAAGTTCACTTCCAATTTTTGGAAGGGGTTCTTTGTAGATTTGGGTATAAATTTGAACTTCAGCACTGCCTACCATCCTCAGACTAATGGTCAAACATAGAGAGTGAATCAAGTGCTTGAAGACATGCTTCGCATGTATTTTATGGACAAACCAACCAAGTGGGAAGATTATTTACACTTGGTATATTTTGCTTATAACAATGGATAGTAAGAATCCTTGGGGACAAGTCCATATGTAACTTTGTATGGAAAGAGGTGTAGCACACTAGTGACTTGAGATAGTCTAGTGAACAGGGTTGTGCTTGGTCCATAATTGCTCAAGGAGATGGAGTAGGAAGTGGTAAATATTAGGAATAATCTGAAAGCAGCCCAGGATAGATAGAAAATCTATGCACATAAGCATAGGGTGAACAGAGAGTTCAATGTTGGGGATCATTTTTACCTCAAAGTGAGGGAAAACAAGAGTTCCTTGAAGCTTGGAAGTTGTTCCAAGCTGTCACGTAGATATTGTGGGATGTTTGAAGTGCTTGAAAGAATAGGGCGAGTTGCATATAGACTTGCATTGCCTGCTAGCACTAGAGCTCATAATGTTTTTCATATTTCTTTGCTTAAGAAATATGTACATGATCCTAACCATGTGATAAATTGGGATGTGATTTAGGTGGAACCCGAGGGAGAGTTCCAAATTGAGCGAATGCGCATCCTCGACAAGAAGGTCACAATGCTCTGGAACTGATCCATAGGGTAGGTAAAGGTGCAATGGGAGAAATACGGTCTTGAAGAGGCTACATGGGAGCAGGAGGATGCCATGTGATTGGAACATCCATTTTTGTTCCATTCTGTGGAGCATTGAAACAGTAACAGTGTAACATTTTGTTCAATTTTGTAAAGCACTGAGGACAATGCTGTTGAAGGGGGAGGGGAATGTAACAGCCTAATTTTGACCCAATTTCCATTAAATGTATATGATGTAAATACTATATAGAATAATGGAAAGGAGCTCAATGCCAAGGCCATGTCATTGATTAATGTTTGGTGTATAGGTGATCATGGTTGATGCCTATAGTTCATGTGCTAAGTCAAGCACATTTGTAAACATCATGTAAATATGAATTTTAATGAAAAACCCACAACCATTATGTCAATGCAACAAATAATGAGATGGGGGCATGATTTTCCAAGGATAGGGAGGGGGGGGATTTTTAACCTTGATCCATGGGGGGAAACCCATAAAATCTTTCAACTACCCCTTTTCTTGTCTTTTCCTAAACCATTTATTTTTGCCAGAATTTGGTTGAGGTAGTTATTGGATGGGAGGGGAAGAGTATGGAAAAAATTCAAAATGGGAAGAGCACCCATTTTGGAAGAACGTGTTTTGACCCCATGGGAAATAAAACACCCAAAAACATATGACATTCCCTCATGCATTAACTCTTTTCATCTTCCCTCATGTTTTGGGGGAGCTGTGGGATGTTTTCGATCATGGATCCTTCATTCACTAGGAAGTTGTTCATTCATGATTGTTCACCCATGTGTTGGTCATTCTTTCCAATCAGACATACACAGTGAAAGCAAGTAGGTGTTGCTATGCATTTATGCAAGTAGTTTTCCCTTGCTGAGACCATAGTTTCTGTGTTCTAGCATTATCCTAAACTGTAGAGTGTTATGAGACCCTGTCACTTGTGTATCAGAGTGAATCCTATGTTTGTATGTCTCCCTGTGGTTGTTGTGTTGTGCACCTTGGTTCTATCCTGAACTATATACAAGACATAAGAGTGGGAGAGAAGTAGAATGTGCTTGATAAAACTAGTATGGAACCTAACAATAATATAAGAGTGGCCGATGAATATTCTATGCCCATCCTGAAGAGCACTGGAAGAGAAGGTGTATCCTGAGGGTCTTTGGAGAAGAGAAGGGGACACTTCCTTGTGTTGAGTGTGTAGGCAATGTGGTTTCCAGGCCAGATAGGTCTTGTGAAGGTGTCCTTAGTTTGTGGATGAACTCACTAGATTAGCAGTTCTTCCTATCCATTGCCTTAGAATATTGATAAATGCAACTTGAAGGATGGCTTGGCTAATAGCTTGATAAACCCATCTGTTGGCTTGGCCATGTCTTGTTGTGTTTTGCCTTGTGTGATCCTTGAATGGATAGTCTGATAAACCCAACTGTGAATGCTGGCATTCCTAAGTAGCATGATAAACCCACTAGTGAGATGGCTTGGATGTGTAGCCTAATAAACCCATCTACTGGCTTGGCTGGTCCTTTATGTAAGTGTTGGCTTGACTGTGTGTAGTATGATAAACCCAAATGTTAGATGGCTTGGTTGTTTAGCCTGATAAACCCAGTAGTATGCTGGTTAGTTTCTTACAGCTTGATAAACCCAACAGTGTTGGCTTGGATAAGTTCTTATGTATCCTTGGATATGTGTGAGTTTTCTAGTGTTTCCTTATTCCTTGGGGAAATTGTGGCCAACTTGGGGGTGGCAGTGTTACAAAGATATTGATGAGCGCATTGTCCTATGGTTGGGTGGAATGTTGCAACAACATAGTTGGTTGCAGAACAAAATTTTTTCAGAGATAGGTGTTCTTGTTTGTGTTAATATCTACATTTTCCATTGCTCGATGAAATATGATGAACATGTTTAATGTGTTGAATGTTAATTCTCTACATTGTATTTCCTTGCATTTGTATTGCTCCATGAAATATTATTAACATGCTAACGTATTGAATTGATGAATTGTTCCACTATATGATTGCAATTGTATGCATCGGTGTATGTTCTTTCAATGCATTTTTACATTAAGTTGCAGGAGTTATATTTCCATATTGGTGATGGCATGAATGGACAAATCGATCCAAGACTTCAATTAGCAGGAACCTTAATTAATTAATTGGGTCCACTTAGCCCAATGGGGCCACATGTACCAGTCATCGGAGTGTGGGGAACACTTCTAGAGGTTGAATTCCACTTACTGCATGTGCATGCATCAGTTTGGGTGCCTCCTAGAACAATCCCTATATGTTAGGAACCATTGGGAGTCTCGACACCAACCTAATTCAGTTAGTTGCTGTTAGTACTAGCTAGTCTTAGTTAGCCCCTAGTTACACTTAGTTACTTCACAAACAGTTAAGCTAGTGCTACCAATGCATGGATAATGCATGATTGCATGGGGAGGAGCACTTTTCTTACCTATCACACTTAGTTGCACTGAGTTAACTAGTTGTCACTAGTTGTTGGAGTTATTGGTCAGCAGGGAGTTGTTTATTTGGAATCCGATATTGATTGGGAGACCTTAAGTTAGAGATTCAGTTAGATACAGTCATATCGACTTGGAGAATTCGAATTCATATACCATGTATTCAAATTATTTCATACGTAAACTATTGTAACACCATATATTATTATTGTGAATGATACTATAAATTCTTGAGCAATACTTGTTTGTTTCCTGTGTGTTTTGTTTTGTTCAGTTTGTATCTTCATTCTCCATTCTTTTGTTGCAAACAATATTAGAAATATCTGCTTGAAGATCTATATGGAATTTGAATTCTAATATGGTATTACAGCCTTCGTAGGCAAGTTTCATGATTGTTTCTCCCCATCAAACGTCAAAAGCAGCTAGGTTTCCACAAAAGACCCCTATAAAAATTTGCTAGCTTTGGATTTATTCAGAGCAGTAGAGAGGGCATGACGGACCCTAAAAAAATGTTCATGCCAGGAGGAAAAGAATGATTCTAACAATTCATATGTTTTAGTGTGCTATTACAGTGAAATTTACAGGTGCTACGTAGCTTGTGAGAAGTATTTGCAGTCTTCTAGCAGAAGCAATTATGAGTTCTTAAAATTCTGAAACATGGATCCTCACAACTTCCAATTATCTTGATTGGAGGATTGATATGTAGCTGGCCTTGTGCAAGATTGGATATCACAAGATCATACATTGATGGGAGGTTGAGCCTCATCAAGCGGTAGAGCAGAATAAGTTCCTAAACCATTATGATGAAGCATTTGGGTACTTATGTACTTATATTTCCAGAGATATCCTCTTCCATCTAGAAGGATTGAGGACTCCCAAATAAGCCTGGGAGAAGCTTGATAGCTTGTTTAACAAATAATATGAGCTTCGAGGACACATCTTGGAGAATGAGTTGGTATCTTTGCAGCCTAGCAGTTTCAAGACTATTAGGCAATTCTTCAACAAATTCAAGTCTCTAGTACTTGTTCTAATCTCACAGATCAAAGAGGGTTACCAATAATACACATTAAAGCATACAGACATAACAGAGACAAGAGGCAAGAATATAGATGTAGAATACAGATTACATTATATTATAAGGGTCCATACAAACACAGAACTGAACCAATTTCTCATCTGGCTCAACAGCCTAATACATGTGATTTACAAACAATTATATATAACTACCTATCGGTTCGGTCAACCGACATGACCTTATGTGGCTGACCTAATCTCTAATTAGTCGACTGTTCAACTTAGTCAGCCTACTGACTAGCTCCTCCAACATCTCCCCCACAAACAAAATCTTTCTTCGTCCCGAAGAAACATGGGAGGTACTCAAAACTCTTTTGTTGTCTAAAGTAGTTATTTCTTGTTTGTCATTTATGGGCTATGAAGTCAGATGGTTGGTCGTTTCTGTATACATATTTCAACAATTTCTTCTACTATAACAACTAGTTGATGTTGGAATTCTATCCAATTTTGAATTACTTTCTCGATGTCGATGGTCAATGTTCCAATGCTTGATAACGCCAACATTTTCTCCTGAATGGAAAGGTCTGCTATCCTTTCCATGTCGGGACCCATAAAATGGTATTTCTCTTCTTTTGTCTCAAGAATAATTTTCATTAGCGGGCAGATGGTGTCTAATTTTTCCAAGCTCAGGAGTGCCTGCTGCACCCACTGATGTGCTTGTCTCTCACGTTTCTGTAGTTTGGTTGTCTCCAGCATGATTTGATCTTGGATGGTTCTTCTCAATGCTTCTTCCATGCTATTTATCTTTTCCAGTACTTGAGTTTGTTTTCGAGTTTGTTGGAAGACTTTCTTGTAATAAGTAGGCTAGTCCCGTAGTACCCCTTCCATTATGACAAACTCTTCCATGTGCTATTGAAGCACTTTGTAATCTTATGAGAAGGTTGTGTGTTGCTGCATCAGTAATCTAGATGTTTCTTCTTTTGTATTTTGAATCTGTACGTGTAGGTTCGACACCACACTTTCAAACAGTTGATATGCCTTTTCAAGTGGCTTGTCGGTATCGGCCTCCATCAGTCCTGGCTTTTTAGATTGTGTTAGGTTTCTGCATTTTAACAAAAATTTGACTTGTTCCTTTTTAGTGTCATCGAGTTCCTTGCATCTGGTTTGGATTCTTGTTTTTGATTCAGTGGCCAAAGTTTCTAAGAGTTGTCCCAACTCTCCATCCTTCAGCTTTGTTGATTTAATTACAGTGGTCGACCCAAGTTGGCTAATGTGGACCATTGCCAATTGTGATTCTTTTTGGTGGTCCTTCCTCTTTCTGTCTCTCTTCCTCTTATGTTTATGTTGTTATGCTTATTGTTGTGCTTGTGCATCTGCAAGGGTTAGACCTTCTTGTGGTTGGGTTTTCGATAGTTGATTGTCTGGTTGTTGGTCTGTGACAGTTAGTGGAACTTTTGGTTGGGTCTCTTAGATGAGCTCTGCAGCTGGGTGTGTATCTGGGAGTTTTTTTGCAAAGGGTTTAGATACAAATGTTTCCGGTGCCGATGGTTTAGGTAAAAGTGGTTCAGGCGCAGATGGTTCGATTGTAGTTTCTGGATTGGGAAGTGGTGGTGGTGATGGTGAATGGTTGGATGTGATTGGTGTGGTAGGGATGTGGTCAGGTGTCAGGTCCTCGAATTGTGGGGGTGAATCCTCTGGGATGTCAGAGAATAGGTTATCGATTACCCGATTGATTTCTTCTAGGTTCTCTTGTTCCCCATCTCTTGCTGGTTCATTGGTTGGTGGAGGGTGTGGGATGTCAGCTGGGACAAAGGATGAGGTTCGACTTGTGACAACTTGAGCTATCTTGTCGGGGTTCCTCACAAATTTTGATTTTATAATTCCCATAAACCTTGAATTCCGGGGTATTTGTCAAGGTTGTGGAGGAATGAGCTGTCTTGATCCACTAGCTTCAAACATAGGACACTTGGTGGTGATCTTCTAGATAAAGGTAAGTAGCTTAGTTTGTTTTTCAATGTATGCCTGGAAATATCTGTCTTGGCCAAACCACTCCTTTATGGTTTTAGGCATAGCATTTTTGCATATATCGACTGGGCTTATGGAGGGTAGCTATGGAATTTCTTCCTGTGTGATCTAGGTTAGAGATGGGGGTGGAGGTGTAGACACTAAATTGACAATGTTTTCATCCGTTGAGGTGTTTGTACTCTTTATCTTTTTTGGCCGACCTTGTTGTGCTCCTGCTTTGACACATATTTTGAACTGCGTCTCGACCGAAACTTTGTTCCCTATGGTGTCTTCTATGATTTTTACAATGGTATCTAATAGTTACTCTTCATCTTTTGATTCTAAAAGGATCAGCTTGTGCTTCCCCTTCCCTTTTTTCTCATTTTCCTTCTTTCTTGCTGTTGCTATATACTTTGCTATCTTTTTGACTTTGTCTTTGGTTATGGAATATTCAAGATTGTCGGACTCAATGTCTCCCTCTAATTATTTCCCTTCCTCCTGTTGTTGAGTTGGGCTGACACTTTTCTCAGCTGGATTGGTTACCTGCTGCTTTGTCTGTGTACTTCCCCTTTGGGCCTTTGGTGGTATGATTGTGATTTGTAGTCAATTGGTGTCCTCTATTGGTGTTTCCTTTGACATGAAGGTGCTGATGTGTAGTTGAAGTTCATAATCTTCTTCCTTTTCCTGCTCTTTTAATGGTTCTTCAATTACTAGGTTTACTTCCTTGACTTTTGTTGGTACCGACAACTTTGTGCCAGAATTTTGAACTAGTTCATGGAATATCTCTTCGACTGTTGGATACTAGTCGAGATTATTTGCTTTTTCCTTTTCTCCCTACATATACCAAATCGTAGTGTGGTCAAGTTATAGTTGGATGTGTGTGGTTTTAAGTAGACTTCGTAAGATGTTCTAAGGAACTCTCCATCTGGTCGTCTGAACTTTCAACTGTTGGAGCTAGCTTTTGTTGTACAGGATAATTCACCTAATAAACTAGGTCTGGGGGGTTACCAACATACTATGACCTTGCAGACAAATTGATTCTAGAAGCACAGAATAGGAAATAGGAAAGTAGCAGGAACTTACTTGTGAAATACGAAGGTTGATCCAAGCTAACTTCTTCCTCTTTGCTCCACTTCTACAATCTCCAGGATAATTCCTCCTTCAACCTGTTAACAAAGATTCTTCCAATATACAGTATGATTCATATATAAAGATGCAGGTTAGGCAAATCACATATTATAATGAAATATAAACATTTACCAATCCACAACACATGAAACACAATATGGAAGAAGTAATCTGCTTTATTAACAATAATAGAGGGAGTTTAGGTTATAACCCAATGTATGAACAAGGGACTCCTCTGTCACCAAAGGAATCTGAGTTTCTCTGCTCCAAAGACTCTGTAGAAAATACACCAGCATAACTTTGCTCTCCAAGTATGAATATTCAACACCCTCCCCGAGGCCTCTCTTTATATGGATGAAATGAGGCAGTTCTCGAAGGTTAGGGAGGTTATAGCAGATAATGGGATTAAGGTAAATGAAAGAACTAATCTCCCATTAACTCGTGTTTTTAAAAACTAATTTTGAGGAAACCATGCGCGGGTCTATAGTAAAGCAACCCGTGCATCATGCACGACTCTATACAAATGCAACCCGCGCATAGATGTATGCGCGACCTGCTAAACCTAATACTCGTGCATATGCGCGAGATGCCAATAGAGATAGTCGCGCATGCACTCAAAATCTCAAAATAGAAAAGTAACTAGCTGGGCATGTAGGCAATGTATTTCATCATCAACCAAGGTATAATGAAACTAGGCAAACCTCAATCCATAAGTGTCCTTTTGTGTGCCGACTTGAGGGATGTCAGCACTCGGACGAAGAGGTGCCAATCAGCTGTATAACATATGCCCCCTAATGTGTGAGGTCAGAGGGGAACGATGTCCAAAATACATTATAATATTAACTCTGGAGAAACTCAGAAGTCCAGTGGAGTAGAAGGAGTACCTGAAACCAATACATAATAATGTCATATACAAAGCTATATCTGAGGATGCTATGTTCAATTTACTGGAACACTATCTCCTTTACAAGATGAGAGTACATCATATAATACAGGTAAAACCATGTATGTACAAAGGTGGATCAAAGCCACAATATAACAATGATGAGTCTTCAAAGATCTGGAAGCTGGATATAGAAACGGAACATAGTCTTGCGCAACTTAGTTCATAAGTGAAGAACTAAGGTCTTCTTACAAGCTCCCAAAGAACCAAGTACAATCCAAGCCATGTGAATAAGGGTAAGCTGAAGTCAAACATGGAGAGGATTCAACAGTTTGTCAACCAATAGATGATAATTGACAACTGAAGCAAAGGACTTCACCAATGATGAAAGTGAATCCAGAGGTACTACCGTCAAACTCTAGGTCTTCGTCATCAAGAAGTGCTGAAACTGAACCATACTGTGATAGGGAAGGCAATAGATCCTCCAACGGATCACAAAAGTGACTAGGAACTGGGCAAAAGAAGGTAGACACAAGTAAAAGATAACAGATATAACGGTGATTGGATCAGGCTATAAATCAGATAGTGGGAAGAATCCTTGAACAATGAGCACAACACAGAGATGACCCAAGGCAGCGTATAACAGATAGATAGGACAACTAGACTTATTTGTCATGTAGGAGACATGATCAGATTCCCCAGGTATAATGGAAAAGAGGAGGAGTCAGAAAACTCGAAGTGATAGCTGAACACAAATGGACACTGAAACATGGATATCGGAAAACAAAGAGTGCTATGTTCAAGGATGACATGCTGCCATTACTGAAAACAAGAGAAAACTTCTTCCTTTCCTTCCCTGTTAAGTTTTAATGAGTCCAGGAAAGCCAACTCGGTTCCCTCTTCATTTGTTAACAAGCTTGAAGAGACGGGAAAATAATGCTTGATACACTGATCCGTGGATTTAACGAGCCCGAACTAGTACATGCTCGCTTGGTGCTTTCATATTTAGAGAGTCTGAAAACGCCAAAGAAGACTCCAGGGGGGTCCTTTTTCTTCCAACTTAGTCTCTTAAGGCCGAAAAAGTATAAAACAAACCTCAAAAGAACTCTCTTAACTTCCGAAGAAGAAAAGGTGAACCTTTTTCGTACTTAGTCGGGGAGGTCCGAAAAAGGTTAAATTACCACCTACCCAACGCTCCTTCCATAACAGCATAAATATCTTGAGTTTTACGAGTGTGAAGGAAAGCAAGATCACTCGGAAAGATCCATTTGGTTACGAGAAATGGGGCTTACAACAATAAACTCGTTGCTTTGTTCTTTAGTGTTTAACGAGCATGACAAAGACACAAAGTACACTCGGAATCTTTTTCATGTTTGGGTCCAGAGCACAAAAAAGAAAAAGTAAGCTCAAACCGGGTGTTCCTTTTCCGTAAATTTAGTCCCTCAGGACCGGAAAAGTGATAAACCTATACCTGAGAATACTCTTCTCAATTCCGAAGAAAAGAGAGTGATCCTTTCTCGTATTATTCCACATGGGCCGAGAAAGAGATAACCTACCACCATGCAAATGCCCGTTCACATATTCTTAACGAGCTTGAATGGATGAGATAACTCGGCAGTCAAGTCTATTTTTAAGGAGTCATACCTGGGCCTAAAGAAACTCCATAAGGTGGGGATTCCTATATCAGGATAGCTTGTAAAGAGAGATTCATATGAAGCTCTATTTAGCGTGAAAATAGCTATGAGGAAACCCCGGGGCCTGAAACAATGACAAAAATGAGTATCAAAGGATGGCAATGGCATATAAGGATGATACTCATGAAATAGGGATCCTAGCCACGAAAGAACAATGGTAGAGACAAGGGACTAATGGCTTAGAATACCATAGTCCGTGGCAAAATGTTGTATACTAAGGTTAATGTGGATGATAAGTTGTCAACATGTATTAGAAAGAGCAAAAACCACCCTATAGAAGCATCAACACTTTGAAATAATAAGTAAACCTGTTCCAAGGCACAAAAGTGATAGTATTAGTCAATTAGCATTTCAAACTATAGAAAAAGACCCACTTTACAAAATTTTATTTCTATTAATAGTTTGAAAATTGAAACATTTCATACCATTTCACTTTTTGAGCCAAAAAGGAGCATTTTACCCTCTATCTTTGATCGCTCGTTGTGGACAATTGGACCAGTGAAATTCGAATCCGTCAGTTGCAGGTAATTCTACACCCTGTGCTCTTTAATTTCATCCAAACAAATTTTAATTTTAATGGTCAATTCATTTTAATTCATCAGTTTAAAAGATGGCAGAATGCATGCGCGGGTTGCCACGTATGAAAGTCACGCATACGCGTTTCATGCGCGGGCTGCTGCATAAGGAATCCGTGCATGATGCGCGACCTGTCCCAATGGACAGTCGCGCATACTGCGCTAAAGATAAATGCTTTGAAAATGGTTCAAATTTTTGAATTTTGATGATGAATTACTGAATTAAACTGTATATTTTTTGTCAGGAAAATATGGTGCTGGAGTGGAGGGAGCGGGAACATGAGCAAATGGACCAAGAGGCTCTCCAAAGCCCGCCTACTATCCAAGCATTGCGGAATAGTGGGCTACTCAAGTTTTTTTGTACATCACCGATGCGGGCCAATGTCTGCATACTAGAGTTCTTGATCAGCTATTGGGACCATGACTTGGGGATGTTTAACATCCAAGGTGAGACATTGGAGTTGACCGTAGAGGATATTTACTTCATTACTGGATTATCACATCGGGGAGCCCCGATGAACCTGGAGGGAACTGGCAGGGGTGGTGACCCCTTGAGTGTCTAGAACTATGTTGACTTATTTTGCAGACCAGGGACACAGAAGAAGGGCAGTAGCATTCACATCGAAGACATACAGGACTTTACATGACAGGTATTGACCAGTACTGTGGTTAGACTTTCAGGGGCATTAGGACTACATCATGCCACCAGGACTCAGATGAGAGTGGCAGTTGATTGTTTCAGAGGCACCTTATATGACTAGTGCATGGGAATCGCCCCTCTTATGAAGAGGAAATTATCCGATTGCAGGAGAGGGAGACGGAAGAACTTCGGGTATGCTAGCATATTGGTTGCGTTCTTCTTCGAGAGGGTGCTGGCTATGAGCCCTACGATACCCTTAGAGGTCAGACATCCACATCAGCCGAGGCTGAGCAGATGGGGTGACATATTCCTCCGTCACATAGGAGGAGATGTAGTACAGAGTATGTATGACGACGATTTCTACACATGGTGGGAACGTCAGGTGCCCGCATTGGAGCAGTTCCCATATGCCGGATTAGATTTCTGAGGTGATCTAGACCTAGTCCTCCCTCCAGGAGGAGCATGGGGAGAGATGGGTAAGTCATTTTAATTTTTATCATTATTAAATTTTTATAAATTTTTTCAATAGTATGATATATACATATGCACAAGTCTGACCCTATTCATATCTCAAAATGCAGATATTGGACCGGTTCGTCCTGCAGGGCACCCACGTACCTTTGTACGTCCCGTGGCAGGAGGAGATCCTGGGCTGATCCAGGTACTCGAGGTGAAGCTGACTAGACTTACCGAGCGGGTGCCCACCATACGGATAGAGCATCTCCCTGCAGCCATGCAGGAGTTCGTCGTTGGGGTGCCCCCAGCCTGGCTACGTCTTTTCAGACGGGTAGCTAGGGCAGTAGTGGTCTACAGGGATGCGGTCGAGGCAGCTGCAGCCGAGGAGGCTGAGGAGTCCAGAGGGCGCAGAGATCACAGGGACCGGCCAGGTCCTAGTGGTCATGGTGGACAGTCATAGTTTTAGGGCATTTTGATGGACTACGATCCATATTTTTGTATATTTTGGATATTTTGGGATCTACGGATCAGAATCGACCTATCTATTGTATGAACAGATATTTACATATATATATATATTGTGTTTGGTTGTTATTATATTTACAAATGTTTTTTATGTGTTTGCTGTATAATTTTATTGAATGTGTGTGAGATGCCAGTCCAAAATATAGTTAGCATATGCATCAGATACTGAATTTTGGTTTCTTGGAATGTGATTAAAAGTAATAACTTCGAAATGTCTTTCCAATGAACGAATTCTCATAAACTGACGTAACAATGTAGGGTTACGCACCTGGTAAGCTCGATTGAGCTGGGAAACAACCAATTGGGAATCCAAACGAACCTCAAGTTGGGTAATACCACGTGACAATGCGTCCCATAAAAGCTCAATAACCGCCCTATATTCAGCAACATTATTAGAGGCAGGACCCAAGCAAGCGCCTCCCGCGGCAACAAGCTGTCCTGTGGGAGAATAGATAACCCATGCTGCCGAAGCCAGGTTACAAGTGTGACGACTAGCGCCATCAGCAAAACCTACATACATTTCGGAAGACATCTGCAACCACCAGCAGATCGTATAAAAAACAAAACTAACAACCTAATGTACTTAAAATACATACACTAATATACAAGAAAAAGTGCTAGGCCTAAGCGTAGTACTTCTTCAGGTAGAGCCCATTTCTAGGCTCAGGCAGCTTATTCCCATCATAATCCATTATTTCATATGCTCCTTTACTCAAGACTTTAGACACGACATAGGGTCCTAACCACGTGGCCTTGAACTTACCTGCCCCCAGGGGTTCTTTATCTTGGTCCCAGAGCAAGACAAGTTCCCCTTCAGAGAAAATCCTAGGCTTGACCGATTTATCGTATTGAGCTTTAACCCTATTCTTATGATCCTGGTTCGTGGTCAGCGCATCTCTACACTGTTCATCAAGGTGTTCTAAGTGTAACAACCGTTCTTCAAGCTCAGTCATATCAGGAAGCACATGAATAACTATCTGTAAATATGGGATCTCGCATTCAATCGGAGTAATAGCTTCCACCCCATGAACGAGTTGGAAGGGGGAAAAACCCGTAGAAGTTTTGAAATTGGTTCGATAATCCCAAAGAGCAGGGTATAACATAATGTGCCAATTGGAGCGGGCTGTATTAATAGTACGTTTAAGAATGGTCTTTAAAGTTTTATTTACAGCCTCAACCTGACCATTTGCTTGCGGATAATAGGGAGAAGAGTGTTCTTGTCGAAATCCGAGCATGGAGGTCAGTTCTGTCATCATGCTATTTTGAAAATGACTTCCATGGTCAGTGACAATCACCTTTGGAATACTGAACCTAGCAATAATCTGATTGAAAATGAAGAAAGCTACTGTTTCCACGTCCTTCTTGAAAGTAGGCATTTCCTCTGCCCATTTGGTGAAATAGTCGACAGCGACAATGATGTATTTGTGCCCCCCAGCCGAGGCTGGGTTGCATGTCATATAATAAATCCCCCACTTCGTGAAGGGGCCTACAGAGACGACGGGAAACAAGGGAGCAGGATGCGACCGCATTTTTCTGGTGAATAGCTGACAAGGGTGACAGCGTTTAACTGCTTCCACACAATCTTTAAAGATTGAGGGCCAGAAATAACCGGCACGTAAGATTTTCTGGGCCGTTGCTAACCCAAATAAATGACCCCCACATGCTCCACTGTGAGAATCATTTAGGACAACCTCCGCTTCCTCATGAGTAAGGCAGCGACGAAAGACAGAATCCACCCCTCTTCGATATAAAGTATCTCCTATTATGAGGTAGTTTTTTGCATGAAGTCTTAACTTACGTCGGTCTTCCCTAGAGTAAGTGATAGGACACTTCGAAGTCTGGAGATATATGAGAATATCTCCGTACCAAGGATCAGAGGTGGCTATAAGGAAGATGTGCTCATCTAGGAATGAGTCATCTTGAATCACTACATCATCTTCCGTAGGGAACTCTGCTATAAGCTCAGCAAACACTAAGGAATTTTTGGATTTAGCGGATTGGAAAACTAAGTCAAACTCTTGGAGAATGACTATCCACTTGTTGAATTTTCCCCCAACAGTGCGTCGGGATAAAACATATTGGAAAGGGTTTACATCCGCCACTACAGTAGTGGTCCTCAGTAAGATGTAGTGCTGTAACCTCTGTACAGCATAGACAGCCGCTAAGGCTAACTTCTCGACGTGAGAGTACTTAAGCTCAGGCCCAACCAAAGCACGGCTGAGATAATACACAACATGCTCAATGAGCTTGTCGTTTTCCTAAACTAGCACTACTCCAATGGTGGACTCCGATGTAGCTAGATATAATATAAAGTCCCTAGAATAGTCTGGCGGGCGCAATAAAGGAGCCGACAACAAGGCTTTCTTCAATGCTTCGAACGCGAGTTGTGCAGCTTCATCCCATACAAATGGGGTGTCCTATTTAAGCAGGCACATGAAACCTTTCGTGATCTTAGCATAATTAACTATGAAACGTCGAAGGAAGTTAGACTTTCCTTGTAGACTCTGAAGTTGCCTGAGTGTGCGAGGAGGAGGCAGATTTACAATGGCCTCAACTTTTAGGGGATCCACCTGAATGCCCCTGCTTGAAACAATGAATCCTAGTAGTCTCCCTGATTCGACGCAGAAAACGCACTTGTGGGGATTCAAGCGAATTTTGTAGTATCTGCATCTCTCAAAAATCAACCTCAAATGATCAGGATGCTGGATCCTCTTGCGAGAATGTGCAGGTAGATCATCTAGGTAAGGCTCGACAATGGATTTTATATCGTGAAAAGCAAAGTTCATAGCTCTTTGAAAGGTTTCCCCTGCATTTTTCAATCCAAAGGGCATTTTTCTATAAGCGAATGTACCCCAAGGGAAAATAAAGGTAGTTTTATGTTGTTCTTCTGGTTTGATTTGGATTTGATTGTAGCCAGAAAAACCATCCATAAAAGAAAAGACTTCACTCCCCACACATGCATCGATGATCTGATCAATGAATGGTGTGGGGTAATTGTCCTTGGGACAAGCTTTGTTAAGGTCTCGAAAATCAATACAGACGTGAATAGTCCCTTACTTTTTGTCAACAGGAATGGGGTTGGACACCCACTCAATCAAAGCAATAGGATATATAAAACCAGCTTTCAAGAGCTTCTCAACCTCTACCTTCACAGTCGCCGCTTTACGTGGGTTCACGGGGCGTAATTTCTGTCGAACTAGTTTGGCATCAGGGTAGGTACGGATCTCATGTTGGACAATAGATGGATCAATGCCTGGCATCTCCTCATATGACCAGGCAAAGATATCGCAGAATTCCTTGGAAAGGGCAGTATAGATAGCAATCTCCTCTGAAGAGCAGTTTGCTCCTATATAGATGTTTTCCACGACATCTGGGTTGACGGAAATGTTGATTGGTATAGTAGCGAAAATGTTTTCCATATTCCCCTCGGAAAACACCCCTTCCCTAGGCAAAGGGTTCAGAGGTACATCAACATCTCCAGACAGTCTCACATGGAACTCTTGGTTTTTGATCTTGCTTAGCTCTGGAAGGAAATAAGACCGGTGATGAAGATCCTCACATATCTTCTCAAGACTACACATAGCTTCCAGAATGGCTTCATCGGAAGGTAAAATAGTTTCTAAGCAATCTATGGAATGTAAAGAGTTCTCTGCCCATGCAGGAATATAAACTTCTTCCAGATCATCCGAGACTGAAAGAGGATCTGGAATAGGATCAGCAATGGCTTGGGTAATAGCTTGATATGCCACTTCCACCGCTGATAAGGGCACTTCTGGTTCCTAGGGGGTTGGGAGAACCCAAGGATCAGTCCTATCCACCACTGAAGTGATGGAATTCCCCACACTAGTGGAACTGATATAGTTAACTAGGGCTGGGATGTCGAATGAGCCCATCAAAGATGAATACAATCCAGCCCCCAAGCTCTGAGCAGGCTTGGCCTGATCAACCAATGGTACATTGGAATCTTTAGACTCTAAATGGCCCTTTCGAGTAAAATCAAGTTGGTCAACAGTAACCAACTTGCCCTCATGTGGGAATACCACGACACAAAGAACAACCGATGCAACAGCAGTCATTGCATAAGTCCAATTCCTCCCCAAAAGCAAATTATAGTCCAAGGGGGCATCAATCACTTCAACTTCAACAGAGACCGCTTTGCCTGCCAACTTAATCTCTAAAGCTGGCAAGATACCATGTGGACGGAAAGACCGTCCATCGAAAGCAGTAAGTAAATTGGTTGATGGGACCAGCTCTGGGGATCCTAGAGCTTTCCAGCATGCTAAGGACATGACACAAGTAGAGGCTCCCTCATCCACAACAGCTCGTCCAATGGTCTTACAACCATGGACAACATCTATGGATAGGGCTACATGGTAAGGGAGGTGAATTTTGACATCAGACAAACAAAGCTTCGCCGTGAGACTTGAAGAGTCCATACTACCTAGAGCCACTAAAAGGGCATCCCGCTGGGTGGGACAACTCTAAAGTACCTCCAAATCAGACATTGCACATGGGGTTTGATCTAGATATTCAACCACTGAGTAGTTGGAAGCAACCCTATTGGGATTATGCAAAGTCTTCTTAAAGACACCTTTGGGTATCTTTGGCATTATTTCCAATGGTTTCTCTATAGTAAGAGGATTGGAAGGTTCCGCTACAGCTTTACCCTTCTCCTCGGTCTCTTTCTCCTTCTCATAGTTCTTGTTCCTGGTTTGCAACAAAGTAGAGGATCTGACCATGTTGATATAATTAGGGTCAGGAGCAGCTTGGCTGCCCCCTGCTACAGTAGAAGCTGACGCGGAATTTTGTCCTTTGGAAAATGGATCCTTCAGGACAGCCGTTGGTTGAGTTTTTAACAGCTTCTGAGCTTGTTCCATGAGGGGACAAAGGTGGGTCAAATGGTCTCCCTGGCACAACTTACAAGGAAACTTGACTTTCTTTTTATCTTTCTTTCCCCCATCAGCATTGTTTGCGGGCTTGGGCTTGTTTTGGTTTTGGTTTCCCTCTCCTTTTTTGCCCTTCTTCTTCTTACCGCCGGACTGTTGACTGCCCTTTTGAGAAGATTGAGCAAATACGTTTGCATTTTGGGGAGAGGGGGCAGCCTTTTCTACCTCCACTGTAGACTGTTTGATAGACAATTGTTGAATTTGTTTTGTCAAAGACTCTACAGTGGGAGAACTGACGGACCCAACCACACCATCGACATGGGGTCTAGGCTTAGGTTTCTCGGCCTCATGAGAAGGCCTTGGTGCCTTAGGGATGATCTCGTATAAGATCCGAGACTGTGAGTAGATCAAGTCTAACTGCTGGGCCCTGAGTATGGCTTCTTCCTCACTAGTCACTCCTGATGTAGAAACATCCTTAGATATATAGGGTAATAAAGATTTAAGGAACCATTCTAGTAAAAACTCAGGAGGGATGGTAGCTTTAATAAGGCTCTTTCGCCTCCTCCACTCTTGGATATGATCCGAGATGTGGGTTGCCTTATTTTTTCTAAAGGTGGAAAAAAAGTCCGTTCCGAAATCGTAACGAACTGGAAGCTAAAAGTGGCTAAGGAAAGCGGTAGCCAAATCCCAGAAGCTGCTAAAAGCAGGAGAAGGCAGCTCAATGTACCATTTTGCTGCAGTGCCAGTTAATTTCCTCTGGAATAGCCTAAGTCTCACTGAATCTTCGTTCAATGAGTTGGAAGAACACCATAAGTGAAAAGTGGTGGCATGTGCCCCAGGATCTTCACCAGCTTTCCCTTCGAACTTAGGGATGTCCGAGGGTAACTTGGTGGGAACAGGTGGCCATGTGGGGTCGTGCTTCACAGGATCGTTCATCAATTTTGATAAGTCTGGCAAGTTCAAAGTTGCCAGAAAGGGAAGTTTTGGCCTAACCGATGTACTAGATGTACTAGCTTGGGTATTAGAGGGACTTGCTCCCACATTCCCATAAGTAAAAGTAGGGTTGCCCCCTGACATCGGTATTGAAGTGGAAAGGTTACTTTGGAATGGGTTCCATCCATAGGCCACCGGATTTTGGGTAGGGGGTGCAGTGTAAGTAGGTCGGCCCATCCCCATAGAAGCTGGGGTCTGAAAGACTGGAGCTGGTATCCCTCCACTAAACAAAGAGAAGGGAGAGCTCGTATATGGGGTCGAGATAGGTGTTTGGAAGCTTTTCCCATAAGAGGTGTTGGCTCCAAACTGCACTCCAACATATGTAGGAGGTGGACCTATGTATGGATTGGATGGGGGTATGTACCCCCCATTCCAAGGGAATCCTTGGACAAAGGCCGAGGATCCCACCGGACTACTGTGGGTAGGGTAAGGGAAAGAAGAAGGTATTGTAGGTATACTGGGAATCCCAGTAGCCATATCACCAGACATACTTCCAATGTTCGAGTAAACAGGTGGTTGGACCACCCTGCTTGCTGGAGTTAGGGGTGTGGAAGGTAAATTAGATCTAGGGGCACTAGCCGGGGGAGGTAGTACCCCTTCAACCGGAAGGGTTGAGGTGAAAACAAATGAACTTTCTCCTTCAGAAGTCATATCTCTACCTACAGGTACACCTAGCACTGGTGAACTAAAAGGCCTAACCTGCACGATCACTGGATCGTTCAAATCAGTCAAGGGGGTATTATAATTTCTTGCAAACTCGTCAGCTTGCAACTCTTCTACCTCGACTGTGTCAAAGTCAAAGCGGTTAGCTATTAATTCAGGTTCACCAAGAACCTCACTAGTTCCTACCGGTTCAAAAGAACCACCTGTCCTTAATCTCCTCCTTTGGGGTAAAGGTGGAGGTTCCAGTGGTGTGAGAGGAGGAAGGTTTCTCAACCTTCTTGACCTTCTAATCTCTTGGTCCTCCAGAATTAAGACTTAAACAAACCACACCCTAAGGTCATACTAATCACAAGCAAATCCACAGAGCATACACTAAAAATCCTAGGTCTCAAGCAATCAAAACAGGCTATAAAGATATACCTTCCAGAAGAAGGCCGATGAACAGTTACTTGGCGTCCTTGAGGGGTTCTCAAGCACAAGCAGAGGAATCACCCAACCGCCCTCCTGCACTTTCCACAAGGGTTACCTTCCAAGTCCATTCAAGGTAAACCAGAAATAACCTTCCGGTTTACCTATGTATGAGCCCTAAAAGACAAGAGACTAAAGGCTACCTTGACAATAACTACTGTCTGGGGGGACAGTCGCAAGCCAGCCTCGTACGCATGACAGGGTAGCTAAGACCGAAATTCTACCTAGAAAGAATCCTCAGATGCGTAAAAGTCCTGGGTTACGTTTTGACAAGGATTCGGGGGGTTATCCCCTCTATCCAAGCCTCCACGCGGCCTCGTGCTTAACTCCCTTTTGAGAGGAGCTTCCCAGATACAGCGGTAGAACCAAGGATTTACCTAATGAATGGCCCACTACATTTGAGTTTATAGTTTGTGGGAAGTTTACACTCCCTATCCCACAAACCTAGCCTAAGATAGTAGGTGGAAGGCCCTAAAAATAAAAACCTACTAATAGATTTTAAATTTAAGCGTTAATTTTAAGGGCTGTTCTTAACTCAAAGGAAGCGGTAGTGATGGACTGTATGGTGTTTTGACTCAGCAGAAAATAAATGAAATAAAGGTGCATCTAAAGCAATCTAACACTGTAAATAAACTTCTTTTTCATTTTTTCAAATATGTATGATGAACTATCAGCACTTAAATAAGAGAAACTAGCCTATATGTTTTGTATTTTTCTGAGATATGTATTTCTTAAACTGAAACAAACACTATTCTAATGCAAAAATTACAATGCAGAAGATTATCTATGTTTTATTTTTCACTTTAAAAAATGCTCAAAAAAGTATTGTGCATGTATAAATGCAATGCTTGAGTAGACTTGACACTTATAGACTGTATAAAGAACACAAACTGAAACTAAAAGGCAGACAAACCCTAAAAACCAGCAAAAGAAGCAGGCCAGGACCTCAACTTGGGTGCAAACAATGACCTAAAGATCATTGCAAACTTTCAAACAGGAAAGTACAGACCAAAAACTGATAGACAGCAGACTGGACAGACAGAGTCTAAGACCCTGATCACTGATCTAGACTCAGGCACTCAAACAATAACCCAAACAGGACAGAAAGATTCAAAATGCAGATAGTAAATAACACAAGTAAAAAGAACCCAAGGGCTTCGAAAAGCACTAAGACGTGATCACCTGATACACTCAGATAACCATGTAACACTCTTAAATAAATCCTCAACAGAAAACAGGACTTATAGCATGCCAAAGAACAAGCAAAATTCAACGCAAAAATCCCAGTTTTCAGGAGTATGCGCGACTGTGTAGTAGTGAAGGTCACGTATGATGCGCGACTGTTCTATAGAACAACCCACGTATGTAACTCCGTATGTGCAACTGTCTATAATAACAACCCGTGCATGGGTATGAAAATTTCTCAAAAATAGAGAAAGACCCAAGGCTTTCAAATGCTACAGTAAGTAAGAAAACAGGACACAAGATCACAAACAAAACTTCGAGCAATTACTGGTCAGGACAACAGAAAAAGACCTAAAGCAGACTTGGCCTCCCCAGCGGAGTCGCCAGTTCTG
>LPNX010530861.1:473542-488104 GCA_001517045.1 Pseudotsuga menziesii
TTTCTCTCCAAGTATGAATATTCAACACCCTCCCCGAGGCCTCTCTTTATATGGATGAAATGAGGCAGTTCTCGAAGGTTAGGGAGGTTATAGCAGTTAATGGGATTAAGGTAAATGAAACAACTAATCTCCCATTAACTCGTGTTTTTAAAAACTAATTTTGAGGAAACCATGCACGGGTCTGTAGTAAAGCAACCCGTGCATCATGCGCGACTCTATACAAATGCAACCCGCGCATAGATGTATGCGCGACCTGCTGAACCTAATACTCGCGCATATGCGTGAGATGCCAATAGAGATAGTCACGCATGCACTCAAAATCTCAAAATAGGAAAGTAACCAGCTGGGCATATAGGCAATGTATTTCATCATCAACCAAGGTATAATGAAACTAGGCAAAACTCAATCCATAAGTGTCCTTTTGTGTGCCGACCTGAGGGATGTCAGCACTCGGACGGAGAGGTGCCAATCAGCTGTATAACAGCTTTCCAATAGTACTTTTCCATTTTCCAGTTCTTTGATTGTTCTAGTTTGCACAAACGGTTTGAATCTCCACAGATGTAATTTTGTTGGTTCTTGGAACTGCTTGTCCCCGACTGGGCACAAGTAGTACATTACTATGCATATTATAAGAGATGGGAACCTTATAATCCCGGTTGACTCCTGGAATTTCTCACAGATAGTTTTGAGCATGTCGGCGACATACCGATCCCATATATATATTTTTCCTGTTTCAGCTATCATGTCTACTACCTCTAGCATATCTATCTTCAAGTCGCTTCCTTGACCTATAGGTGTGAGCCCTTTTTCTATGATTTTGGCCATGATTTGTGGCGTTCGAGCTTGTATATGGCTAATCATTATCCCTTTCGAATTCTTTCCAGATGGAATTCCAGTTAATCATTCTACCATCCCTTATTTTATGCCGACTGGGACTGGTTCACCTTGGTTGGATAGACTAGTCAGTTTATATATGACTTCGCCAGAGATCTTGATTGGTCTATCGAAGTAGAATTTCCCATTGTGGTACTGATTGATAATGAATTTTACTACTATTTTTTTTGTTCATCCAAAAATTTCCATGAATGGTGTGTTCATGTAGTTCATAATAAAGCTTCGGTTTACCTTCTTTGCTGCTTGTGTCGGTTTCTTGTCTACATAGGCCCATTCCTTGAGTCCGGCCCATGTTTTCACCCATGAGGTCTCTTGTACCTTGGGATTCTTTATATTTCTTAACCTCCTCATTAATGGGGTTTCAGCAGATTGTAGTTCCTTTGTTTTTGCTATGGCTCTGGTTTGTTTTGGTGCCATTTTGTCGGTTCTTTGTTTGAATTTTCTTATAGGTTCTTGGTTCTCAATTTTATATTTGTTGAATTGCTCTCTCTCTCTTCAATAGACTGTACATGATCCTTTTCTGGTTTGATATTTATAGCTGGGGCGTTTGATATTTCTTTTGATGGGTGTATTAATAGCAGAAGTGATGGTCCAACGCGGTCACTAGGGTTTGTGTTAATGGTGATTTGATTTTGGCGCTCGTTATGACCGTAGTCATGAAGGCATGATTTGACCTTTGCGGTCATTGGTCGATGTCGATCATGTGAGTGGTCGATGGTGGTATGTCAATGGGTTTGATGTCGGCTGTCGAAGCGCGGGTTTCCTATCATCCTGGGTTATGGGTGTCAGTTATGTTTTGTTTTTTTTAGGTTTTTATAGTTTTTGTATGAGAATTATGGTCGTTATATGTTTTTTATTTTTTATTTTATTTTTAGACTTGTTTTAATTTTTGTACCATTTTAGTCGAGCACCATTAACAAGTTTATGAAATACTATGTCTTGTAATGTTTTTAGTCGGACTAATCCATTGGTATGAATTTCTTCGACAACGTAGTGTCCCATCCATTCTCTATGTAGATTTTTGGCTTTTCCTTTTACGCAATTATTGTGTAGTAGGGAAAGGCCCCCTACCGATAGATTTTTGTTTTTGATGTTGCGATCATGCCACACCTTCTGCTTTTGTTTTTGGATTTCTTGGTGTTGTAGAGAAATCAGTTGGTGTTCTTCTACCTTGCTTAATTGCATCATTCGGTCCTTCCTTCCTTTTTAGACATCGACATGTAAATTTTTTTCTATAATAGGTGTTTTCTATCGAAAATGTAGTGGAACAACTCCTTCTTGTCCATAGACTAGTCGAAACAGTGTTTGGTCGGTCGAATGCTTGTATGTTGTTCTATAAGCCCATAGTACTATAGGTATCTTTTTGTCCCAGTCATCTTTGTTGGTGTTACATATTTTTGTTAGGCCTTTTGTTAATGTTTTGTTGAATGCCTTCATTGCTCCATTCGACTAAGGGTGATAAGTTGTACTTCATCGGTGGTCAATTTTGAACTGATCTGTTAGTGCTTTAATGGTTTTATTAATAAAGTGTGAACCTTGGTCACTCTTTAGGGTTATTGGACATCCAAATTTGGTAATTATATTTTCATAGATAAATTTAGCAGCTATCTCACTGGAACATGTGTCGACTGGTTCTACTTCCGCCCACTTGGTTACAAACTCTACTACAGTTATTATGTACCTTGCACCTGTTCTTTTGGCTAGTATGGGGAATGACCCTATGAAGTCGATGGCCTAGATTTCAAATTTCAAACTTGGGTTTACTGATATCAAGGGAATTTCTGTACTAGGTATAGGTCAACCCAATCGTTGGCATCTGTCACATTGGCTTACAAACTTTTTAGAGTCGTTGTAAAGTGTCGGCCACCATAACCCTGACTGTTGGATTTTCTTGGCAGTTGTGTCTACTTGAAAATGTACTCCCACCAGTCCATAGTGTACTTCATAAATAATATTATTTCTTTCATGTTCTCATACGCATCTTTTGAGGATGTCGTCCAGGCCTATTTTATATAAAAACCCATTTATGAGGCTATACGGTGCAACTTTCATGGCTAATATTTGTTTCTTCTTCATGCTCATGCCCTCTCATGCTTGTCCATTTTCTAAGAATTGAGGTATTTCCTCTTATTCTACTGGGACTGCTTCTATTCGAAATAAATGTGCATTCAGTAGCTCGTCTTCAACTCCTGTCGATTCCTCTCCTGTGTCGATTTGTGATAAGTGGTCAGGTCTGGCATTTAATTTTCCTAGTCTTACAATGAATTCAAATTCAAATTCTTGGAATAGAAGTATCCATAAACAAATTCTCCCATGGTGTAAGGGTTTATTTACAAGGTATTTTAGTGCTTGGTGGTCAGTATAAAAGATGAATGGATTGGCTAGTAGGTAATGTCGATACTTCTGTAGTGCAAAAACCATTCCTAATGCTTCTCTCTCTGTTGTTGAGTAGTTTATTTTTGTTTTATTTAGTTTTATGCTACTATAAAATATAGGATAGTCCATTTCGTCGTCCCCTAGTTGAGTTAGGATTGCTCCTATTTCTAGGCCTGATGCGTCGATGTACATGGAATTTGGTCAACCAATTTGGAAATATTAGAATGGGTGATTTGACTAGCTTTGTTTTTAGTGTTTCAAATGATATGTGACATTCCTCTGTCCAGTCAAACTCCTGATCTTCTCTTAATAGCTCTTCTAATGGATATATCATATATGAGTAGTATCTCATGAATTTCTTATAATATCCTATATGACCAAGTAGTACCTTGACTTGTTTTGGGTTCACTAGTGGTTTTAAGTCGAGGATAATTTTTATTTTTGCAAAGTCAACCTTGATGCCTTCTTTGCATACAATGTGTCCTAATAGTATCCCTATAGGGGTTAGAAATATGCATTTACTTATGTTTAGAGATAGTTGGATTTGTCGGCATCGTTTCAACATGAGCCTTAGCTATTTGCATTGATCTTTTAGCATAGAGTATATTGTCCAATCATCAAAATATACTGCCATTGTTTTGTAAATATATTCTTGAAATTTTTTGACCACAATTCTCGAAAATACTATAGGTACATTTTTTTGTCCAAAAGGCATAACTCTGTAAGCAAATGAGCCAAATTCACATACGAATGTTGTCTTTTTCTAATCTTATTTGGCTATCGGTACCTAGTTATAACCTAAGAATCCATTTGTAAATGAGTAGCATTCATGTCCTATCACCTCATTTAAGATTTCATCTGCATAAGGTGTTCGAAATGGGTCTGTTAATGTAACTTTATTTAAGTCCCTGAAGTCAACACATATCCTTAGCTTGGTTGGATCATGTTTCTTTGGTTGAAAAACCATTGGACTTTCCCATTCTGATTGCTCAATAGGGTAAATAATTCCTGCTATAAGCACATTATCAATCTCTTTCTTCACTACCTCTTTGTATTTATGAGCTAATTTTTATGATCTTCTTTACAGGTCGGACATCAGGTTTGATGTTGATCTTCATTTCACCCATTTCATGGTTTAGACCTTTGAGATCTTTGTAGTCTCTAGCAAATACATCCTAGAATTATTTTAGTAAGTTTACTATTTCTATTGTTTATTCTTAACTCCACTAGTCTCCAATTTTTTCCATTTTTGGTCGACCATCATTTGAGATGATGAATTCTTTAGTTTTCATTTTAGCATATAACCATTTTGGTGCTTTGGATTCATTGATTGGTCGGCTCCCTTCTTTAAACTATGAAAATGTAGTAGGAAAGTTTGTTGTAGTCATTTGGTTGGTGTCTTCTTTATCGACTGTCTCAACTTTGAGTACTGTGCAAATTGGTTTTGTTGTTTCTGAATGGTATGATTTCCATCAAAAGCTTTTCCCCTCCGAATTTTCATTTTCCAATTGTAGTCTTGTCGACTATGGTGTTGTCTTGGTTTGTATGTTATTGCATTTTATTATCGGTCAGTTATGATTTTGTGTTAGGATTTTGTTCCCAGCTGGTTCTATAAATGCTTTGATTTGTTTTGCATTTTCGACTAACTTTTCGTCTTGTGGTAGAAAGATGAAGTATTTGATAACATTTTCTCTAAGTTCATGCCATAGGAATGTTTCACCCCGAGCTTCTTCCATTTTGTACCATTTGTTTGGTAAGTCAAATAACATTGATGGAAACAGGTGTGGCCATGTACGTTCATCCTTATACCCAAGTCTTTTCCATTCCTTTTCACATGTTCTTATGTGGTCTTATGGATCCTTCCCTTAGATGAACATAGGTATTTGGGCTTGATTGGTTAACCTTTTTCCTCTGAATCTTTCTATAAAGTAATTCGAAGTTGTTGTCCATGTTTTCAATCTTGATTGATGGGTATCCCACCATCTAGTAGCTTGTCCTATGAATGTCTCCACTAAGCTTTGTAGTCAGCCATGTTCACCAATGTTTCTGGATACTTGTTCTATATGCATAACTGGTGATTCTATTTCTTTGTATCTTGGGATTTGTTTGATACTTACATTTCCTGGTTTTAGGGTAGGATATTCCCTGGTTTTATTTTCAAATATTTTCTGGATGATGGACACCAAGAAGCATTGTTGGACTTGATTCTTCTACACTATTTGAATGGTCCAGCAACCTCTTGCTTGTATTTCGTAGTTCTCGACTTCCCAATCATATAATTCTACTTCTGAGTTGTATCCTACTGAATCTTTATTTCCTAAGTGAAGTTCACCATATACATTTGGTTCTGTATAGTCTTCATTGTTTTGTATTCGATATAATTGTTGCATGTCAACTTCTTCATCAATAGGTTCTATCCAAGGTTCTCCTTGGGATGGATGGATAGGTACTATGACTTTTTTTCCATTCCCTTTTAGTTTTATCCTTTCCTTGTCTAAGGATATCCATGCTTTCATTATTCTTCCCGAAGGTCGACCTACTAACACTGGGAAGGAACTGGATCCTTCCTTAGGGTCAATAATTTCAAAGTCGACTTTGGTCGATATTCCTTTTATTGTCATGTCAACATTTCTCCAAACTTCCATAGGTTCAATCAGGAATTGGTCGGCTAATTTTAGGTAAATTCCCGACTCATATAGTCAAGGTCTACCCAATTGTTCCCAAGTGTCGTGAGTAATAATGTTTACTTATGACCCGAAGTTGAGCACAACTTGTCAGACATGGTACCCTTCAATTTCTAGGTCGACAAGTGGGTCGGCATCACTTTTGTATTTCTAGTTTAGACTGCAGATATTTTTTGTTTGTTTTTATGTATTATTGTTGTGTTTTATTTTATACAATAAGTCAATGAATTGAGATACTGCTTTATCATCTTGTACCAAATGTATTAATTCTTTAATTATGCTTTGTCGACTATCATCAGCTTCTTCTTGGTGAGAAAATTATTTAAATATATTCATTGTGTCTTTATACAGTTGTTTTTGTTTAACTAGGTTAGGATAATCATTCTTTCCTTTTACTTTGCTTATACGTGGATTATCACTCCCAATTTTTGTCCCTCGTTGGGTTACTATATGCATATTCTTTGTGTTGATTACATCATGTTTTTGAACACATGACAAGACATTAACATTTTTCTTTTTATTGATTTTATCAAGCATAGTAATGAAATCCTCTAATGAGTGATCCCCAAATCCACAGCTAGTACAAAATTTTAAATCGGTTATGTCCTTGTATGGGTAGTCTGCATATCGATGACCTTCTTTGTAGCACATGAAACATTAGATGGGATAACATGGTCAGTTGTCGTGATTCCCAGAGAATCGAACTCGACCTCCATATCCTCCATGTCAGTTGTCGAACCAGCGCTCATATCGATGGCCTTTGTATTTTTTATTATTCTATTCAATTTGAGCATTGCTGTGTTGATTGTTATTGTTGTTCTGCATGACTGCATTTGTCTAGTAGACTAATTGGTAGTTTTTTCGATTTTTTAAGTTTAGGTGGCAGTCAGCCGTGGCGTGACTTTTTACTTCACAGATACCACACCAATATGTTTTACCTTTTTTCATGTTATACGGGCAATCTTGTGTTGCGTGTTCTCCATGTTCTTGGAAGATGTCGCAAAAGCACTTTGTCTACACAAATCGAGCATCCTTTCGGCTGATGTCTTGTCGAAAATTATCTTTTGAGTGTCCGGCCTTTGGGCATTTTGTGCACCAGACACCTTGATTCCTAAGCTTTAGCTCTTTCAATGATTTCTGCATCATTTCGAGCTGTTCTTCCAGTCTAGTATCTATAGGATATGCTAGGAAATATTCATCCATCTCCACTTGTAGAGCATTAGTAAGAGCATCTTCGTACGTTTTGAATGTCTCTAGGCTTATGTGCCACTAAATTTTCTATGATAGACCTACAAGGAACCACTAAATTAATAGTTTCTCATCAATTACATAATCTAGTTGGTTGAGGAGGTATTTCCAGCATTTGTCGTACTCTCAGACAGATTATGTTGGCTTTTGCGATGTTGTTTTCACCTTTTTAGTTGACAAATGTTTTGCATCTAGGGTTTTAAAGAATGACAAAAATTGCACTTTAATTTATGCTTTGGATGCTTGAGGGGTTCTCTCAGTAAAGGTCATGTACCATGTTAGTGCTCTCTTCCTCAAGGTACCAACGGACTGTGCCATCTATCTACCTTCAATTGTAACCTGATTTTCCTCCCATGTTGACTCACATATGAACCAATGTGGTCTAGAATCTTTGTCACCCTCGTATAGAGGGATATGTGCTGATCCATGACCCATGTTGGATTCACTGTCACTATCTTCTTTAGGAGGTGGCAGTGGTGGGGGTGGTGGTGGTGGGGGTGGTGGTGGTGGGGGTAGTGGGATGTTTTTCTTGTCTCTTTGTGTAGAGTCATTCTCAACTGAACTTTCATTTCTGTCGGTTGTTTTGTTTTTCATTTCTTCTCCGACAAGAAGTCGATTGGGGTTGACTTATCCTATCAAAGTTCAATTGCAATTATTTGTCTGCAAGTCTGACTATTCTGTATTCTCCAAAGCTGTATTTGGTAGGGTGGGTTCTCCTTCATGTGTCGGGTAAAGTAAGTGGATACTTCGGTTGGAAGGGTATGCGTGAAGCATGAACCAATTTCCTTCCTCTGGTCGATGGATCACTAAATGATTATCATCATTTACTTCGTCGTCTAGTTAGCTCCATATACTAAACTCACCAGCTCTTAGTCTTAGGTCTTCTTCGACAATGGATTGTATCCTAGTAATCAGATTCATTGGAGACAGAGGTCTTATCTCTTGAGGAACTTCTATTTGGAGAGATTCTCACTACTCTATCCACAAGTCTTCTTCCAAGGGTGGTGCCTCTTCATCTATTCCTTCTTCCTGTCGGTCATGACTTGATTCTGGCAGATTTATTTCTTGGTATATCACCATAATACTCTTTCCTCTTTGTAGTGCTATATCCCTTTCTCTTCTTTCTTCCCTTCTTTTCAGCCTCTTCTCTCTCTCTATTCTCTATAAATTCATCATACCTTTGTGTGTCATTGTCCATTTGATTTCCTTTTTAGGTTGAATTTTCATCATTGATGATGGTATCTCTTTTTAGTCAACTAGAATCCTCTTCACTTTACCCCAACATACGACCAGCTACCCCCCCATGGCCTACCTGATGCTTTTAGAAAGCTAAGATAGTTATGTTTACTTGCTTAGGAAATATTCCCACTCCCTTTCGGCAATGAATTTATACCACTTCCTTTGTTTCTCCGCCCAGTTGAAATTTGGTGGTAGTTCGTGTAGTGATGGATGAGGTTTGATAATATGACCCACTCCTTTTTCTATCAGGAATTTGAACAACAAGGTCGGTAAGGAGCATAGGAACTGCTCGGTGAAGTCTGTATAGAATTTCTTCTGAATGGTTTCTACTAAATTTATTTCTTCTATAGCTTTCTCCTCACAAAATTCATTGGTGATATTTTCAAACCACTCCAACAGGTATTTTCTTCCCCCTCAAATTAGTTTCTCTAAAAGCTGTTGGTCCTTATTCCCATTTGGATTTTTCATCCAGAAGTTTTTTCAAAAGCTGGGGTAGCGATTCTACGAACTTCTCATGGGTTTCAGTGAGGAATATTTCCTTCACCTGAGCAGTCATTAATTTGTTTCCACCCATGTAATTCTACAAATAATTTTCTATCTTACGGTCCCACTAGTTCTTAATCTCTTGTTCCAATATCATCTGCTTGTATTCATCTTAGATATGTACTACTGGCATCGGAACCAGTGTTGTAATCTCACGAATCACAGAGGGTTACCAATAATACACATTAAAGCATGCAGACACAACAGAGACACGAGACAAGAACATAGATGTAGAATAATAGATTATATTATATTATAAGGGTCCATACAAACACAGAACTGAACCAATTTCTCATCTGGCTCAACAGCCTAATATATATTATTTACAAATAGTTACATATAACTACCTGTCGGTTCGGTCAACCGACACGACCTTATGCGGAAGACCTAATCTCTAATTAGTCAGATGTTCGAATTAGTCGGCCTACCGACCATCTCCTCCAATAGTACTCCAATGAAGACAGTGCGGAATAGAGCAGAAGGATGAGAATAATTTCCTTTCCATACTCAGCAAACTAGGCCCTAATTATTCTATGTTTGTTTCCATATTTCAATCCAAGCAGAAAAGCTTTCATGATTGGAAGGTTCCTTCATTAGATTCTTTTTTCGAGTTTTTAATCAAAGAGCAAGAAAAATTGATGAGAAAGGGAGTCTTTAAGACATCCAAAGATCAATCTCTTCTAGTTTCTAACTCTTCCAAAGCACAAGCAAAGGGGAAATCAAAGAATAAGGAGCCAAACGTAGCTAATTCGAAGCCTAAACAAAATCAACAATATTTCGAAAGGGCCTCCGGCTCTAAGAAGAAGAAATTTGAGAAGATACTATGTCCCTATTGTGAAAAAGGGTACCATATTGAAGAACATTGTATGAGGGAGAAACTTGATGAGATGACTGCTCTTCTCAAGCATCATAACATTCCTTCCCCATAGAGAGAAAAGAATTTAGATAATGAACATGAAATATTTCATGCTTTGAAAGTGGGACTACCTCGGTCTACATCTTATTTGATTGATTCTGGAGCCTCCAATCACATGCTGGCCTCTAAGGATCTCTTCTCCTCTCTCAACATCAATGAAGGGCCCACTATTCACATGGGAAATGATTCCCAAATTCCAGTAGCAGGAAGATGCACCATCAAAGCGAAGCATGGTGTGTTCAGAGATGTCCTATATGTGCCCTCCCTTGTAGCTAATACGTTATCTGTATACTAGATGAACCACACTGGCTCACCAAAGCAAGTGGTGATTGGACCTGACTCAGTGGAGATCACAAAATATCAACTGGGGAGATTGTAGCAAAAGGAATTGCTGATCATGCCTCCAAGGAATATATTTTCTCATACACAATTTCATCATCACCTCAAATTTCATTCAAAGTTCATGGAGGTATAAACATTCCTTCAATTTATATTGCAGTTCCAGTTTCAAATCCTCACATTTCAGATTCAGATTTAGAAGAGGATTCATCCCAGTATAATCCAGACATTGATCTTACAACTGAAATGGATCTATATCCAGATCCATCATCTAAATCATTCCAGCAACCTAAATGGACTAAGCAGCTCATAGAATCAGTTGGATATGGTGCTGGGGATCCATATGACAAAAGAAGAACGAGGTCCCAGTATCAGAAGGAGAGTGTAGCACTGTCTCACAGAGATCCTCTTCTTGTTGAGAGGTGTTTTATGATGCTTGGTTCAGATACTCAATCCTTCAAGGAGGCTTTCCATGATCCTAGATGGCAGGAATCCATGGATGAGGAGTTTCATTCACTACATGAAAACTAGACATGGGAACTTGTCCCCTTACCTTCTGGAAGGAAGCTAGTACAATGCAAAGGAAGCTAGTCTAGTATTAGAAGGAGAGTGTGTTGAAATATTGTAACTTCAAAGAATATTATTTATGTATCTTTTGTGGTCCTCGATGGTCTAACCGGGAGAACCACTTGTATTACATTGTACCTCGATGCTCCTAATCGGAAGAACTAATAAGATTCATGAGGTAGTCCCCTCTAATTGTAAAGGTGGGTCATCAGCACCCCAGTGTGGTTACTTGAGCCTACATGTGTAACTCGAGCCTACATGAGTTAACTTAATCCGACATGTTAATTGAGTAAACTTTAAGTAAACGGATGAATATAAATAGAGGTGTAGTGCTCCTCATTTGAGACACACACACTCACTTGGAATAGCGCACTTGTGGAGGAGAGGAGTTGCTGGAGAAGGAGGAGAATCAAGTTTTTGATCTCCTTGTTGATTTTACCTTTTTCCCTTTTTGGGGCATCTATATTGAGGAAGATTTTGCTGGGTTTTTCCCTTTAGGGTTTTCCTAGGATAAATTTGTGTTGTTCTTGTGATATTGTTTCTTTCAGTGATCCTGTTTTATATGCTTTTATTATGAAAAATGAAATGATATACTGATGTCTTAGTTAAGCATATGAAAATTTAACATGGAATCAGAGCTAACCTGAATAGGGTAGATTTCACAAGTTACAAAAGCTAGGGCTTCTTATTTTTGGTTCTCTCTCCACAATCAATCAGCAAAAGAAGGCTAGGCTGACACTCCTTTGAAGGGTGCATCGTTCTGTCGAAGCGGAATTCGATTCCAACATTTTTCAATCTTCGGTACGGGAAATTAGGGCTTCTTATTGAAGAGGATTTTTCTTTTGAGCTTGGCATAGGACTTCTCCCCTCATCAAAATCGAAGGTTAGAAACCTGGATCAATATTTTTGGTTGGGTGAATCTCCGGGAAAGTCAAACCCTAGTTTGACCCCGAGCTGGAAAAACCCTAAATACTAAAACTGCTAAGTTTTAGTACATTCACCAGATTTAGATATTGGAGAAGTTTCAGGAGCTGAAAATTGTAGGGGTCGAATATAAAATCATGATGAACACTGTGTACAAAATTCATCCTCAGATTCACTATATTCTAGGAGATATGGTCTCTCCAAGTTAGGGTTCTAGCCTCATCCAGAATTAATCCCTAAACATGACACCTGGGGAGAATTGCAATATATTGGGCTACAGAGGTCCAAATAGAATTCCTGAATATGTTCCAGAAAGGGAACGGACTTTAATTTCGGTGGTCCAATTATCAGACTCAGAAGATGATCTAGTGACACGTGGCATTCCGTACAACTTCACTGTTCTGAACAGTCCTGTAACAGGTTACCTTGGGAAAAGGGTCATAAATATCAATTGGTGAATCCAATTCTGATGAAAACTGTGGTGTTGAATTAAGAACATTCAAGGTCACCTCACTGCGAATTTTCAGACATAGGGGAGCCAATAGTGCGAAGATATCTCTGTTAGAATAATCAACCCATAGTATTTACCCACTTAGACATTATTTCATTTATTTTGTCTTATTTGCCTAGTCCATGAGTCCCACCATGTGCAAGTAGCTAATTGCCTATCCATAGAGGTCAAACTTGCCATTATTTACTCATGGAGCGCTTTGGAAAGTCCTGGGAATCAAATCTGCTTTATTCCTGGCCTCCTAGGCGCCCTTTTGCTTTTTCTGCTTTGTTGACTGCTTTTCCAGCTTTTAAAGCACATAAGGAAAGCTAGACTAGGTGAGGTGAACCTGTTTTATTCCCCTTTCATCCTCCACTCTTTCCTCCATGCAAAAGCATGTATGAGCTGCCATTTGACCACTCTTTAGCTTGCCCATGCGCCCTTGCTAATTCGTGGGGTCCTTGATAGATTTGGGATCAGCTTTTTACACCTATGGGGGATTTGCCTATTTTGGGTAAGCCTGCTTTATGCTAGATTTGGATGCTTCCTTATGCATTCGATTTGCTCATGTATTCTATATATTCAGCAGCCTATGTTATTACAAGGTTGGCTATTGTACACTCAGTTAATATAATTTTGTGTTACAGCTCCATATTCAGTCTCCATTGTTGATAATTTTGCATGATCAATTGTTAATTGCTGTGAGTGAAATTAATCTACTGCAGGCCTGAATTTCTACATGGTATCAGAGCCATTGTAGGTTTTTACTCTCCTCCAAAAATTATTTTGCAGGTTCGACATTAAGACTGGGAGCCTTCTACTGACAGCCGGGACAGATTTTCTAAAGCTATGGATTCACAGAAAACTATCCTCACTCCCTTCAACTATTTTGAATGGAAAGCAGAGATGGAGATCTTGTTGAGAGCGAAAGGCCTCTACAGGGTGACTATGGCAACAGAAGCAGAGCCCAATGCAGCTACAGAGAAGATCAAATGGCACAATCGGAGAGATGAGGCCTATGGCCTCCTATGTCTCAGTATTTCCCGAGACCTCCTTTTCCATCTCGATGGATTGACTTCACCGGATCAAGTATGGGAGAAACTTTTTGAACTCTTTGGAAAGACAGATGAGATGAGGGGACACCAAATTGAAAATGAATTGATTTCCCTGAGTCCCAGTAATTTTGAATCACTGCAGCTATACTTCTCCAAGTTCAAAGCACTAGTTTTGCAGCTGAAACAGTGTGGTATTGAAAAGAAAGATGAGCAGCTCGTATTATCCATCCTCTCGAAGCTAGGGCCTGATTACTTAGTCTTTGTTTTGACCTTCTATGCCACAAAACTCACAGCTCGAACTTGGAAGATGCCCAGCCTTGCAGATTTCATGGAATCTCTCACACAGGAACAAGACAAGCTGCTGATGATGGGCACCATCAAACCTTCCAAAGACCAAGCTCTGGTTGCTGGAGATTCGAAGGTGGATTCAAAAAGAAAGAAGAAAGCTAAAAAGCCACCTGATAAAGGAAGAGACAAGAAGCAGTCTCCAGAGGATCAACAAGGTCCCAAGAAAATTACCCAGAAGAAGAAAAACAAAGGTGATATGAACAAGTGCTCATACTGTTCGAAGGGCAATCATACTGAAAGCTCTTGTATGAAAAAGTATATAGATATGTTAACTCAACTGTTGGAGAAGAATGGAATCTCCCTTCCAGAAGGCTCAAAGAAGAGAGAAGGAGGATCAAGTTCTGATGACAGAGAGAGAGTTCATGCTCTAGTTGCTGGCACATCAAGCTCACCCAGTTTTATCATAGATTCTAGAGCTTCAAGACACATGGTTTCGACTAAGGAGGCCTTCTCCTCACTGGATATGTCGAAAGGACCATCTATTGTACTAGGAGATGACTCTCTCACTGAAAGCAAAGGCAAAGGAAGGATAGAACTTGATCATGGTAACTTCAACAATGTGCTGTATGTCCGTGGTCTCGCCTCCAACCTTCTCTCAGTGTACCGATGACCCACACTGGGTCTCCTAAGAAAGTCACATTCTCACCAGATGAAGTTGAGATCACAGAAATCTCAAGTGGAAGAATCATTGCAAAAGGAGTAGCGAATCATGCTCAAAAGGTATACATGTTTTCACACTTCCTGCCTTACTCAAACCCCTCTGCTCTTCTTATCCATGCTAATGAATCTAGCAAGATATGGCATGAAAGATTTGGCCATTTAAATTACAAGTATTTATCTGATCTTAGTGAGAAAGATATGGTCATAGGGTTTCCCAAGACAAAATTTTCCAAAGGTGTATGCCAAGGCTGTATCCTAGGAAAACACCCAGAGCACAAA
>LPNX010530861.1:489046-566052 GCA_001517045.1 Pseudotsuga menziesii
GCTTTGGAAAGTCCTGGGAATCAAATCTGCTTTATTCCTGGCCTCCTAGGCACCCTTCTGCTTTTCCTGCTTTGTTGACTGCTTTTCCAGCTTTTAAAGCACATAAGGAAAGCTAGACTAGGTGAGGTGAACCTGTTTTATTCCCCTTTCATCCTCCAATCTTTCCTCCATGAAAAAGCATGTATGAGCTTCCATTTGACCACTCTTTAGCTTGCCCATGCGCCCTTGCTAATTCGTGGGGTCCTTGATAGATTTGGGATCAACTTTTTACACCTATGGGGGATTTGCCTATTTTAGGTAAGCCTGCTTTATGCTAGCTTTGGATGCTTCCTTATGCATTTGATTTGCTCATGTATTCTATATATTCAGCAGCCTATGTTATTACAGGGTTGGCTATTGTACACTCAGTTAATATAATTTTGTGTTACAGCTCCATATTCAGTCTCCATTGTTGATAATTTTGCATGATCAATTGTTAATTGCTGTGAGTGAAATTAATCTACTGCAGGCCTGAATTTCTACAATCTCAGAAATAGTGACAGGAATTTTTGTAGAAGCTGAATCACTTGATTTGAGAGTTGAAGAATTGAGATTCTCAGGATCCAAGTACATCAGACATCTCACCTCATTCAAGCTCATTCCCTAGTAAGTTCAGGTTCTCTTTTCACAAAAAAGGTTCAATTTTTATTTTATCTATCAAGATGACTTCAAGCACCAAGCTTGAAGACAAGCTAGAAGGCATAGAAAATTTTCAAGCTTGGAAATACAGGATTGGTCTCATTCTCCAAGAGAATGATCTTGATAAGTATGTCAAAGAGGAAGTATCTGAACCTGAAGAAGCTGAAGCCAAGGAGAAGCACAGAAAGGATATGATCAAGGCACAAATAATTATTGCTGACTCCATTAAGGATCACTTGATTCCTCAAGTGTCATCCAAGAAGACTCCAAAAGAAATGTATGATGCCCTTTCCAGAATGTTTGAAGGAAGAAGCATCAACAGGAAGATGAATCTAAGAGCTCAGCTGAAGAGAACCAAGATGAGTCATGGAGAATCCATTCATGACTATTTCTCAAGGATTTCCCAGATCAAAGAGCAACTAGAAGCTATTGGATATAATCTTGATGAAGATGAATTGGTGATGACTGCTCTCAATGGCCTCACAAGACCATGGGAATCATTCATCCAAATGATGTGTGCCAGGAAGGAAAGCATGCTGTTCGATGTGGTATGGGAATATTGCATTCAAGAAGAGACTAGAGTGGCCAATAGAGAAGCATTACTCAAAGAGGATGATCAATCTCTAGCCACTCATACCTGAAAAATAAGAAGGAATCAACCCATCTTCAAGAAAGGAAATCACAAAGAGCATCATCATCCCAGAAGATTCCAAAGATCGAAAGAAATTATATCAAGTAAGGACTACTCTGGTTTTCAATGCTTCCACTGTGACAAGATAGGACACATTGCCAGAAAATTTCCTGTAAAGAAGCAAGAATATCAACAGAGGATCAACAACAACAAAAGACATCAAGCTCATCTAGCTGAAGATGAGGATGAAGAAGAAGAAGATGAAGAACCTTCGAGAAAGCAAGCAAGAGAAGAAGATGCGGAAGAATATGTACTGTTTTCTGCCCTCTCTGGATCTGTGACTCCTGGAGAAGACACTTGGCTTATAGATAGTGGTGCTTCAAAGAACATGATAGGTCAAAAGAAAACCTTGTCCAAACTTGAAGAAAAGAGCTCTCCTCAGAAAGTATCCCTAGGAGATGACTATCAATATCCGATCAAAGGAGTTGGTGAAGCAAGCTACAAACTTGAATCATGTAATCCCTTAAAAATGAAAGATGTATTATATGTACCTGGTCTAAAGAAAAATTTACTTTCTATCTCAGCTTTAGATAAGAAAGGATTCAAAGTTTCCTTCATAGATGGTCAAGTACTTATGTGTCCCAAAGGAAAGAATATTGAAGACTCAATCATCATCGGTGAAGAAGAAGGGGGCTTGTATAAACTCAAGGGGCACTTAGAAACAGCCTTTGTGCATGAGTCCACTGACCCTAGTGAACTTTGGCATAGAAGGCTTGCCCACATCAATTACAAGGCTCTACCTCATGTGAACAATGTAGTGACAGGATTACCAGATATGAAGATCCAGCATGAAGGCATTTGCAAAGGATGTGCAAAGGAAAAGAACATCAAGAATCCATTTCCAAAGAGTGAAACAAAATCAAAAGGTATGTTGGAATTGATTCATTCAGATGTATGTGGTCCAATGTCTTACACATCCCTAAGTGGATTTGAATACTATATCACATTTATTGATGATTTTTCAAGAAAGAATTGGATATACTTCTTGAAGGCAAAGGGTGAAGTGTTTGAGAAATTCAAGGAGGTCAAAGCCTTGATAGAGAATCTTTCTAACAAGAAAATCAATATTCTTCGATCAGACAATGGAGGAGAATACACCTCAAAATAGTTTGAGGCTTTTTGTAAAGATGCAGGAATAAAAAGGGAGCTAACTACTCCTTACAATCCTCAACAGAATGGGGTAGCAGAAAGAAATAATAGAACCATCATGGAGGCAGTAAAGACAATGTTATATGATCAAGATATTCCAATGCACCTATGGGTAGAAGCGGCAAGAACTGTTGTATATGTACAAAATAGAATATCTCATAGTGCTCTTGGGTTCAAAACTCTAGAAGAGATATTCATAGGAAAGAAGCCTGAGGTAAGTCACCTCAAGATATTTGGTTGTCCAGTATATATCCATATACCAAAAGAGAAAAGAACCAAATTAGACCCTGCCGGAAAGAAAGGGATATTTGTTGGATATCGTGAAGTATCCAAAGCATTTAGAATCTACATTCCTGGATTACGCCACATAGAAATCAGTTGATATGTGACATTTGATGAAGAGACAGCTCTCAAAAGAACCAGGAAGTGCCAACTTGAAGAAGTATATGAAGAAGAAACACCACCCAAAAGTAAAGAAACTTCGTGTCTCCCTGAAGATGAGGCTCTTGAAGATCATGACATGGCAGAACCACAAGAACCTACCATGATGGAGATTTCAAGAAAAAGAAAGCCTGCTTGGACAAGAGAAATTTTACGAGAGGCAGAAAGATATGGAGCTCCTGAAGGCTCTACAAGGGAAAGAAAGAAACCTAATACTTTTTCCAACTATGTAGCCTTGATGTGTGACCTAGTAGAAAAAGAACCTACAAACTATGAAGAAGCAGTACAGAAGAAAGAATGGGTAGAAGCAATGACTGAAGAATACCAGTCAATTATGAAGAATGATGTATGGGATATAGTTCTCAAGCCAGAAGGAAAAAGTATAGTATCCTCCAAATGGATATTCAAAATCAAGCATGCAGCTGACGGAAGTATCAAGAAGTATAAAGCGAGATTTGTGGCTATAGGTTTCTCTCAGAAAGAAGGAATCGATTATGAAGAGACATTTGCTCCTGTAGCATGATATACTTCAATTAGAACTATCATGGCTCTTGCATCCATAATGAAGTGGGACTTACATCAGATGGATGTGAAAACCGCTTTTCTAAATGGTGTTATTGAAGAAGAAGTCTACATAGAGCAGCCTCAAGGATTTGAAGTTGAAGACAGACGTACTCATGTGTGCAAGTTGAATAAGGCCTTATATGGTCTTAAACAAGCTCTTAGAGCTTGGTATGAGAGGATAGATAGTTTCCTGGTGAGCATGGGATTTATCAAGAGTAAGGCTGATCCTAACCTTTATCTCAAGGTTATAGAAGAAGAACCTATCATCCTACTACTATATGTGGATGATCTATTCTTGACAGGAAATAAGAAACAGATTATGGAAAACAAGAAGAGACTAGCAAAATAATTTGAGATGAAAGACCTTGGGTTAATTCACTATTTCCTAGGTCTGGAAGTATGGCAGAGTTCAGAAGGAATTTTTCTCAATCAAGGAAAGTATGTAGTAGAAATATTGAAAAGATTCAACATGTTGAATTTCAAAGCTTTATCCACTCCCATGGATTCCAACCTGAAGTTGTTAACTAATGACTCATCAGAGTTAGTAGATGTGACCCTTTATAGACAGATCATTGGGTCATTGATGTATTTGACAAACACCAGGCCAGACATTTGTTTTTTTGTGAACACCCTAAGTCAATATCTAGTTCAACCTAGACGGGTTCACTTGGTAGCTGCAAAACATGTGATGAGATATTTGAAAGGAACTATAGACTTTGGTCTATATTATGATAATAGTCACGAGTATAGATTGCATGGATATACAGATGCAGATTGGGCCAGAAGCATCTCAGATAGAAAAAGCACTTCAGGTGGATGTTACAGTTTGGGATCTGCTATGATCTCATGGTTTAGTAGAAAGCAATCTAGTGTTGCTTTAAGTACAGCCGAAGCAGAATATATAGCATCTTGCTCTGCTAGTTGTGAAGCCATATGGCTTCGGAAGCTACTATCAAGATTATTCAACCTAGAGTTGGACACTACCGTGATTCTATGTGATAACCAAAGTTGCATAAAGATGACAGAGAACCCTGTGTTTCATGACAGATCAAAGCACATAGAAATCAGATATTTCTACATTCGAGATATGATGCAGAAGGGAGCTATAAAGCTTCAGTATGTGAGTACTGATGAACAAGTTGCTGATATTTTGACAAAGCCTCTATCCCGAGTAAAGTTTGAACACTTTCGAGACAAGCTTGGTGTGGTTCGAAAGGACCTTCCCTGAAAGGGGGAGTAGTGATGCTATAGTGGGATTGTATCATCCCTGGGAACTTGCCCTAAAGTGATCCAGAGACCTCAGTATTCGAAAATGAAGAGGGATTGTATCATCCCGGGACATCTGTCCAGAATAGATCCGGTGACCTCGGTCATCGAGAATGTGATGGGATTGTATCATCCTTGGGAACCTTCCCTAAAGTGATCCGGAGACCTCGGTCTTCGAGAATGAAGAGGGATTGTATCATCCTGGGACATCTGTCCATAATAGATCTGGTGGCTTCGGTCCTCGAGAATGTGGTAGGATTGCATCATCCTTGGACATAGTCCTAAAGTGATAGGGAGTGATTATCCCGTAATTGTATCCGGTGACTTCGATCGTCGAGAATGTGGTAGGATTGCATCATCCTTGGACTCAAGTCCTAAAGCGATAGGGAGTGATTATCCTGTAATTGTATCCAGTGACTTCGGTCGTCGAGAATGTGGTAGGATTGAATCATCCTTGGACTCAAGTCCTAAAGTGATAGGGAGTGATGATCCCGTAATTATATCCGGTGACTTCGGTCATCGAGAATGTGGTAGGATTGCATCATCCTTGGACTCAAGTCCCAAAGTGATAGGAAGTGATTATCCCGTAATTGTATCCGGTGACTTCAGTTGTCGAGAATGTGGTGGGATTGTATCATCCCTAGACTTTAAGTCCAAAAATGATCCAAAGACTTTTTGTCTTTGAGTTGTGGTTTGCAGGTTGTTGCTGATGATGATGATGGCATACTGATTGACAGATCAGAATATGTTGAAGATATTGTTGTTGATCAAATAGTCAAAGTGCTGAAGATGTTGCTGATTGAAAGGTCAATATGCTGAAGATATTGTTGCTAGTCAAATAGTCAAACTGCTGAAGATGTTGCTGATTGAAAGGTCAAAATGCTGAAGATGTTGTTGCTGATCAAACAGTCAAAGTGCTGAAGATGTCATTGCTAATTCAAATATCAAAATGCTAAATATGTTGTTGGTGATCGAACCAGTCAAAGTGTTGAATATGTTGCTGATCGAAAGGTCAAAGTGCTGAAGATGTTGCTGCAAATTGAAAGATCAAAATGCTGAAGATGTTGTTGATGATGAAGACTGAAGATTGAAGATGAAGACTACATGATGTTGAAAAGATTCCAATGATTTATAGATGTGTTACCCTGCTGATGTTGATGATGTCTGCTATCTCTACTCTTGTTGTTGTTGATGTAGAATACCCTTCTCATTAAGGGGGAGTGTTGAAATATTGTAACTTCGAAGAATATTCTTTATGTATCTTTTGTGGTCCCCGATGGTCCAACGGGGAGAACCACTTGTATGAAATTGTACCCCGATGCTCCTAATCGAAAGAACTAATAAGAGTCACGAGGTAGTCCCCTCTAATTGTAAAGGTGGGTCATCAGCACCCCAGTGTGGTTACTTGAGCCTACATGTGTAACTCGAGCCTACATGAGTTAACTTAAGCCGACATGTTAATTGAGTAAACTTTAAGTAAACGGATGAATATAAATAGAGGTGTAGTGCTCCTCATTTGAGACACACACACTCACTTGGAATAGTGCATTTGTGGAGGAGAGGAGTTGCTGGAGAAGGAGGAGAATCAGGTTTTTGATCTCCTTGTTGGTTTTACCTTTTTCCCTTTTTGGGGCATCTATATTGAGGAAGCTTTTGTTGGGTTTTTCCCTTTAGGGTTTTCCCAGGATAAATCTATGTTGTTCTTGTGATACTGTTTCTTTCAGTGATCCTATTTTATATGCTTTTATTATGAAAAATGAAATGATATACTAATTTCTTAGTTAAGCATATGAAAATTTAACAGAGTGTAGCACTGTCTCATAGAGATCCTCTTCTTGCTGAGAGGTTTTTTATGATGCTTGGTCAGATACTCAATCCTTCAAGGAGGATTTCCATGATCCTAGATGGTAGGCATCCATGGATGAGGAGTTTAATTCACTACATGACAACTAGACATGGGAACTTGTCCCCTTACCTTCTGGAAGGAAGCTAGTATAGTGCAAATGGATCTACAAAACCAAAATAGCTACTGAAGGGACCACAACCAAGTACAAGGCTCAGTTGGTGGAAAAGGGGTTGTTATACCAAAATCTTGTCATCATCATGTGATAAGACCTTTGACATAACTATTTTCCCTTAATCGTGGCACTTGGAGTGGAAACCCATGCTAATTGTCAATATTTCATGAAAATTACCAGCACTGCGCTTTCCCTGTTGTCCAAAAGTGGTACCTTGTTCGCACGGCCTATCCTGTGTTGTCCACAAGTGGTGCCTCCACTTATGACCCTTAGTCCATAAGTGTTCTTACTAGAATCGCTCTGTAATTGAAGGAGAAAGGCGCTACCCTAGGTAAAAAGGGAAAAAGAGAAGTTTCTCAAGGCTTATAGATCATGAGCCTCGTGTCCTCCCTTATCCCTATCATTGTGGGTCAGTTGAGCTTGAGATCCCTCATTCTAGGATCTTAGAGGCCACCTCATCCACTAATATCTCAACCATCCTTATCCATTGATCCTTATAAATACAAGCTCATATCCATGGTTGAGGGGGAGAACTCTTGAGGTATTGTTATGTTGTTGGATTTATCATTTGGCCCAAGCCATTGGAGAGCATAGAGAGATAAAGTCAGAGCTTATGGGGATGAGAGTGCTTGGTTTCATGGATATGCATGTCAACACTAAGGCTTGATTGGTTGTACACTTCTCCATTTTTATATTAATACAAAGCTGATTTCCATCCCACATTATTGTTGTTGTTTGATTTCACATGTATGTTGTTAGATTCCTTAGTCACTAACATGAATTAGTAGATCATATTCTGGAAGCTTTGATGTGTTTACATGTTTAAGCTGATTGCAGGTACTTAAGGTTACTATTGAAGCATCACATTTCAGGTATCTATGACGTCCAGGGAAGGTCTTCAACCTTTGTCCTCCATTTGTTCTGGATCTAAACCATTCATACCAATGGAACACCTTAATGTCCGCAGAAGGTTAAATATTCTAGCTAACAAATCTGGTGACTCTGCTGGGGAATAGAGATATGTATCAGTTTTTCTAATCTTCCTTGGTTCTCAACTCTTATCCGAATCCAAGCTCCTTCTCCAACTCTCTTCAATCAAATCTACTTTTTGATGTAGTCCATTTGGGTTTGTAACTTCCAAATCTGTTCAAATCTAAATTATTTCAACCTTTTGTGCTCTGTTTTTATACTCAATCTAGCAGTTTTGACCTTGATCTAGTATTTTTCTGACTAGATCTATTGTTATCTTTGTTTTTCATAATTTTACAGGGAACCACGTCCATGCAGTGTACGAGGAGCAGTACCACCGCCTGAACAGAGTGGGTAGCACGCAGTTCCACCGCCTGTATCTCATTGGCGAGAAGTGGTGCTAGGATAGAACCGCCTTGTCAACACCTGAGAAGCATGGTGCCAGGTAGGAATCATTCCAAGGCCCTTTTTCCTCATTTTTTTGTAAAAATTTGAGTTGTGTTTCTTTCAGTCCTACACTGTCAGGATTGTGTGACAGAATCTGATGCTTGTGGCTTGAAATTGTATGGTTTAAGATTGGTTTGATTAGGAAATTCAAAAGCTATATTAGGATTTTTTATTGTTCATTCACGTTGGCGCTTGTTGGTTATGTTTGCGAAAGGATTTCTTGTTTCTTGAAAAGCTTAGGATATTAGTAAGATCTCTTTTCGTTTCTGTTATATAGACTAAAAGAATAACACTATATTAGCTTCTAGGTTTCATTTCCTGTTTGCATAGTAAACTTATTTTTCCTTCCTTTAAAAAGAAAATTTTTGACTGAGACTAGGTTATCATCATTGAGCATTGGACATTGGTTCTCTGATTGGCTTCATAAGATTTCAAGATATTCATGTTCTTTCATCTCTTATGCATTTAGAACTATCTCAATCAAAATAAAAAATATGGTAGTTTTAAGTTAGATTTGCTTATGTTTTGAGAAAAATGAAAAAGTAGAGTGCATTTGCATATAGTGTGCTTCTTGTTTTTCTTTTACGAAAAGAGATTCTTCCCCTTCTCATTGCTTTCAGAAAAGAGAAATCAGTTTGGAAAAGTACTACTTGTATTTGATTTTATGTCCAAGACTGTTGTTTGGAATTATTTTTCAGGTTTTGAAACAAAAGAAAATGCTCTCTTTCCCTCCCATAAGTAGGCATACTGAACTGTAAAGTGAAATATTTGCAGAAGCATACTGCATGGTTTTACTTTTCTGTCAGAACATCACGCATTCACCTAACTATCCACTGTAAAATTAACGGTAGTTATAGGTTAAAATTTACATAGCAATTGGAGTGATAGGTTAGAGACGTGTTTGGGCATCGTTATGCATAGGAGTTGTCGTTATTTGTCTGCATTACATTCCGGGACTCGCGTGGTTCTTCCATGTACTATCGGTATATCGAATGTCCTTTCACATACCCTTGAGGTATATAGAAAGGTACTTCACGTACTCGATTGTATATCGGAAGGCCCTTTGTGTACGGTTATGCATTAGACAACACTACTACCAATTTGAGCTCCCATGTACCTTGAGTATATGGGAATACCCCACTAGGATACCCTATCCATCTCAGAAAAGTCCTTTTTCCATCTTGCTTAGAGCCATACACTGAAAACAACATTCGGGGAGATTACTACACACGTACTCTCGAGGTATATTGTGAGTGGCACCTTCTTGACAATCCTGGTGAGAGACTTGACTTTTTGAACTCCTCCTATCATTTTAAGTGTGCTTGTTTTGACCTATAGATTGTGTAGGGAAATTTTTTGGTGTGTTTTCTAGTTTTTCAGACCCTAGGTTAGATATGAACTGTACAAACTGGCTGAGTGAAGACATTCCAGAAGAGTACAAGTCTTGCCACCCAATTTTACTCCTGTTTTAGGAGAAAATCCAATGGAAGCTATCGATGAAGGAGCTGCTACAACCTCCCAAGTGGGAGATAATGTGGTTGTAGAAAGTGGAGTACCATATTCTTCACACTTGCCTCCCTTTGTCCAACAACCTTCTTGGGGAAATACCTCGTTCCATTCTCCCACCGAAGGTCATGTTGACGATACAACCTGTCCGGATTATGGTCCCAATGCTCCATTTTGGGATATCTCTATAGGATAAGCCATTGCCTCATTTGGAACCCATTTAAACTCTTCTGAAGATGAAGAAGAATGTAGGAAATAGCATGCTGCCATTCTCCATGCACACGAGATTTACAAGCAAATAGATGAACTATTAGGCGTAACACCATAATGTTCCACACCTATTCCTGTGGGATATCGTTCACTTTCTGATTCTATGAGACCCATTGAACAGATTATAGAATGTGAGGTAACACCACACAACCTAGGTCAAATTACAGCCCCCACCACCTCTCATTTTATGTATATTCCCAATCTTCCCAGGTCTTTTTCACTTGGGGCCCAACCTTCAATTCTCGTTTCATCAGTACCTTCTAGTGCTGGGAGGAAATCCCCATCACGACCTACATTATTTGGCAGAAAAATTGTACCTAGTCAAGGGAAGACCTCTAACATAGAACCATCTATAATTTATGTCCCTCCCACCCATACTAATGTGGTTAATCCCCCATCTAGTTTAGGTCAACCCTTAGTGGCACAACTTGTAACTACTCAAACTTCTGGAGGTTATGGTTATCAAATACCTGTAGGTAATCATCCACCTAATGCTACAGGAATGCCTTATGCTGGAATTCCATACCCTACTAACACTTTTAGACCATGGGGGAAACCCAACTATTTTTATATGCCATCTATGGGAGGGATACCTATACATACTACTAGAGGTGCTGGAGGACCGCCTTATGGAGGTTATCTCCCTAAGGGTCATAATTGTCTCGGAGGATCTGGAAACTTTCCTCCTTTTGGTCCTAGGGGGCCTGGTGGCTTTCCTCCTTATGGCTTTGGAGGGTCTGGTGGCCCTCCGCCTAGTGGTTCCGGAGGCTCTGGAGGTTTACCTCCTGGTAGATCTAGAGGGTCTAGTGGTCCGCCTCCTGGTGGTGTTGGTGGTCCTGGTGGTCCTCCTCTGGGAGGCCCTAGTTGTCCTAATGGTCATGATCCTAGAAATAAACCCCATGTGGGCATATTTTCCATTAGTTCTTTGTCACAACAACCTGTTTTTCAGTTAACTTATGGTCCTATTCGTAATTATATGCCTTATCAATATTACCAGTATGTGCAACCCAATCGACATTTACCTTTCCTAGAAACTTGGGACTTACCTAACTTGTCCAAGTTGATTAACGACCCCATTCGACACAATCCCTCATGGCCTCCCATTTCGGTAAAGTTACGATCGGATATCCCAAAATTCAATGGGAAGTAGGGAGATGATATTAAGAACCATGTTATGACATTCCATTTGTGGTGTTCTTCAAAATCCCTTATGGATGACTCCATTTGGTTACGACTCTTTCAACGAACTTTGATCAGTACAGTCATGAAGTGGTACATTGGCAACCGTGTTTCTTACACACTTTCAGCTCCCTATTCGTTATGAAATGAGCACTGATATTTTAACTTCTCTGCGAAAGAACACCTACACCCACATATCCGATCATATTCATGAGTGGAGAAGGTGAAGAAGGCTTATTAAGGACCCTATTCTGGATTAATTATTAGCTGATTGGTTTACCAAATCCTTGTTGCCTCCTATTGCCCGAGATGTGGCTATGGGTGGTGCCATTACTGAAGATCAGGCTATTAGTCGGGGTCAGTACCTAGATTTGGTTTATTCCTAGTATGGAACTCTTTATGACCTGATTCCTCAAGCTCCTCGCCCCAACACCGATCCCAGCAAGCTGCGAGCAGAAGTACCTGTTGATGGGATTATTAGCTCAATCCAGTCCCTATCTACAATGAAACTTGCCAAGCAACCCCAAACTGCCACCCCTACTCCTTCGACTCCTAAGGTTTCCACTGAGGTCAACTCTATTCAAAGTACTCAAACCTCAAGTAGAAATAAAAATAAAGGTAGAAATAGAAATAAAAAATCTGTAAACCAACAGGAGACTCCAATACCAACCAATAGTGATAACAATAAAGGGAAAAAAAGGAAAAATATCCCTGTATACTATGCAGAGGTGACTATTTTTCAAAGGAGTGTCCTCGTCGAGACAAAATATCCCAATTTCTGAAGTCCAATCCCACACCCACAGTACTTACGGATCCTTTCCTCTCTCAGCAACAACTGATAGACCATGTCTAATCAGGGTAACTCTAATTCATCAGAGGAAATTCATATGATGTCCTCAGATACCATCAATCTACAAACTCAAAGTCAAAATTATGAAAAACCTGTAGATAAGTAAGAAGATCATTCTTCTTCAGGGAAATATCCCTTTACTAGTTCTCTAGGATCCTCATCTACTATCCCCTTATCTGTTGAGAAGCCTACTCTCAACATGGATTTGCATCCACCTAAGAGTACTCTTTGGAAGGCTATCTTTGATCCCAATGCCCAAGATGCTCAATTTTATAATGTGGTTGAAGATCTCACTCAGGAACCTTGTGCAATGTCTACCTTAGAAGTACTCCAAATTTGCCCTACACAGTGCAAACAATTGTTGACAAAATTAGGAGATTTAGACCCGGATAGCACCAACTTGATTCATTTCAATGTTGAGAACTGTAAGCCTAGATTATTGCATAAACTTGCTTTTCAGATCATTACTAAAGTAGTGGGAAATAATTTTTTTTGAATGGTACTAGATGAAGTAGCTTCGACCTCGGTTTTGTCTCTGTCTTGTTGGAAGGCTCTTCGCTCTCCCAATCTTGTAACATCACCTACGACCCTCAAGGCATTTGATGGATGGGGTTTCCAACCCCATGGTCTCATATCATCCCTAGTAGTCGAGATGGGGGATAAAACCATTTCCATTCAAGTAGAAGTAGTAGATGCCCCTTTAGATTACAACCTCCTTCTAGAAAGAAATTGGTTCTATGCCATGACTGTTGTCGCCTCAACAGTATTCCAAACAGTCTAATTTCTGCATATAGGGAGAATTGTTACTATTGATCAGCTTGATTTCTATACACTGGATGTTACTACCTCCATGGCTAATAACATCGCCATGTTAGGCCAGTCCCCTCCTCCTTACCAGTCGATTGGGGTAGGCATGTTGAAGGATTCATCACTTATGGGGATTTTTCCATCCACTCCTCCTAGCACGGATACCGTGACAGTCCACATGATCACCTCATTTGATTATGAACCTAGGGGTAAAAAATTTGTTGATTCCACCTTGTTGAGTCCACATGAAGCTATGTATGATACCATTCAAACCTTTTCCAATGATCACATGGATAACCTTCATCTAATGGCTTCAGATCCTTACCATTTACCATACTAGTTAGAGCCTTCTCTTCCTGTTCTATATTATCTATCTGAGACTTTTCCTTTTGATGATTCCACTATGGAGATCATGAATACAGATGAGTCCATTTGGGAGGATCACCATCATAGATTTATGTTCATCCCCAACACCAGTTCGGTTAGCCATGATTTTGCATCCTTGTTTCCTAGTGATACTGTCAACGTACCCCAAAGTCCTATATTGTTGCAAGATGCAGATTCTAAAGGAAAACTTTTCAACATTACTCAGATGAATCTGATTGACATATAAGCCAAGCTTGATACTATCGAGCATGTTCATGTTGGGTAGAACTGATCAGCAAATGAATCTGAAGCATACAAGGCACTTTTTAAATAATTCGGTGATATTTTTTCCTGGTCCTATGAAGACCTGCCGGGGATTGACCCATCTATTGTGGTCTATGAGATTAAAACCTATCCCATGGATAAACCTATCAGGCAAAAAGTAAGGCAAGTCCATCCTCGGAAGGCCACAACTATTAAAGATGAAATAGAGAAACTTCTCAAAGATGGGTTTATTTATCCTATATCCTTGACGGAATGGGTATCGAATGTTGTCCTTGTCAATAAAAAGTAGGGAACCATTAGAGTCTATATCAACTTTAGGGATTTGAATAAATCTTGTCCCAAGGACAACTTTCCTACCCTACACATAGATTAGATTATCGACAACTATGTTGGAAGTGCCATCTTTTCATTCATGGATGGCTTCTCTGGCTATAATCACATTGAGATATTACCCTCTGATCAGCATAAGACGACATTTCTTTTCCCATGGGGAACCTTTGCATATAACAAGTTACCTTTTGACTTGAAAAATGCTGGAGACATGTTCTAGTGCATGATGTCCTATGCGTTTCACGATATTAAACATATTGTTGAACCGTACCTTGATGACCTTCCTGCTGATTCACAGAAAAGGGAGGACCACCCTGGTCATCTTAGAGAGATATTCCTGAGATGTCGTCATTATAATATACAGCTCAATCCGCATAAATGTGCTTTTTACATAGAGACGGGACATCTGCTAGGTTTTTTGGTATCCAAAGATGGCATCCAGATTGATCCTTTGAAAATTGCCACCATTTTAGATCGACCAGCCCCAACTAATCTCCTTGAACTCCAAAGTTTACAAGAGAAGGAAAAATTTCTCCATCGTTTCGTGTGCAATTTCGTAGAGAAAACGCATGGTTACATGTGTCTTCTCAAGAAGAACACTCCATTCTTCAGGGATGACCAAGTCCAATGCACCTTTGATAATCTTAAGCATGCTCTGACACATTCATCCATGATACACCCCTCGTATTATTCAAAGGGATTTCTCTTTTATATTACTGCCTCCACTACTACCATCGCTATGGTTTTAGTGCAGGAAAATCTCCACGGTCAGGCGCATGTGATTTATTATGGCAGTAAGAATCTCATGGATTTCAAAACTTTCTATTCACATGTGGAAAAGTTATCATTGGCCACGGTCATTGCTGTACAATTTTTTTGTCACTACATTCTACTTCACACTACCACCGTATTGGCAGACCAAAACCCGATGTATTACATCCTGACTCATCAGGTGCTTAGGGGAAAGTACCCCCGTTGGATAATCATACTTTAGGAGTTTGATCTGGAATTTGCCTAGCCCACATCAAAGAAATCCTTGTTCTTTTTCGATCTTATGTGTGATCTTCCCTGTGCTTCAATGGAATCTGAGCACAATGATTCATTTCCAAATGAATTCATGTTCCTAATTCGCACTACCAATCCTTGGTATGGAGAGCTGCTTATTTATCTCCAAACACAATGATTTTAGCTACATTTATCCCACAATGATCGTCGTCGTATTTGTCACCACGCGAAATACCATCTCATCCTAAATGATACCTTGTATAGACATGGGATTGACTCTATTCTCCAGCGATGCCTCACCCATGAGGAGGCTGAACATGTGTTGAATGATTGCCACTCTAGAGCATGTGGCGGTCATTTATCTGGGATGGCTAGAGCCCAAAAAATTCTTCACGCTATCTATTTCTGGCCTTCTGTCTTCAAATACTATCATGAGGCTATTAAGAAATTCCCACCTTTTCAACACTTTTATCCTGAAAAGTGCACCCATCCTGCTCCTCTACACCTCGTCATTGCCATTGGCCCATTCGCCAAATGGGGGATTGACTTCATGCATTGTAAGCCTACCTTAGTTGGGGGGCATGGTTACATCATCGTAGCCATTGATTATTTCACAAAATGGGTTGAGGCCATGCCTACATATGCAAAAGATGGTAATACTACCGCTCTCTTCTTGTTCAATCACATCATAGCTAGATTTGGAGTTCCGCAGTCCATCGTTACTAATCATGGATCCCATTTCCATAATCAAATGATGGGAGAACTAAGTGCCAAGCTTGGTTTTCACCATGGTCAGGTAGAGGCCATTAACAAAGTTTTCAAAACTATGCTTCGTCGGATGGTTGGAGATCATAAATCCAAGTGGCACCATGTTCTTTTCTCCGTTCTTTGGGCTTATCGGACTTCTATCAAAACAACCACTAGTTTAACATCATTCCATCTTGTCTATGGAATCGAAGTTGTCTTACCGATTCAATGTTAGATTCCATCTTTACAACTTACCATCGAACTTCTCCCAGACACTTTCGCAGAGGAAGAAAGATTTTTGTACTTGAGTAACCTTGACGAGACTTGGAGAGATGTTTCCTTGGCTAATGAGGCACATAAGAAACGCATCAAGGTGCAGTATGATAAATCAGTCCAACCTCGTGTCTTTAACAAGGGTGACCAAGTATTGAATTACGATCAGAGATATGACAGACTAGGGAAGGGTAAGTTCGAGTCCATGTGGTACGGACCTTTCGTTATTTCTAAGGTGTTAGAGAAAGGAACTTACGAGCTCATTGATTATGGAATCCCTTTGGGGAAACCTCACAATGGGTTGTACTTGAAAAGGTACTATGCATAGGTATTTCTTGGATAGTATCTTGTATATATGTATATTGATTGACGTTCAGTGTGCTTTTAGTATTTTCAATATGGTTTTGAGTTTAGTGTCTGCATCTGTTTATACCATGTTTTGGTCATGCATATGGATTTCTACGGCTTTGCTAATGGTGCTTGCCACCACAACTTGAATCTTGCCTCAGTTGCTTGGGTCCTTTATTCCCCAGCTGAAGATTTGGTCAGTTCAGGAGTGGTTTGTATAGGTCCCACTACTAATAACATCGCCAAGTATGAAGCATTCATCGGTCTTCTGACTGAAGCTGCCTCCCGGGATGTTCGTGATCTAGTAGTCCCGATGGACTCACAACTCATGGTTTGTCAGTTAAACCATGTTTAAACCATTAGAAACCCCGTGCTCCTCCACCTCTTCTGGAGAGTAAATTTGCTATAAAGGTCATTTGAAACCATCACTTCTAGGCATATCCCTAGGGTGACATATTTCCCATTCATGACGTTAAAATAAAACATGGTACATTGTAAATAAACATTCAAAGACACATAAAACTCATAGAAAATGAATTTTCCATTTGAAACATATAAACACCATGTAAAAGTCTGTATATATATATACAGAAAAGTTTACAAAAAAAAGGTCTTGAGACCTCATCTGAAGCACGTAGGCTTTCAAGCAAAATCATCATACAAAATCCTGAAGCTGTTAGCTTTCAGTACATATCTCATACACTAGTGGTGCTCATGATAGCACATCACTACTCAAGATACCCTACGTAGCAACCTATTGAATTGACCTGGTACTCCCATTGTGGATCTCTAATATCTCATCGGGAGGTCATCAATGTTAGCATATGGGATATCCAAGGTCAACCTCTCCAGGTTTTCCTCTAGCTCCTCGATGATATCATCACCACGTGGTACAAAGTGGGCTATAGCTCTCCTGTCCAACAGAGAAGCTCCTCTAGGTTGGGCTGCTCCAACATTTGCATGAGAATATACAGGTCTCGCCACTTAACATAAAAAATATAAAACATCAAAAAACATAAAAACATTTCATCCATTTTAGGGTTTCTTTCTTCTTACCAATGTCGCCCCACTGTCCTCCAGGTGGGAGTGGTAGGTAAAGATCTACGGTGAAGTGTGTAACTTCATAAGCATAATCCTCAACCATGAGGATTTGTTCTCGAAGCCATCTGAAGAACTAAACACTGAACTTCACCCTTCCCCTACCTGCTCCTGTATGAGCCATGACTTGGACCCACCTTAGCATACGGGGGTCCCGTTCTCTCAAACTCCAGAAGACCACCTGAGGTCTCATTTGTGGTACCCGCTCAAATAAGAAGCAAGATAAAATGGAACCAAATCCAAACTGATTTAGCTCTCCCTATCGACACTTATTCAGTTGTTCTTTGAAGATTGGAAGCATGGCTTTCGTCTAGTTGAATACTGTGGGTTCCATGGCTTCTATGGCACACAACATGTGTGCCCTAGAAGCCTGATGCACACCCTGACTCCCAACCACCCTTTGCATAGTAAATACGATGGTCCATAGGGGCCCATCTGTCACTGCTCTGATGGGGATTTTCTTCCTCGATGTGCTCGTCCCTAGAGCACAACGATGATCTATAAGCTCTTGAGTGGTCATATCCCCTCCACAGGAACCTGTCAGTGAGATGGGAGCACCCCGTCTCGAGAGACCAGTCAAGAAGTAGATGTCCTCTACTTCCACTATAAGAATATGGGACCCCACCTCAAAATACTGCTGCTCTGGATTCCACATCCGTAGTATGCATTCCAGTAACTGCTCATGTGACACCGTGCTTGGGGTCTGAAAGAACTTTAGGATCCCACAGTCCTATAATGTGGCGATACAACCCACATTTCTCTCAGAAAAGGAATCATCATTGTCATGTGTTCTTTATTTCCATATCACCATGTTTTGAGCAACCAAGACCTACCAAAAATAATCATAGCATGCATTAGAATAATTCCTAATCATTAAAAATCAGAAGACTGATTTATTATTGCTCATGCTATTAGTTTAAAGTATCCACGACCGGCACTGTCTATGCACCATTGGAGATAGGCGGTTGCATCACCTGTCAACCATGTTATAGGCACAGTTCTTCGGTGGTACCGCGTATCTCGCAAGGGGTAGGAATGGTGCTTGCTTTTAAGGTTTTATGACTTGCCATATGAGCCCAAAACCCCATCAAAACTCAAAATAAACACTATGAAATGAAAGAATAGGGTGTTAGCTGTTACCTATAACTAACGGTGCTAAAAACGAACGGTGGAAACTCCCAGTATCAGTTGCTGAAGATCTGGCTAAGAAAGTGCTCCAAATCCTCTCCACTATGGGTAAATAGTGAAATGATTTGATTTTTTACTATTTTCATGACTTATATAGGCATTTTTGGGTCTGACATACTATATTTTTGATATAAAATCACATTTTAGTCAAAATTTATCTGTCATAATCCCTCAATGCTAGTTTTAAATGCGTTTAACACTTGTTTTTTAGTCAATTGCAGGATAAGATAACCAGAGTAAGAAGCTTTGGAAGTTTGTTTATGGATTTTTCGCACTTTCATAAAACAGAAAGGGTCTATGAGCGTTCATTACGACACTTTGGTGACGCTCTTTAAACATAGTATGAAAGGTCCTAGTCCATTTCAGTTTCTTTCCATGCTCATAAAAAATTGACGTTGTGTAAAGAAGCATCATGGAGTCTTTTTTTCACCTCTTTTTCAGGATCCTTAAACACGAAAATATCATCGAGTCTATTTCTGATTCTTTCCAGGCTCGTAAAAAATGACATTGTGTAAAGAAACCTCATGGAGTTCTCTTTAAACTCTTTTCAAACTCCCTAAATAAAAAAAGATCATCAAGCGATCTTATCTTCTTCATGCTCGTTAAAGTATTTGAAGAGTCGTCCATCTGACGGTAGGTTATCTCTTTTTCGGTTCGGATAGGACTATTTACGAAAAAGCAACACTCCAGCCAATAATGACTGGAAGAGTTCTCTAAGGTATGATTTTACACTTTTTTGGGCCTTAGAGACTAAATTATATGAAAAAGGACCCCTTTGGAGTCTTCTTCCGTATTCGTTCAGACTCTCTAAACATGAATGATACCAAGTTTTCTTTCAGTGGACTCATTAAATCAAGCATTGAGAGACCCATTTTGGGAACGAACCCCTCCTCTTTCAGGTTCATAAAAAATATGAGTCTGGACTTGTCTTCTGATGAGCTATATTGAGTGTTTGTTACCCTCTTTGAACTCATAAAACCGAAAAGAGGCACTCATCGATCATGATGGGGGAAATGGGAAGGGAATCATTTTGTAAATAATGGAAGTTATTTGTCGTTACCTTTGAACATGGAACTTGTTTGCACATCATGTCAGTCAATTGGGTATTCAGCTGATCTCTATGAGGATCCACTTTGATGAGTCATGTCACTCCTTTGAGTCTTTCAAAAGAATGCATTGTCCACTGTCGCATTATGTGTATGTCCCGTCCAGTCATGCTACCAAGTCTTTTTGTCATGCCACCCGATGTTCAAAGGGGATCTGAAGAATTTTTACCTCTGCAGTCTGCACAGTCTTTGTGTTAGTATCTTTGAGTCAGTATTATGGTTACTACATTCACATCATTCCATAACTATGTTCCAAGTTTCATGTCGTCGATGTGGGACTCATCATGGCCCTCCTTCGATGAGACTTTTCCCATCGACATCAGGTCATCATCTAGGAAATAGTCTTAGAAACAATATTTGGTACATTGAGATCTATATTCCCTAATCACAGATTCTCTTGCTCTCGACATAGGTTCACATCATTGATTTTTGATCGATAGAATCAACTGGGTGTTCAACATCCGGACATCTATTCACACTCAATAGATTGTACTAGGGTTCCTTGGGAATCATTTACATTAATGGTGATCTCCCTCACACTTGTTAACGGTTCACATCATTGGATGGTAATGAAGTGGTTTCTACCATGTTCGACTTTAGATCATTGTAATCACATGGATAGAATCATAATTTGTGGAACACGAGACGAAGACCCTAGGCATTTGTTTAAAGTGCTCATCACTTTTCTCCAGGTTGCGATGGAGTTTTGTATATCTAGCATGGATCCACATTTGTATGGTCATGGCTATGCTCAAATTTGCATTTGTATGACATAGATCTAAATTTGTATTTCTAGTAGCTATGTCCAAGCTTGAGTCCTCTATCACATGGATCTATAATGTATTCTAGTAGCCGTGCTTTTTTTTTTCCTCTCATGGATCTGCCTTGTATTGGTCTACAGCCATGAGTTGGTTACTTGTTTCTATGAGTCAACATACTAATGTACTATAGATGCTTACTTGACAACATGCTCTGATCGAGCCGACATTTTCCCCTTGTAGCAACGACTTGTTCTCTCAAAGCTCTCGTTTATCGTATCCCTCTAAGACTCATGCTTTGGGGGGCATCCTATTATACCAAAATCTTATCATCATCATGTGATAAGACCTTTGACATACCTATTTTCCATTAATCCCAGCACTTGGAGTGGAAACCCATGCTAATTGTCAATCTTTCATGAAAATTCCTAGTACCGTGCTTTCCCTATTGTCTAGGAGCAGTACCTTGTTCACACCGCCTATCCCTTCTTTTCCACAAGTGGTTCCACCACTTATGGCCCTTAGTCCATAAATGTTTCTTACCAGAACCACTCTGTAATTGAAGGAGAAATGCGGTACCCTGGGAAAAAAGGGAAAAAGAGAAGTTTCTCGAGACTTCTAGATCATAAGCCTCGTGTACTCCCTTATCCCTATCATTATGGGTCAATTGAGCTCAAGATCCCTCATTCTAGGATCTTAGAGGCCACCTCACCCACTAATATATCAACCATCCCTATCCATTGAGCCTTATAAATACAAGCTCATATCCATGGTTGAGGGGGAGAACTCTTAAGGTATTGTTATTCTGTTGGATTGATCACATGGCCCAATCCATTGGAGAGCATAGAGAGCTAAAGTAGGAGCTTATGGGGATGAGAGTGCTTGGTTTCATGGAGATGCATGTCAACACTAAGGCTTGATTGGTTGTAAACTTCTCCATTTTTATATTAATACAAAGCTGATTTCCATCCCACATTATTGTTGTTGTTTGATTTCACATGTATGTTGTTATATTCCTTAGTCACTAACATGGATTAGGAGATCATATTTTGGCATATTTGATGTGTTTTCATGTTTAAGATGATTGCAAGTACATAGGGTTACTATCGAAGAATCACATTCCAGTTATCTATGGCGTCCAAGGAAGGTCTTCAACCTTTGTCCTTCATTTGTTATGGATCTGAACCATTCATACCAGTGGAACACCTTACTGTCCACAGAAGGTGAAATATTCCAGCTAACAAGGGTATTCTCATGTCCAAGGCTTGGACTACAATAAGACATTCGCTCCAGTAGCTAGAATGGACTCCATCGGGATGGTATTGGCCATTGCTGCTTCCAAGATATAGGAAGTACATCACATGGATGTGAAGAGTGCCTTCCTCCATGGTGATTTGGAGGAAGAAATATATATGAAACAACCTAAGGGGTTTATTGATTATAGTTCCTTAGTCTGTAGACTGAGGAAATCACTATATGGCCTCAAACAAGCCCAAGGGCATGGTACTCCAAGATGGATGCCTTCCTCATCTCTCAGAAGTTTGAAAGGTGCAAATCTGATTGCAATGTATACATGAAGAAGAAGGAGGGGTTATTTCTTCTATTTTTATTGTATGTGGATGACTTGCTCATTACTAGCATATCTACTACTAGATTGAGCAGCATCAAGTCTACTCTTAATACAACATTTGAAATGACTGACGTAAGACAGTTAAGATAGTTCATTGGTCTCGAACTAAATCAAAATACTCCAGGAATCATGATCTCACAGTATAGGTATTCGTTAGAAATTATTAAGAGGTTCTACATGGATGATTGCAAGGAAGCCCCCTGCCCTTTTCTATAAGGCATCTGGCTTGAAGAAGGTGGTTCCACACCTTTAGTGGACAACACTCTCTACAGACAGCTCATTGGAAGCCTTCTATATCTCACTCATTCGAGACCAGACATATCCTTTGGTGTGACTGATGTTTCCAAATATATGTAGGAGCCACATGAGCTGCACTAGAAGTAAGAAAAGAAGATATTGCACTATGTGTAAGGTACTATTGATTATGGGATCCAATATGTTGCTGGAGCATAGTTGGATCTCACAGGATTTACAGAATTAGAATGGGAAGGATATGGAAATGATAGGAAATCCACCTCGGGTTTTTTATTCATGATTGGATCTAGGCCACTTTGTTGGTCCAGCAAGAAGCAAGCTCCCCTTTCACTTTCTTCAGCAGAAGCAGAGTATCGGGGAGCTATGAATGCAACTATTCAGGAAGTTTGGCTGCATGGCATCTTGACATAGTTTAGGATTCAGATTTCACCTACAGTATATATTTATTGTGACAACTAGAGTACAATCAAGATCTCCAGTGATCATGTTCATAAGCAGAGGACAAAGCACATAGAGGTTCACATGCACTACATTTGGGAACTAGTGCATGACAGAACCATCGCACTGCACTACTATCTGAAAAAGGATAAGATTGCAGATATTTTTACCAAGTCCTTTACCAAAAATATATTTTCCTTTCTTAGGTATCTTTTGGGAATTAAGGCTTGATTCTCAGCTCCTACTTTGAGGGGGGTTTTCCCAAGAGTTTTTCCTACCTCATTTGTATTATGCCTCTTAGATTGTATATTGGGTGACCTATGGTCTTGTTACTGGGGCCCATAGTTTTCCAAGTTAGGATTCAGGGGGGGTGTTAGGATTATTAATCCTCCTTTTTTCATACTTTCTATTAGATTACATTAGAGGAAATTTCAACTCAAAATGGGCCTCCTAAGGAAAATTAATAAAATAATAGTTAAAATAATAAAATAATATTTTTTAATTTTGGAGGAAGAAAAGAAAAAACTACTTTTTGTTTGTATTTTCGACGTATCTCCCTGTTTTTGTACTCAAATTTTGATTGGGAGAGTTTGTTGGATGTGGAATTAAATTCCACATCCAACGAGTACCCACTCAGCATACTTTTGATGGGCCCCGCTACCCCAAAAATAAAAATTTCCTGAAAAAATGTGATGATGACATCATCATCATGTTTTTCAGGTATTTCTTCTTTGTGGGGTAGAGGGGGCCATCAAAAGTATGCCGAGTGGGTATGCACTGCATGCAAAATTTAATTTTGCATCGAACGAGCTCTCTCAATTGAAATTTGAGTAAAAACAAATGGAGATATGTTGAAAATACGAACAAAAAAAGTAGTTTTTTTATGATACCTATCCCCAAATCTATATTAAAAAATTGTTTAAGAGGTGCTCCCTTTTTGAATTTTAAAGCATTTTTATTGGCTAATACATGATGATATGGAATTTGTATTATTTTTGCAAGTCCCATTTTAAATTGAAATTTCCTCTAATGATTAGCCTAAATTAGGAACCTTAATTGATTAATTGGGTCCTCTAGTATCATTGGGTCCACTTGGGCCAATGGGGCCACATGTACCAGTCACCGGAGTGTGGGGAACACTGCTATAGGTTAATTGGCACTTAATTCATGTGCATGTATCAGTTTGGTCGCCTCCTAGACCAATCCCTACATTTTAGGAGCCACTAGGAGTCCCAGCACCAACCTACTTCAATCAGTTGGTGTTAGTACTAGTTAGTCCTAGTTATCCTCTAGTTACATTCAGTTGCTTCACAAACAGTTAAGCTAGCATTACCAATGCATGGATAATGCATGGTTACATGGGGAGGAGCACTTTTCTTACCTACCACACTTAGTTGCACTGAGTTAACTAGTTGTCACTGGTTATTGGAGTTATTGGTCATCAGGGAGTTGTCTATTTGGACTCTAATATTGATTGGGAGACCTTGAGTTAGAGATTCAATTAGATACATTCATATCCACTTGGAGGATTCTAATTCATATCCTATGCATTCAAATTATTTCCTATGTAAACTATTGTGACACCAGATATTATTATTGTGAATGATACTGTAAATTCCTGAGCAATACTTGTATGTTTCCTCTGTGGTTTATTTTCTTCAGTTTGTATCTTCATTCTCCATTCTTTTGTTGCAAACATTATTAGAACTATATGCTTGAAGATCTAAATGGAATTCAAATTCTAATACTCCGCAGGTAGGATGCAAAAATGTCCTTTGGTGAATTCAGTTTTGCACAGTTTTCCTTTCGCAATTTTCCTTTTCGCAACATGTAGGATCACAATTTGTCTTTTCTTGATTCCACAAACTCAAGTTTTCCGCACCATTGATTCTTGTGGTTTGATTCTCAGCCATCAATTTGTTCCTAGATGTGAAACATGCTATGGCTGTCAATTTTGGTCCTGCTCTCTTTTGATGGAAAACAGGAGGGGATTTTGATGACCGGGTATCATAGAATGAATGTCGAAGAGTGATTTTAACATCCATGCCTGGTGATCCAAAGAAGAACGAAAGTTCTTTAAGAAATTTTTAATTCTGCATGATAATCGAGGTATCGGTATGTGACAGACATCTTTCAAAAACCAAGCGTATATGGTTAGGATAATCCACTCTTAAACGAGAGTGAGAAGAGAAGTCATTAAGATACCCTTCAATTATTCCCTTAAGGTCATGAAAAGCGAAGGTCATATCCCATTGAAAAGTAGGTCCAATGCTTTTAAGGCCGAAAGGAATTTTTCAATATGGAAACTTACCCCAATGATAAATGAAAGTTGTTTTATGTTGATCCTCATGTTTGATCTGAATATGATTATACCCTGACAAGCCCTCCACGAATGAGAGTACCTCGCTTCCCACACACTCATCCAAAATTTGATCAATAAATGGTGTGGGAAAGTTATCTTTAGGACAACCTCTATTCAGGTCTCGAAAATCATTGCACAGATGGATACTTCCTTGTTTCATATCCACTGAAACGGATCAATACCTATTCATTCAAGGGGACTAGATAGATAAATCCAACCTTAAGCAACTTCTCTATCTCATCCTTAATAGCGGGTGCCTTTTGGTGATTCATCGTACGTAACCGTTGTCGAACAAGTCTAGCATCTAGATAGGTATTAATCTCATGTTTAACATTGCAAGGGTCTATTACTAACATTTGATCATACAACCAAGCAATAAATCTCAAAATTATTTGAAGAGATTGGTGTATGCTTCAATATCATTAGGGGAAAAATCTACCCTAATGTACACGTTTTCTACTTTTCTAGGAGTTCGAGAAATGTTGATAGGGATAGTTGGTGACAATTAGCCATGTTTCCTATGACATACTTACCAATAGTTCCTAGTGGGATCACGACACTACCGAATTTCTCGCTAAGGATCTCCCTATAGTCAACACAATCCATACGCTCAAGCTTGGGAAGAAAGTAATACCTATAGTGTAACTTTCCCCAAGGTTGTTCTAAATAAGACATGGCTTCAAGAATAGCTTCATCCATAGGAAAAATGTCATTGAAGCAATCATGAGAGTCAGATGATGCAACCATCCAAGAAGGAAGTGCATAAGGGCCCTCCTCCTCCATCTGCAAAGAGAAATGAATAGGATCTACAACAGAACCAAGAGTAGCTTGATAAGCGATCATCGTTGTAGATAATGGAATTCTCATATTGGTGGGTCTAGAGTCTTCATCCTAAGATCTAGGAGAAGGGATAGTCCAAGGATCTTCCAAATGAGAAACAAAATATGGAAGCAAACTCAACGATGACGATTCAATACCAAGGTTGGAACCTATCGTAAGAATTGGTGCAGAAATATTGAAAGTTCCCATCAATGATGGATACATTCCCACCCCAATATTCTCAGTTTCAAGCTAAGAATTATCGATGACCGGGATAGTAGATCTTGATGATTCTTTCATACCAAAATTATCAAAATATTTTTTCTCAACCGTGACAATCCTCGATACGAAATGGGAACAAATAAATCAAAAGAGGGATGATGCAACAAATTTCATATTATAAACGTAGTTGTGACTGAGTAAAAGGTTATAGTCAAAGGGTGCATCAACCACCTCAACCTCGATCGACACGGTATTCCCTACCAATTGGACCTCAAGAGAAGGAATTATACCATGTGGCCAAAAAGATCTCCCATCAAAAGTAGTCAACATGGTTTTGGATCTTAAAATGTGGGTGAACCTAGACCCTTCCAACAGGGCTAAAGACATCACAGAAGCCGTAGCACCTTCATTAATCACTATGCATTTAATGGTGTTGTTCATACACTCCATGTGGACCAGGACAACCACATGGTAAGGCAAGTGAGGCTGGAATTCATGTGTTTCAAATTTAATCACTATGGAGTGATATGAATCAACCACCCCAAGGGTAGACAACAAAGGTTTCCTCTGCAAATGGAAAGTCTGAAGTACTTCTAAGGTAGACATCACACAAGGATTCTGACCCAAATCCTCAACAATGGAATCGTGATGGGCATTTTGGGCATTAGTATTGTGCCCCGAACTCTTTAAGACTCCCATAGGAATGAGAGGTGGAACTCCAGGCTTGTCTATATGCAAAGGGACCTCAGGAGGAGCAATTTCTTTTCCCAAGTCGGGTTGTGATGAACCACAATATTTCGCTCATGTCACAACATTCTCTGTGGACATCATGTTGATGAACCCATGTCCACTTTCAGTTCTCAATGGGTTTTGATTCCCACCATAAGCACTTCTAGAGTCCACGGTCCTCGAATTGATATTTTTATTATGCGGTAAAGGATTTGTCAACACAGCTGGGATCTGTGAGATGAATTTTGAGGCATCTTTAATAGGAGGGTACAAGTAAGTGAGGCAATCTCCCCCAAATATCTTGTAAGGGAACTTAACCTTATGTTTAGAGATCTTTCCAACACCAGCATTATTAATGTTATTATCATCATTAGAATTTTCATTCCTATTCCCACCCTTATGAGTATTTCCTCCCTTTTTCTTGTTTCGTCTGGGTTGTTGGTTACCCTTCTGGTTCGATAATTGCACGGAGTGTACATCCACTGATTGGGTGGTATGTGACAAATATGTAGCTTGTCTCGATGAAGGATCATTAATAGACAAATTATTCATTTGATTCGTAACCGAGTATGTGGTTTTAGTACTCGCAGAGATAACAATTCCATCAACATGTGGCCAAGGTTTGAACATAGGCTCGAAGTTTGACCGTGGTGTGTTCAGAATAATCTCATATAAAATATAATACTAAGCATAAATCAAGTCTATTTGTTGAGCTCAAAAGATAGCCTATTCCTCATTCATAAATCTAGATGTGGAAACATCCTTCACTATATATGGAAATAACAACTTGAGTAACCACTACAAAAGGAACTCTGGTGGAATGTTAGCCTTAATAAACCCTTTTTCTACGCCACTCTTGAATATGGTTAGAAATATGTGTGGAATTATCTTGTCAAAATGTCGACAAGAGCTTAGTATTGACATCGTAATGCACACGTAAATGAAAGTGATTGAGAAAGGTCATGGATAGGTCATTGAATGTCCGATATGTGCCCCCAAGAAACTCTATATACCATTTTTACGTAGTACCCATGAGGGTGCGTTGAAAAATTCATAAACAAATAGAATAATGATTCAATGAATTTGAAGAGAACCATAGGTGGAAAGTATTAATGTGCTCACCGGGGTCCTCACCACTCTTACCTTTGAATTTTGGAATGTCCAAAGGAATATTGGTGGGAACAACCGTCCATGTTAGATCATGAGATACTAGGTCATTGGTCAATCTCGATAGGTCAAGTAAGTTCAACGTAGCTAATAAATACCATGGCCATGGCCAATGGTATATAGAATCCTCCTGCTTGACCCATAAAAGGGTACATGTGAATGTTATAATTCAGCATACCTTGATATTGGGGTGCTAAATAGCCATAATTCCAAGAATGATAAGCAAATTGACTCCCAGACATATAAGGTGGTACATACGGTGGTACATAAGGTAGTACATAACAAGCTAACACATAAGGAGGCATGTAGCCTCATGACACTACAATGTGGGAAGACGAGGGATCAACATGGATAGAGGTAGTACTCTGCCCTGAAGGACTGTGTGAGTTATGGGGAGGATGCGTCATTAGAAACAAATTTGAAGGAACCAGTGCCAAGGACGATTGAGCATAGGATGGAATGTAACTTGTGCTTCCAATTTTCACATGTCTAGGGCCACTTCCATGAATGGGGACACTAGTATTATGCCTAGGTAACGGGTATGAAGATCCTCTCACAACAGGTGTGGAAGGCGCAATATGACCACTACCAAGCCTATCCGCATGGAAAGGAATGGTAGTGCCCCCAGGATTAGCACTAGGGTAACCACCAAATATGACATTGAATGATGGAATGAACTCCAAAATATATGGCATGCCAAATATAAATGGGCTAGTGCTAGAGGGTACCGGATGAGTCTCATCGATCGACCTATGTGAAGAATATCGTCGGTTAGTGTTTACATAATATGAAAACTGTGATCATACATTAGATGATGTACCAACCTAAAAATGATCAGTTTCTTTTGGAGTCCCATATTCACTATTGGGAACGTTCCCCGCCCTAGGGGGCATAGAAGGATGGGCCTTCGGGATCTCATATGTATGACTCATAGTGATACCAGTGTGTGAATCAAAGCACACATGAGTCCTCCTAGATTTTATGGCTCTCTTCCATGAATGAGGAGGATATGTAGAAGGATAAAGATCCACTATATGTAGATAATGAAGAAATTCCATTCTCGGATCCATGAAGAGACTCAAACTAATTACAAACCGTAGAGAAATATAGCAGACAGAAAGCACACTCCTAAGAGAATCTAAAACAAAATTAAAGCAAGCCAAGGGGAGGATAAATGAGCTCCCAAATGTAGCAGGTATGCCTTGCCTAGGAGAGGCCTGAGACTTCCATACACTACAAGCATAGGCGTGTAACCACTTATAGTGGCCCTTAGCTTCAACGCATAAAGAAACTTGTTGTCCGACCCCTACCTAGACAAGATACTCACATAATAACCTGTACAAGTACCCCTTGCAATACCTAGGTAAGGAAACTAATGCCACATCAATATAACCAATGTTGAGGTGGAAAGTCACAAATCCAAGACTCTTAAAACCTAAGCTTGTTGATGTACCCTATCAAATAAATATCTGCAATTCATTTTAAATTAAGATTTGATTTTAGAGGATGTTATTACTCAAAATAAATGACCGTACAACCAATGATGTTATAACTCATTAGTGAAAGTAAATATGCACAACTAAAGAACAATTTCAAGTGGGTTTATTAGGATTCTCATCCAATCCATCTTAATGTTGGGTTTATGCATTGAGGAACCTCACAAAAACATAAGAGTGGCTGGTGAATATTCTATGCACACCTTGAAGATCACTAGAAGGGAAGGAATAACCGAAGGGACTGTGTAGTAGAGAAGGGGATGATTCCTTGTGTTGGGAGTGTATATATTGTGGACCCCATCCCAGATAGATCTTCTGGAGATCTCCATATCGCTTGAATGAGCCACTATCTTAGCCATTCTACCTTTCGACTGCCTTAGCATCCTGATAAACAAAAAAGTAGACTAGCTTGGATGACAGCTTGATAAACCCAATGGAATATTGTCTTGGATGAGAAGCCTGATAAATCCAATTGTATATTGGCTTTGATGAGCATCCTAACAAACCCAACTATGTGTTGGATTGGTTGTTTCTTGTTGTGAATTTGGCCATGTGTGATCCTTGTCTAGACAACCTGATAAACCCAACTAGGTGGCTTGGTTGAGTAGCTTGATAAACCGAATAGTAAGATGGATTGGGTTATTAATCTTGCACATTGATCTAGGAACAAAGAATCAATCTCATCAAATAATAATCAACAAATAGTCATGAAATGGTGTTAATCAGAACTAGAAATGGTTTCCTCTCTGTATATTTAATAAACAGTGAATGGTTACAATACCAATGTCAAGGAATAGCTTGAATCCATGAGGAATTCGAATACCTAAGGAGTTAATTCGAATTCAATGAGTGAGTCTAGATTAATTGACTCTCAACCATTGGTTCACACTCAGTTAGCCACATGACCAAAACCCTAATTGACTCACCAAAACCTAACTAAAGTTGGAGTGCAATAAATGACTAAATCTCCACTAAAGGAGATCAAACACATGTCATAGAAATCCAACCATCAAGTGCTAGTGCTCCATGACTTCAATGAAACCCGATGAGGTTAACTGAAGCTGAACTGACCATCAGAAGTTGGTGGAGGTGCCCTATTGACTCCATATCATTAAATAATAATAAATAATCATTAAATAATATATTTAATGAGAGGAGGTGCCTTTAATGATTGGTTGAACTGATTGTAACCACCAGTTAGCAATTAGGTGCATTAATATCACTCAGATCACCCCAGGAGTGCTCCAGTTAGCCTCCTTGACTATAAGAGAAGGATAAGTTAGCCTCCTTTACTGTAGGAAGGTGTGGGTGTGACTGGATGATGGGAATTAATGCTCCACTGATGTCAATTAATGTCAATTATACTTAGGATAGTGGTTTAACTAGGCCAATTTGACCAAAAAGAGTGTGTATGATGGTAAATGTCTCCAACACCCCCCGCATGCTATACTCAGGAAGAGTTAGAAAACATAGATGCATAAAAATGCTAGGGCCATGAAAAATAATTCCATAGGTCACCCTGTATAATGCTGAAACTGAAACAATGCTCAAAACAAACTAAGTGAGGAAAAGAGGGGAAACCCATTGGGAAAAACCGCCCCTCAAGATGAACACTGAAAGTAGTCTGGATCACCCTGATGAACTCACCCCCAATAGTGAATGGAGGTAAGTGAACTTCTTTTCTGAAAAAATCTTGGTGAAGATGTCTGCAATTTGCTCATCAGTCGGGCAGTATTGCAGAATGATGGTCCTGTCATGCACTAGCTCCCTGATGTAGTGCATGTGAATCTCTACATGCTTGGTCCTTTGCCTGGTAACTGGATCTATGGATATCTTAATATCACTTTGGTTGTCACAAAATAGGACAGTGGACAAAGTACTACCAAGATCAAACTCTAAAAGAATGCCTTGCAACCAAACTGCTTGGATGCAAGCATTCACCGCTCCTCGATACTCGGCCTCTGCTAAAGATAGTGATATGGCAGCCTACTTTTTGATTGACCAAAAAATAGGGCCACCACCAAACATGAATACATATCCATAAGTTGACTTTTTATCAATAGAATCACCCGCCCAATCGAAATCTGTCTATCCAACCAGCTCTAGCTCGGAGTCTGCAGCATAGTGAATGTCGTAGGTCCTAGTTCCCTGAATGTACCGGAGGATCCTGTTTGATGCCTTCCAATGAATATCATGATTCTGCTGCATGTATATTGATACAAAATTCATGGAATAACAAATATCAGGCCTAGAATGTGTCAAGTACAACAAGGTACCAATCAGCTGTCAATAGATAGTGCAGTCCATGGGAGGTGTGTGTTTTCCTTCTTCAAGGCTGATCCCTGAAATGAAAGGGAATGGTGCAGGACTGAATTCAGCCATGTTAAATTTGAATAACAGGTATGAAATTTATTTTGACTAAGTGACCATAATCCCATCATATTTTTGCTCGATTTTGAGCCCTAAAAATTGTTTTAGAAGCCCCAAATCACTCATTTCAAAGGCATTGTGGAGAGCAGTTTTGATGGTTGAAATGGAGGCAATTGTGCTACCTGTGATCAGTAATTCATCAAAATATAAAACAATAATAATTATATGACCATCATTCTGCTTTAAATACACATTTGGATCTGATCTACATCTCTAAATGTTTTGCGAGAGAAGGAAGGCATCCATCTTGGAATACCACTCTCTTGGGGCCTGTTTTAACCCGTATAGTGGCTTCTTTAGCTTGCAAACCAAAGATGGATCAGTGATGTATCCCTCAGTATGCTTCATGTATATATATTCATGAATATCTCCATGCATAAACGGCTGAATTAACATCCATGTGATGCACCTCCCAGTGCTTGGATGCTGAAATAGCCAAAACAAGGCAGATGGAGTCCATTTTTGCAACCGGTGCAAAGGTCTCATGGTAGTCCACTCCTTGCACATGAGAGAAACCTTTTGCTACCAGAATTGCCTTATATTTTCAGTTTCTTCCATCATCAGCAACATTTTTCCAAAACACCCACTTGCATTGAACCAATTTCCTTCCCGGACGAAGAGAAACTAGCTCCCAAGTAGTGTTTTTCTGAAGAGAATTCATCTCTTCATCCATGGAAAATTGCCATATCGGATCATTCCAAACATGGTATTAGGATTTTGGATCTAAAATAATAATCAAATAGCAAGTTTTGGACATAAAATTATCAGAACAAGAGAGCACAATACCTACTCTTTGGAAATCAGAACGGGTTCTCCTTGGATCATCTAGATTTCCAATGTTGTCTCCTGCGGAGGAGAGTGTCTGTTGGGACCATGTAGGAAGATGATTTTGCACTTCAGGTTATGATTCATCATCTAATTATTTCTACACACTGATATCAGAAATCATAGGATCCAAATCAGGGTCATCAACCCCAATTTCATCATCCAAATATTCAGTGGAATAGGAAGGAAATTCAGCAGTTTTCTACTTCACTAGTTCTCTCGATGATGATCGATTTGGTATTGATATATAGTAGCTTGAATCCTTTAGATTCATAATTATAACCAATAAAAAAACATTCTATGCTATGTGGTTGAAAATCCCTTCTTTTATCAAGCGGAATCCAGGCCCATGCAGTGGACCCAAACACCCATAGGTTCGACACATCTGGCTTGTGTCCGAAGTATGATTCAAAAGGAGTATTTCCTTTCATAGATAAATGTGGAACCCTGTTCTGAATGTATTCTGCAGCATGCATGGCTTCAGCCCACAATTTTTCAGCAAGCTTCTTTGACTCCAACATACAGGTGGTCATCTCCTTGAGAGAATGGTTCTTCCTTTCCGCTACTCCGTTCTGCTGGGGAGTGTAGGGAATTGAATGCTGGAACTGAATACTACTTTGGGAGCATATCTACAAAAAATCATTACTGACATACTCCCCTCCATTATCATATCTCAATATCTTGATCTTAATCCTAGAGGCATTTTCGATCAAGGCCTTCAATTCAGAAATTGTTTTACATACTTTTGATTTCTTTTTTAGAAAGAAAACCCATGTATACCTTGAAAAATTATCAATAAAAGTAAGGAGGTACCTTGATCCATTCATGGATGTGATAGGCATCAGAACACTGATATTAGAATGTATCATCCCCAATATGCTTGTAGCTTGGTTTTCCTTCCCCGATCGAACTTGTGCTCAAGGTGTTTTCCAATCACACAGCCCTTGCAAATTCCCGTGGTTGCCTTGATGACCGGGAGGCCTTCAACCATGGAGTATTTCTGTAATTGCTGAAAATATTTGAAATTAAGATGGACAAACCTCTCATGCCACATCCTACTAACCTCATTTCCATGAGTTAGCAGAGCGGTGGGCTTTGCATCCACAACAAAGTGAGAGAACTCATAGGATTTTGCATGATGGTTTGCAAGGCCTTTAACAATGAGTTTCCCGGATGCAATTTCTGTTATCTCAACATCATTTGCGATGAAAGAGACTCTCTTAGGAATTCCTATATGTGTCATCTGATAGACACTAAGGATATTTACTGCTACAGATGGTACATACAAAACATTAGAGAAAAAACCATTTTCTAGATCTATAGTACCTTGTCCTTCGGAAATGATGGTGGAGTCATCTCCCTTGTGGATGGGGATGGATTTACTGGTCTCCAAGGATGAAAAAGAGTCTTTTTCAGCCATTATGTGATTCTAAGCTCCACTGTCAATCAACAGTGCTTTGGAATTTGAAGTGCTTGCCATGAGGGCATGACCTTTCTCATGCTGTGGTTCCCGATCTTGGTGATCTCTCTTATGAAATCTCTTCGAAAGATTGATGTGATTCCTCTCAAGGAGAGAGGTTGCTTCATCAAGATTTTTCTTCATGCAATCATGTTCAGGGTGAAAACCCTTCCTACAGTAAGAAAATCTGACTTTTTCTTTCCCATTGTGCCCTTTTTCTTTGTTCTTCCTTAAGCTGGAAGATTTATCATGCTACTGGTTTTCAACTCTAGGCTTGGGAGCATCAAATTGAGTTTTCTGATTTTTCTGCTGCTTTCCTTTACCCTTCATATATTTGGGCCCCGATACATGGAGGGATTGATCATGGAAAGATCAGATGATCCCCATCTGGACAAGCTTGTCATGTTCATTAGTTAGGGTCTCAATGAAGGCATTGAGTGTAGGCATCTTCCATCCGAGCGTTGTGAGATTCCCTGCATGGAATGTAGAAACAAAAACTGAATAATCAGCCCCGAGTTTTGAGAGGATGGAAAGGATGAGCTGATCATCCTCCTTCTCCACTTTGCATTGCTTCAAGAGTAAAACAATATGCTTGAAATTTGTAAAGAAATCATTCAAAGTCTTGAAATTGGAAGGTTGGAGAGACATGAGTTCATTTTCAAGTTGGTAAACTCTCAAGTCATCATGCTTTCCGTATAGAGATTCCAATTTGTCCCATATGTATTTCATTGTCTTTAGATCTGTAAGATGGAAGAGAAGGTCTTTAGAAATAGAGAGGCACAAGAGACCGAAGGCTTCATCCTTCTTATTCAAGAATCTTGATTTTTCTACGGTGGATCCAGTCTCAACTTCAGTGTCCATGGTGACTCTATGGATTCCTTTGGAGTGCAACTGAATATCCATTTTATTTTTCCATGAGTGGAAATTGTATGGAGTCAAGATATCTACTGAGGAGGCCATCTGGATATGCTGTAGTGAATGCTTCACCTATAGAAACCTGAAAATCAAAACAAAAAGGGAAAAATAAGGTCGGACAGCCTGCACATTCTAGGCTTTCATCACACCCAGCATAGTCAATCAAGCAAGCTTGATCAACAAGTTCTTTACTTGGGATATTGAGTGGTAAGCCTTGGCTTCTGGTGTAGTGCTAGAATTTTGAGCTATTGCTCACTTTTCATGGAGAAATCTGTCAAAAATATTGTTTTTGAGAGATAGTTCTCTGTCTCGACATATGCTCTGATACCATATTAATCTTGCACATTGATATAGGAACAAAGAATCAATCTCATCAAAGAATAATCAATAAATACTCATGAAATGGTGTTAATAGGAACCATAAATGGTTTCCTCTCTGTATATTTAATAAACAATCAATGGTTACAATACCAATGTCAAGCAATAGCTTGAATCCATGAGGAATTCAAATACCTAAGGAGGCAATTCGAATTCAATGAGTGAGTCTAGCTTAACTGACTCTCAACCATTGGTTCACACTCAGTTAAACACTTGACCAAAACCCTAATTGACTCACCAAACCCTAACTGAAGTCAGAGTGCAATAAATGGCTGAATCTCAACTGAAGGAGATCAAACACATGTCATAGCAAGCCAAACATCAAGTGCTAGTGCTCCATGACTTCAATGAACCCTGATAAGGTTAACTGAAGCTGAACTGACCATCAGAAGTTGGTGGAGGCACCCTGTTGACTCCAGATCATTAAATAATAATAAATAATAATTAAATAATATATTTAATGAGAGGAGGTGCCTTAACTGACTGGTTGAACTGATCGTAACCACCAGTTAGCAATTAGGTGCATTAATATCACTCAGATCACCCCTGGAGTGCTCCAGGTAGCCTCCTTGACTGTAGGAAGGCATGGGTGTGACTAGATGATGGCAATTAATGCTCCACTGATGTTAATTAATGTCAATTATACTTAGGATAGTGGTTTAACTAGTCCCATTTGACCAAAAAGAGTGTGTATGATGGTAAATGTCTCCAACATGGATGAGAATCCTAATAAACCCATCTGTTAGTTGGATTGAATGGTGCTTAATGTGAATTTTGGATTGAATTTTTGCATTCTAATAAACCCAACTATTAGTTGGCTTGGTTCTGTAGCCTGATAAACCCTTCATTCTTTTGGATTGGTTTCCTGCATCCTGATAAAACCAATTGAGTATTGGATTGGTTGGAGGGTCTGATAAACCCAAATGCAAGTTGGCTTCACTGCATTGATGTGTTCTACATATGTGTGATCCTGTTGTTCCCTAGTTCCTTATGGAAATCATGCCCAACTCGGGGTGGCAGTTTTGTTGAGATATTGATGAACACAATTGGCTTATGGTTTGGTGGAACATTGCAATGACATAGATAGTTGCATGACAAATTCATCTTCAAGATACATATTCTCTGTTGTTTTATTTCTATAATGTATTTCTTTATGAATATATTGATTATGTAGAATGCTTATGAATGAATTAAGTAGAGTTTATTGTTAATTAAATGTCCCTATATTTTCTTATGTTTATGCCTTGAATTTTCCACTACATTTACTTAAGTTCATGGAGGCTACAACCCTGATTGCAGGGTAAAAAATGTAGCTATATTAAGGTAATATGTGTTTTTCCACCCTCCGTAATCTACCTAAGGAAGGTGGAAGTCGAAATTCAGAAGAAGGGAAAAAAAAGAAAAAGACAAGGCAAAATGTTCGTTTTTCGGATCCCAGAATTCGCCTGTAGAAGGCGGAAGTGGAGAAGAGATGAAAATTTATAAGGTCAAAGTGTGTTTTCCTCACCCCAGAATCCATGTGTGGAAGGTGGGAGGCAGAAAATGGGAAAAAGTTTAAGGTAAAAAGTTGTTTTTTTATTTCTGAGGTCCACAGTGGAAGGCAGAAAGTCGAAAGTTTGAAGGAAAAACTTGAAAGACAAAGTGATCATTTCATTTTTTTTCTAATTATTCAGGTTTGCAGTGGAAGGAGAAAAGGAGGAAGTCAAAAGGAGGAAAGTGGAAAAGTCAAGGTATCGATTTGTTGGTTTTCCGATTCTCAAGCTCCACAAAGAAAGGTGGAAAGGTAGAATGCAAAAGGAAAAATGTGGTTAAATGATTATGTCGAAAGTTGAGCTTCTGATTCTAGAGTTTCACCGCGGAAGGTGGAAGGTGGAAGGAATAAAGTGGTTACATGATTTTGTCGAATGTTGAGTTTATGATTCCCGAGTTCCACGGTGGAAGGAGGAAATGAAGAAGATGGAAGGAGAAAAGTGGTTGAATGACTCCATTGCACATTATGTTTTTGGTTCCTAGATTCCATAGTGGAACACGAAAAGGGGAATGTGGAAGGAAAAGTGTGGAAAGGTCGGGTTTAGTGCAGAAATGACATTTCTAGCTACATAGTGGATCTATTGAGGGTGAAACGATGGTTATATCGGTTTTTAAGCCTAAAAATGAATGCTAAAGGATGTTACATTACCCATGACTGTGTTAAAAGGGATATTAAAGATAAATTTTAACTTAATCCGCATTTCAGTAAGGTGTATAGGCACCAAGTACATGGACATCGTGGTATATCAGAGCAATGGTAGAGTAGCAGGGACGCTACATTGTGGTATCAAAGTCCTAAGGACTCTACATTATGGTATTAGAGCATTGGGTACACTACACTGCAGGGAGTGTGGTGCCTTTTTCCCATGTACCTCATAAGTTAGCTGATTGCAGACTGATCTAGACATCTGGAGTTAGACTAGTGAGTTCGAATTATGATTTTTCCACACTGTGTTAGCTAAATAGTCAATTATAGTTGGTAGATTTGAATCCTATCCATGATATTTGAATTATATTTATTGTACTTCCATTGTATTGTTAAATAATGAATGACAAATAATTTTGTGATTATCTGAGCAATTCTTGTCCAATTAATAGGAAATTTGTGTCATGAATTCTTTTCTTAGTGTACATTCATGTTAATTATTACGCTGCATAATTACTTTCCAACAAATTTCATCATAGCCTGTATATATTTGGTTCTCAAATTTAACATGGTATTAGAGCCTTGTTTGGGATAAAATCAAACCTCAGAAACCTCCATGATTGCATCATAAGCAGTTTAGTTTCCACATAATTCCTGGAATCATTGCATTTCCCCCTCTAGATTATGTCAAGAGAAGTTTATCCAGGCATGATGGACTCTGACAAAGTGCACATGTGAAGCTGGAAGGGTTTGAACTGACATATGATTGTGAATTGGATTGTTTTGCAGTGATTTTTTTGTAGGTTCCTATGTAGATGTTGAATATTTGGCTCATCATCATACATTGAAATGGAGAATTATTCTTCTTTGACACCTAGAATCATTACACCCTTCAATTAAATTGATTGGAGGGAAGATATGCATATAGCCTTGTGCAACAAGGGACTGTATAGGATGAAAAAAGGAAGAGAAGTTGATCCCTAGCAGTATGTTGATTAATCCAAGTTTCTGAACCAACAAGATGAATCCTTCAAGTTCATGTGCATTCACATATCCATGGATCCATTGTTCCATCTTGAGGGACTCATAACTCCGAAGGAAGTATGGCACAAGCTTGAATCAATTTTTGGAAAATAAGATGGGCTTAGAGGCCATATTATAGAGAATGAACTCATTGCACTACAACCCAACAATTTTGAGACTATAGAGCAATTATTTTCAAAATACAAAGCCTAGTACTGCAATGCAAACAATGTGGGATAGAGAGGACGGATGAGAATATTGTGATGTTAACTCTGAGCAAGATTGGGTTAGAGTTTTCAATATTTGTCTCTACTTTCAATTTCAGAAGTTTCCATTTCAAATTGGAAAATTCCTTTTCTAGAATCTTTTGCAAAGTCTTTGATCTAGGAACAAGAAAAATTGATTCAGATGGGAGTGCTTCAAACCTCCAAGAATCAAATACTCTTAGCATGAGACTCTATTATTGAGCAAGAATGATGAAATAAAAACAGGAATGATACCAATAATATTAATTCAAATCCAAAGGAGAATCATAAATATTCTGATGGAGCCTTGAGTTCCAAAAAAAAGAAGAAATTTGAGAAGACTCAATGCTCCTACTATATGAGAGGCTTTCATCCAGAAATTAATTCTATGAAGAAGGCCAGTTATCAAATGGAAAAATTCCTTGAGAAACACAATAATTCCCCCCTGAAGGTGCAATGAAGACTTAATCAAGAGAAGATACTAAAGATCATGACGAGATATACCATTCACTGAAGTCTAGTTGATCAAAATCACATTCCTTCCTCATTGATTCAAGAACCTCCAATCATATGGTTGTGTTAGCACCCTGTAATTTTCCTATGGTTGCGGTAGGAAGTCATAGGGGTAATCATTTCAAACCAACTTTAGACTACATTCTATCTAATACATTCAAAGATGGCTCTCTCTTGTCTTAGAGGAAAGAAAAACATATATATGAAGCTTTGAATAGCTCACAGAAGGCTAAACTTATGATGGTAACAGGATGTTGGTAGATTTAAAAATGGCACAAAAAATAGAGAGGAAAATCATTGGGAAATGGAGTAAAATCCCAAATCAATCAAGGGTATTATAAAAAAAATGAGAAAGGGAAATCCCTATATAATTCTGAGGCAAAGTAAGTGTCACAAATAGTCAAATATCTTGAAAGGGTGGTAAGATAAAAAGGGGAAGAAGCCCAACGAAGCAAGAGGCACCTATCTGTGGATGAATCTCTTACACCATCTTTAGTGGAATAAATAGAAAATGATAGCAACTGCATTGCAGAATAGGAGATGATTACAAAAAATGTACTAGAACACATAATAAATGTAGCATATGACACGAGGAGCACTTATCTGAGCGCGAATCCTCATGTGAAACTGGAGTGCATTATCAGAAATAAATGGAAATGAACATGCATTAAAAGGAAAAATAGACTGAATGTAAAACAATGTTATACTGAAATCTTGCACTCTTGATCCATGTGTTAACCCTTTTCCTAATTCCCAAGTTTCTCTCTGCTAAAGTTGATTGAGATTGAGGTTTTTTTTGCTTTTTTCCCTCTTTGGGAAGGTCAAGACTCTTGTCCTTCATGCTAGGAGTGATGAAGGTACCTTTTCCCTTCATGGTATGTGCACTGGTGCCGACGCTCTGTCTCCCACTGCAAGGAGTGCCAATGACGCTCTTTCCCTTTTTGGAAAGTGCATCGATGGTGTTTTTGGGGAAAAAAACAGAGCTTTGAGACCATTCTTGAAGGTGTATGAGGTGAATGTCTATCCCTATCATGTAGGTGAGGTGGAATTTCGGTTTCTGGCCCACAGGGAATATCCCTTAGATCTCTCCTCCTAATAATCAACCTATTCTATCCCTTTAGCCTTATAAATTAAACCCTCTCTCCATTTGGAAGGCAGGAAGGTCTATGGTACTTTTATGTTGGTGGAATTTCTGGGTGGCTTACTATCTTGCTTTGGAGGATTGGCATTGGATTTTATTGTTGGATGGAAGATTGCAGCATTAAGGCTAGGTGGTGATGTTCTCTCCTATGTAATTGTATGTATCTCCTTGATTACATTAATACAAATCTCTTTCCATAAACATTGTTGTTGTTGATAATTTTTATAGCTTTCTTCCTTAAGTGTTAGCTTAGATCAATTATATTTTTGGATACTCATATGCCATTTGCTTGTTTCCACATGCTCTACAGGTTTTTGTAGCTGTAGATGCTTGGTTGTGTTTAGAAAGCATAGTTCATTTTCTGTGTCAAGCACGTTAAAAAATGAAACATATCATTGTGAGCATAGTTATGTTTCTGTGTCAAGATCATTAAGAAAGGAAGCAGGTTAGTGAGCATAGTTCCCATTTTGTGTCAAGCTCGTTAAAAAATGAAATGGATGTTCTCAAGCATAGTTACTTTCTGTTTCAATCTTGGGTAAAAATGAAACAAGTCCCCACAATCATAGTTATTTTATTTTTCAAGCTTGTGTAAAAACAAAACAAGTTACCTCGAGCAGTGTGTTATCTTGGTTTCAAGCTCGTTAAAAAATAAAAATGGCATTGAGCAGAGTTCCTTTTTTGTGTCAAGATCGTTAAAAAATGAAACAGATCCTTCCATTGTGTCAAGAATCAATATTTGTGCCTTCATTTCATATACTTGTAAAGTAGGCGAAATGAAGGTTGGGGGGCATGTACCCTATCTCTTTATATTGTATTAAGTTACTTGACAGTTATACTGGGGGCAAGTACCAACCAATGGACACCATGTTGGGATATCACCCATCAATGGGAGTCATTTTGAGCATACTTTCTTTAGTTTCGAGCTCGCTAAACCATGAAATGACCATTTTGAGCATAGCTCATTTTCTATTTTAAGATCATTAAAAAATAAAGTAGGTTTCCTTAAGAATAGTTTATCTTTTGGTTTCAAGCTTGCATAAAAAGGAAACCATGTTTTGAGAATAGTTTTTATTCTGTTTCAAGCTCGTTAAACAATGAAGCAAATATCCTGAGTATTCTTTCAACTGATCTTCAAGCTCGTTAAAAACAGTAAGATGGTGTTGAGTTTACTTTCATTTTCCATGCTCTGGTTAAAACATGAAAACTATTTTGAGCTTACTTTATCGATTTTTCGTGCTCTGGATTCAAACTGGAAAACGGTTTCGAGTGCCTTTTATACCTTAGGTGTGCTCGTTAAAAAATCAGTGAAGAGGTATCAAGTATAGTTTTACTGTTTTTCATATTTGTTAAAATTGGATTATGAAAAAAGAACTCATTCAAGAGTTATATTTAAGCTCTTTTCAGTCTCCTATAAAACACAAAAATATTGCCAAGTGAGCTTGTTACATTCATGCTTGTAAAAGAATCAGAACGATCAACTAATCGAGGGTAGGTTATCTCTTTTTCGGACTGACTAGCCTTATTTACAAAAAGGGAAATTTTGGAGTTTTCTTAGTAATTTCAGACTCTCTAAACATGAAACTACAAATGAGTTTTCTTTCATTAGACTCGTAAAATAAAACGATGAAGGACCCTTTCTGGGAATGAACCCATCCTTTCTCAGGTTCATAAAACATATGATATTGGAATCATCCAAAGGATGAGATATATCGGGCATTTGTTACCCTTTTCCAGCTCATTAAAAAGAAAAGAAGGACTCATCAATCATGATGGGGAAATTAAGGAAAGAGTTTGTATTTTGTTATGGCAGTACATAGTCACTCTTGAACATATCACTCATTTACATATGTATTTCAGTACTTGGGTAATCCGTTTGTCTTCGAGTCCTGCTGATTCCTAGAGTCTTCTTACTCCTTTGAGTTGTCCAAGAATACTCTCACCATCCGTTGCATTGGTGGATTGGTATCATTCTCATGTCAATATTGCCAAGTCATGCCATGCCCATGTTCAAGAGAAGCTTGGTCATATTTTTCACTGTTGCAGTCAGTTTACCTTCTATCATGTTGGTCATCCCTAAGTCAATTTCGTATATCACTCTATTGTTTGGTTTACTCCAAAACATATTTAATCATGTTTCGTGTTGATGATGGGGGATTCATTATGGGAATCCTTCTACGGGTCTATTCCTATCGAATTCAACTCCTTATCCAGGAATTAGACTTAGAAACCAAGTCAAATACCTTGGGCCTGCATTCCTTAATGGCAGGTTACCTTGCTTTCAACATGAGCTTACATCATTGGCTCTTGATTGAAATATCTCATCAAGTGTTCGAATCCAAGTCCTTTATTCACATTTAATGGTATGTACTGAGATACCTTGGGAATAATTGACATCAATGGTGATTTCCATCGCACTTATTAACAGTTGACATCATTGACTGGTAATCAAGTAGTTTCTTCCATGTTCAATGTCAAGACATTGTAATCACATGGTTAGATTCGTATCATTGCGGGTTCAGCTTGAAGACCCTGGGTTGTCACATATCTTCACCCAGGTTGCGATGGATTTTTGTTTTGAGTCATATTACATGGATTCACTTTTGTATTGGTCATGGCTATGTTATCATCTCATTATGAATCTACATTTGTGTCCAGTAGACATGATTGTGTTCAGTCAGTCTCTACTTCCATGGATATGCATTGTATTGGTCGGCAGCCATGTTATGAGTTATATGAGATTTGAGTTAGTGATACTGCAGCAGCTTCTAGCTGACAACCTTGCCTTAGATTTATTCTCTTTGAAAAGAATTCACCTATCGCATTCCTCTAACTTCATGCTTTGGGGGGCATTCTATTACACTGAAATCTTGCACTCTTGATCCATGTGTTAACCCTTTGCCTAATTCCCAAGTTTCTCTTTGCTAAAGTCGATTGAGATTGAGGTTTTTCCTGCTTTTTTCCCTCTTTAGGAATTCCAACGCTCTTGTCCTTCATCCTAGGAGCATCAAAGGTGCTTTTTCCCTTCATGGTATGCGTACCAGCACTAACACTCTGTCTTCCACTGTTAGGAGTGCCAACGATGCTTTTCCCTTTTTGGAAAGTGCGTCGATGGTGTTTTGGGGGAAAAAAATGGAGCTTCGATACCATTCTTGAAAGTGGATGACATGGATGTCTATCCCTATTAGGTGATGTTGCATTTCGGTTTATATCGTATAGGGAAGATCCCTTATATCTCTCCTCCTAATCCTCAACCCATTCTATGCCTTTAGCCTTATAAATTAAACCCTCTCTCCATTTGGAAGGGAGGAAGGTCTATGGTACTTTTATGTTGGTGGAATTTCTAGGTGGATTACTATCTTGCTTTGGAGGCTTGGATTTGGCTTTAATTGTTGGATGGAAGATTGCAGTGTTAAGGCTGGGTTGTGATGTTCTCTCCTATGTAATTATATGTATCTCCTTGATTACATTAATACAAATCTCTTTCCATAAACATTGCTGTTGTTGATAATGTTTATATATTTATTCATTAACTGTTAGGTTAGACCAATTATATGTTTGGATATGCATAAGGTATTTGCTTGTTTCCACATGCTCTACATTGTTTTGAAGTTGTAGATCTAAAGATTCTGGATCTTGGATCAACAAATAAAGAAGAGGATATGTGAATATTAGGTAAGTGATCTATCTATGTCTTTGCATTTCAGATTGATTTAGGAAAGTAGATTGTATTCTGTATTTGATTTGTTCTAGATCCAATAGGACTAGGGATATCTGGATTGATTTCAATTGAGTAGATTTATTCAATAAAAAAAACTCTGATGAATATCATAGAAGCAGGAGCATATTTCTCGTTAACTCTTCCAAGAAAGTTACAGAGAAAAAACAAGAGAGGAATGATTTATGAATGAAAATTCCAACCCTTTCCTTATAAATTGAGTTACTATTTATAATACCATGGCTCCCGAGACCAAGTCTGAAATAGAGCCCAATTCTATTACAAAATTTGGGAATCAAATCCCGACCCATCATTCGAATCCTAACAAATTCCTAAGCTATTAGACCCACCATGATCCTTTAACCGAAACTAGCCTCTGAGTGTAACTGGCACGGTGGTCTGAAAATGGAAACACATGATATGAGAGGCACGCTCACTTGATCTGATGGTGACACTCATTAACGGTTGCATTTTATTAGACATGACCTGCATCACTAAATATTGCTCATTTCTCCAAGAGGGCTTCCCATACGTGTTGATCCTTATCCCATGCACATCTAGTGTTGTGCAAAATCACTCTTGGATGTATATTTCCTCTACATTAGAGATCAGCCATCATGTGTCTCGTTTCACATCCCCGAACCTTCGACTGGCAAAGAGGATGCTACCCACACCACACAAACAGACAAATAGCCCCATGAAGTTGAGCAGACAACAATGCTGAAATAAAAAGCTTAAACATAACACATACCAAGATGCATAAAACATACAAGGACACACAGTTACTCAACATTCAGTGGAAGCAACACACACATTCCAACATTTAACATGTTCATCATAATTCATGGAACAATAGATATAATTGCAGAGGTGAAACAATAAAGATTACTTATCTTTCAATGAAGAACTCTCCCACAACCAGATACATCGCTGCAACGTTCCACCCAACCATAGGCTAGTGTGCCTATCAATCTCTCAGCAACATTGCCACCCCCGAGCTGGGCATGATTCCTCAAGGAATAAGGGTCAATGTAGGCTTACACATAGCCAAGGTTTTCCAATCATCCAAACCCACACAGCAGGGTCCTACCAAGTCATCAAGGAGCTAGGACAGGATAAATGCCAAGCTGGTGGCCTCAACACCAGTCTTCTCATGCATACATAGCCTCCAATGCCACTCTCAACAATCTGAAGACCAACCACTACATACCGCAGCAAAACAATCGCTTCACATCTCTGTGAAGACAATCGTATCACAATCCCAACAAAAGGAGAAATGCAGCTCAAGCCACAAGAAAACTCAAAGTTGTTCTTAGCCCTAGCATGGCCAAAACATCTCAACAATGACCCAGAAACAGGGTACATCAACAGCCACAAACTCAAAATCAATGATGGCAACAATCCACAATCTCAAAACAGAGGAGAAGTGAAACCCCTAGTGTGGACAGAGGAAAACTCAGCTAGCGGGATGTGGCAATTCAACAGCCAACCAATGTCCACGAGCCCACAGCACACACAGTTCCCCAATGTAAATGCTGAATAAAGTTACCCAGACGAAAATTGGGAAAGAAAAAGTCTCAACTTGTGCGCAAGGGAAAAAGACGCATCCAAAGCCAAAAGCGGAAGAAAACACAGGCAGCAAAGAGGAGAAACACAAACTCACAGCAAATCCCTAAATGGAGGTGAAGGTCCAATTCTCAATTGCAACAGGGGAAACACAGTCCCGACCTGCATGTGAGGTAAAACTGTACTCCCTACGTGAAGGGAAAACTTACATAGACCACATTCATCCAAAAAGAATGGAGAGCCGGCCCCTGCCTATGTGAGGGTAATAACAAATATCTCCCACCTGTTCGTGAAGAGAAGCCTCTGCGTGAGGATGGACGAGACCCAAAAACAATGGATAAATGGAGAGAGTGGAAAGAGTGGGGAGAATGGAAGGTTGCCCCTCTGCCCTATCGACGTGAAGAGGAAGAATCCACTAGTGGAGTGGGCACATGGGCAAGGACTAACAGTCCTGCCACAACCACCACTACTCAGCAATAACTACCTCATCTACTCCACAAAACATTAAAGAGGTTGGATGAGACAAGGGAAGATGGAAAATCAAACAAGGCTTTTCCCCCATAGACCAAGGCTTGACATGCCCCACACACCCTTATCCTTTGGAATCATGTCCTTTTCATTCAACGTTGCACTGCCGTAGCTGGTTGTGGTTTATTTTATTTGATGTGCATGTTTACATGATGCCGAATTATAATGTGCTGGATAGCACGATATACCTTCGGCAACTATCCCCATTGCTGAAACATACACAGCCAAATCGATGGTGGGGCTTTTTCCTTTAGCTCCTCACCACTATTAATTACATTATATACATCATGCAAATGGGGTCAAAACTAGGGATGTTACATTCCCCTCCCCCTTGGAATAACACTGTCCTCAGTGTTCCAATACATATACAATTGCACATCAAAATTTCAAAATTTTGCAGATCTATCCCACATTCAATTATTCACTATGAACGTGCAAGACCAAGCCCCTTGGATTCCATGGACTTGTCCTACTGGTTCTCAGTTTCCAGCTTATCCCGAAGTCTAGGAACTTTGCGGCTATTGCCCTCATCATTTTCCCTCATTGGGCAGTCCCGGCATAAATGATGTACTCCGCATCCCCAGCATTTCACTGGCTGCTTCATCTTTACCTGCTCAATTTCCTTTGAGTCTTCATTCCTGGACCATTTCTTAATGAGTTGCTTGGACAAATGCCCCATCACTGATCCACCTTCCTTTCCTATGCTGATTTCTCCCAGAAGGATTTTCACCTCCCTTTGCAAACCAATAGAGTCTTGCAAAATCTGGTCGTTCATTTCATTCTGTCTTTTCTGTATCTTGAGCATCTCCCCAAAATTTTCTTGGGTCTTGGCAATCATTTAAAGGAGACTTCCAACCAAGTCCAATAACCTTTGATCTGCTGCCATGGTTAATGTGCACTATTGGGTTTCACTTTTCTCACCTGTGAAATCCACCATTGAAATTCTGTCAGACCAAGCATAATATAAACATTAAAAGCAGTTATTTAATTACCCAATCGGCATGACAGTCCAAGCCTCATCAAGGAGACTTTCATATTTTTCATGCCTTCCCAACAGGCACACGAGCTCATTCATGTCCATTCTTGGGTAGGGAAGTAACTATTCTAGCATTCATAATTTACTTTAAGCAAATACACACATTCCATTTTCAGTCATACATGCATTCAACAATATTTTGTTTTTTTCACAGTGCATATATATATATATATATATAATTAAAAGGGCAAGAGAGAGCAGCAAGAGTTTTTCCCCTCTTTGTTTTGTTCCATCCTGGAACCCACACCATCGCTATGGGTTTTCATGCTCTCAGCCTCTTTCACTTCACCGTGAATGCTGGACCAATCTGTCTTGGTCATGATACTTAGTGTCTTCGGTCTATTCCAGACCTCTAAACCATGGAGTCTCTCCACATGGTTTGTCTTAGCTGCTAGGACCTCCACAGTCTTACTAGCACCTTTTCCATTACCACTCATTCCAAGCTCTCCAGGTCAGTCACATGTCCACATGCATCCCTAGGATGCTCTCATATTCCTTGCTCCCAGCGATACCTATATCCAAACATTGAATAGATTTACATTTTTAGTTTATTCTCATCGGTTTTATCTCAACAAGAGCTTAAAACATCATAACCAAATCATATACACATGTATATTCATAAGCAAAATAATCCAATACTTGTCTATATTGTGCGTTTCCTTGTTGGTCCACAGGATCTTGCTTCACTTTGCAAGCCTTGGGATCGCCTATGGACTTGGATGTTAGGTTAGCACGCAGGCTACTTCCACAACATCAAATAATTAATGTCCAGCCAGTACATCCACATGTTGACTGGGCTTGGAACTCTACCACGACCATCTCTAGGTCTAGGATCTACTATGGATCCCCAGGCATATAATAGCCCAACATACACTTATACCAACATACACTTATATCAACAATAACCCTTACTCCGCAACCCCTCACAACAACCATTTACCTTTTACCTTTTACCTTTAGGGTGCAACACCGAACTGCATCTACTTAGCCTATCAACACAAGCAATATAAGCAAACTCATCAGCGTTATTGCTCTAAAACTGTAACCATATTTCATATCATTCACTATCAAGTATTGAGACACTAGGAGTGCATCCACTCCCTAGGGTGTAATAAATATTGAAAACCCCTTTCATGATCCGACATCAGAAAAGTGTGCACTCTTTTCCGGTGTTTAGCCATGTAGGCCCTATTCATACTCAAGCAATTGGTCATCATGGAAATAAAATCAAAACATGTTCTGCATATGGAATTTTAATAATTGACATGCATATTATTAGCACGGGTCACAGAACACTTATCCATTTGCCGGTGCAGTATGCCTTTGATAAGGAGAAATGGGGCTCCCTTCTCTGAGTTGACAGTCCCTCGGTTAGCCATCCCAACTCCTTTTTACAGTTCATATCCACACATGTCTTACTAACATAGTCTATACCATCTCACTCATGTTTCTTACCAAACATCTAGTGCAGATGAGACATTTCCAAAATGTCCAATGGAGTTTCACCCGAAACCCATTTCCAAAGTAAGGGAAAACCTTCCCATGTAGTTTGGCTCCTGTAGGCCATCACACATGATCCTCCTGCGGTGTGTACCCCTATTGATTGTTACATAACCAAGAAATTACATTAGTAGTTAAATTCAATAAGAATTTGCAATTCTGTCTACTACAAAAATTAGTTTGCTTACCAATGAGGTGATCCTCATTTGTGAGTCTCTTGTAAGTAGCACTACTATGCCCATTATAAATTTTTTTTTATGCTCACTAGCATAACATGAATACCCACTTACAATGTGTCCTCCTGACACAATCTTATGCAAGCCAACAATGATTAGTAGTCGTCGGCAATTTCTTAAATCCGAAATTCACAATTCAAATTTAACAACCCATTATGCATACCAACTATTTTCACAACCATGAGACTCTTCTCATAAGGTTTGGCTCTTTCACATGGTAGATTCTGGCATTGGTCATGGTCTTACTCTCATTGCCATGCTCTAAATAATCTACCTGAAACCTGAGCTTCAATCAACCAAACACTTGGTACGTCTGGATGCATATAACCTTTTCATTGCTACAACCATTACTAAAGAATTTTCAGAATTTATCAAATTCAAATACTTCCAGCTGTTAATCACATCAATATTACCAAAACTCATTTACTTCATGCAATCATTATCATACTAACATTTGCAAGGCAAAGTCACATCATTCATGCAATTAAATGAAATGTATAGATACTCCTTACTTCACAAGCATATCATTTGTACCACCTTACTCTTCCATAGAGCATTTCCGGCAGCCAACTGATCATGACTATCCTCTTTATGCACTTACTATTGTGCATTCATAATAGCTTTTGAAATTGTTCCTGAATTGTCGTCAATTCATCATTTCAGCCATTAGTTATTCATAATATCGCATGCACTCATCTCAATGCTTTCATGCAATACATCACAACATTTGCACCTATACTTATGCAATCAATCACTCACACCCTTCGTATGCATACATTCACTGCATAACTACAAGATTCATAAAATATTTTTAATGCATATCCACTCAATGCTACCTTGCATGGATTCAGGAATACTATGTATTCAACATACCATGGATGTCCTAACCATGACTACTTCATATAGGATTCATTACTATAATCAATATCATCAGTACTTACTTTCCTTGGGCTACTAAGCTCAACCAATATATACAGGAATAACACCTTTCTATATTCAAATATCCACATGTTATGAGGTCTCTTACCTTTACCACTCCTTGGAGTGTGTCATAACCAAACTCTTACCTTCATGGGTCGTACTTACACCCTTGGTATTACCAGTTTAGTCGGTATCTCATAGAGGATTGTAGACTTTGCTAACCAACTTTTGATTATGGACTAGTTTCCTTATCCCTTTCTTCATAGGGTTGCTGGTCACATTCATCGGTATCAGCAACATACTCAACCATGTCCGGGTTGTCATTGGTTTTTCCATTAATGCCAACACCAATGCAATAGTTATCATTAGTGGTTCATTATGAATGTATAATCCTCAACATCCTATGTATGCAAAACATATCCTCATGCATTTCAAGTATAAAACTTAGGAATGTAGTTATAATCAGCAAGATAGGGTTTAAGGAAACTTCCCTTTTCAAGTCCCACATCCTCGCATGGAACTCCTCTTCCACACAACAACTGGTTAGCCTTCATAGTCCTTGCTACCTCTGGGCATGCAACTTTCCAAATTTTTCCCATTTGATAGCAGCGGCCGTCATTATCACTTTGCTGCTCCATGCTCAAATTCTGGTGACTTTCCCTTGTCCCCTACCAGATAAGCTTTCCAATGCCTATCCACATGCTTCATTCCGACCTCGGGTGTGAAAACCACACCACTTCTAAAAATGAATATTTTCACCAAATCTCGGCATTTTACACGCAACTACATTTTGGACCGGGTGCCAACTTCAGCCACCTGTAAACCCCACTGAAAAACTGCTGAAACATCTTGTTGAAAAACAGTCGAAATCTGCTGGAAAATCCCACTTGAAAATCTCAAAATTTCCTCTGCAGAATCGGTTCTCATTTCGACTATCAGCCCGACGTTTCGGCATTCGAAACAGCTAACTTCTCCGCTGTATCGATGATCAGATCCACTAAGCACTATGCATTGGCGATCTGTTCTTCTTCTTTTCTCCAGCATGTTGGATCTGTAGTCATCTAGGAAGCTGCAATGGCGGATGTTCAATCCATTCACTTCATCTGACGTAGCTCATCGACTGTCCAATCAACTAAATTTTTTCGACGTTTCAGGCCGATCCTCCTCTAGCTTCCGACGTATCAGTAGACTGATCCTCTAATTTTCTCCGACGTTTCTGTACTTAGAAAAAAAAATTCTTCTTCTTTCTATCGCCGCATCGGCAACCTCATCTTTTATTTTCCTCCGATACTTGCCGCCACATCGGCTACTCAAATAGCAAAATTTTGCTGATGGTTTCCATACTTAGACGAATTTTCAACCTTTCAAAATTTTCCCTTTTCTACTTTCTTCTACCGACGGCATCGAAAGTCCTTTCGGCTAACTCAGCTAATGTATCGGCTGCTTAAACAAGTAACTCCTTCTGATGATCTCAACACTTTCTGCTACTGCTTGATCTTCTTTTCATCGACGAAATAGTTCCTTCCATAGCCACAATGGCGGAACACGATCCTTGATCTTCTTCCGATCGACGGCCCAATTTGCTATGGCATGACCTGATCGGTATCGACAGTCTCTTCCTGTCGGAAGTCTAGTGCTCTAGAATTCAACAACGGTGGGTGTACGAACCACTATCTTCTTCTGATAGCCGATGATTTCTATACTTAGAAAAAAAATTCAAACTTCTTCATGGCGTTGGCGGTCGGAGGCCTTACCCGTCGGACGTGTAGTTGTTTAGCCATCTGCAATGGCGGGTGCTCGAAAAAATTTCTACTTCCTATGATTTTCGGACTTAGAAAATTTTTGGAATTTTCTCCTTAGTCTTCCACTGCATTGGCTCCCCAAAGAACTAAATTTCTCTGATCAATCTACTAATCTCCACTGAAACTGTGGGTACTCCATTCACTAAATCACGTCGCCGTTTCGGTGGCCTTCTGCTTTTGGCTTCCGATGGAATTTTCCTCTCCAGCGCTCTATCGGCTCTTTCTTCATCTGTCTGTCACCGGCAAGCCAACACTTTCCAACAAATTCTATACTTAGAAAAATTTTGGAACTCTTTTGTCTGTTGTTGTTCTGCTAGACAAAGAAGGTAATTCTACCCTCTGTTAGTTTCTCTTTCTTGGCCCATAGAGGCCCATTGTTGCAACCTTGATCTCTATCACTACATCTTGGTGGTCCATTTAGGCCCATGCTGCAACATGAGCTCTGATACCACTCTGTCACGTCCCCGACCATCCGACCGACAAAGAGGATGCTACCCACACCACACAAACAGACAAACAACCCAATGAAGTTGAACAGACAACAATGCTGAAATAAAAATCTTAAACATAACACATACCAAGATGCATAATCCATCATACAAGATGCATAAAAAATACAAGGACACACAGTTACTTAACATTCAGTAGAAGCAACATACACATTTCAGCATTTAACATGTTCATCATAATTCATGGAACAATAGATATAATTGTAGAGGTGAAACAATCAGGATTACTTATCTTTCAATGAAGAACTCTCTCGCAACCAGCTATGTCGCTGCAACTTTCCACCCAACCATAGGCCAGCGTGCTCATCAATCTCTTAGCAACAATGCCACCCCCGAGATGGGCATGATTCCTCAAGGAATAAGGGTCAATGTAGGCTTACACATAGCCAAGGTTTTCCAATCAACCAAACCCACACAGCAGGGTCCTACCAAGTCATCAAGGAGCTAGGACAGGCTAAATGCCAAGCTGGTGGCCTCAACACCAGTCTTCTCATGCATACACAGCCTCCAATCCCACTCTCAACAGTCTAAAGACCAACCACTACATACCGCAGCAAAACAATCCCATCACAGCTCTATGAAGACAACCAGATGACAATCCCAACAAAGGGCGAAACACAGCTCAAGCCACAAGACAACTCAGAGTTGTTCTTGTCCCTAGCATGGCCAAAACAACTCAACAGTGACCCAAAACTAGGGTACATCAACAACCACAAACTAGAAATGAATGATGGCAACAATCCGCAATCTCAAAACAGAGGAGAAGCCAAACCCCTAGCGTGGACAGAGGAAAACTCAGCTAGTGGGATGTGGCAATTCAACATCCAACCAACGTCCATGAGCCCGCAGCACACATAGTTCCCCAATGTAAATGCTGAAGAAAGTTACCTAGATGGAAATGGGGAAAGAAAAACTCTCAACCTGTGCGCAAGGGAAAAAGATGCAGCCGAAGCCAAAAGCGGAAGAAAACACAGGTAGCAAAGAGGAGAAACACAGACTCACAGCAAATCCCCAAATGGAGGTGAAGGTCCAATTCTCAATCAAGACAAGGTAAACACAGTCCCGACCTACACGTGAGGTAAAACCGTACTCCCTATGTGAAGGGAAAACTTACACAGACCACATTCAGCCAAAAAGAATGGAGAGCCGACCCCTGCCCGCGTGAGGGTAACAACAAAGATCTCCCACCTGCTCGTGAAGAGAACCCTCCATGTGAGGATGGAATAGACCCAAAAACAATGGATAAATGGAGGGAGTGGAAAGAGTGGGGAGAATGGAAAGTTGCCCCTCTGCCCCATCGACGTGAAGAGGAAGAATCTGCTGCTGGAGTGGGCACGTGGGAAAGGACTGACAGTCCTGCCACAACCACCACTACTCAGCAATAACTACCTCATCTACTCCACAAAACATTAAAGAGGTTGGATGAGACAAGGGAAGATGGAAAATCAAACAAGGCTTTTCCCCCATAGACCAAGGTTTGACATTCCCCACACACCCTTATCCTTTGGAATCATGCCCTTTTCATTCAACGTTGCATTTCCGTAGCTGGTTGTGGTTTATTTTATTTGATGTGCATGTTTAGATGATGCCGAATTATAATGTGTCGGATAGCACAATATACCTTCGGCAACTATCCGCATTGTCGAAACATACACAGCCAAATCGATGGCGGGGATTTTTCCTTTAGCTCCTCACCACGATTAATTACATTATATACATCATGCAAATGGGTTCAAAACCGAGGATGTTACATCTTGGCCCCTTATACGATTTTGCAACTGTACACCTCGTTAAATCCCTTACACCTTCTATTAGTGAAGCCATTCAGAGCAATTGATCTAGGCCCGATAAAATCTCTGTCGTCAAGAGGTGCAGAACCACTAAGTATTTTTCAGCGACTTCATCTGGTAACTGTCATGCACTTTCTCCTCGCTAAACCTTCTTCCACCATATATAAGGCATGCACTTAGATCCTGTCCATTAATATGCACTGACCCTACTATCCCTTCGTAGTGCTCCATCTTATTAACCACTATGCATATTTTCTCCATGAAACTTGTTTCAGCTGTAGATGAGGTACGCCTTTTGATATCGGTCGTCTAGATTTGAGGGTCCTATTATCCCTTTGTGGATTTCCACCTTTTTCACCGTTGTGCACCTTTTCCTCGTGAATATTGACTCTACCATTGATTGCAAGAGTTGAAGAAACATGACTATCGATGCCCTTGGGGGGGGGGGACATAATTCGTGCACCTCCACAGTCTTATGGACTGCACATCTTTTCCTTTATGAAATTTTTTTGTCATCAATTTGTTTTCATTGTACGCCCACGTCATTGATTTTCAAGGTTCGCGGGATTAGGTCAAGTTTTCCAGGCTATGCTCTTTGATTTCTCTTATCCACTTCTTCACCTTTTCAGTTAAAAACGAGGCCAACCTTGCATGTAAGTTCCTTCAAAATTTAACACTGGTCCAAACCCGATGCTAACACCGGCTCCAAATTGGGGATGCTCTCTTCCCTATGAGGTACCGAAGAACCACGTAGAACATGTGCCTGGATCCTATTCTGTCGTGATATCTGCAACTATAAAACCTACCGAAAAAAAGAAAAATTGGATGACAACATTTCCTAGACACCTTATGGCATTCACCTCGGGCTTTAAGTCTGCCAGAGAACCATCCACACAAGAAAATTTAAATGAAAGTGGTATATACAATGACAAGTGGGACTGAATTTTCTTACAAAAAGTAATGTTTGAGGATCCTTCCATTGACCGAAGCTCCAGATACTAAACCACCTTCCATCTCTTCCAATACATAAGCATTATTTTCTCTGAAGGCAACGATCTTGTATGGGCCTTTCCACATGTGTTCAAATTTTCCATGTTTCCCCTTCTCCTTATGGGATGGGTCCTAGTGCAACACCACATCCCCTAGCTAGAAGTCATCAAATTTGGTTCTCCTATCAAATATCTCCTTCATATTGTCCTGAAATAGCTGAGTTCTATCGAAAATATGCTCCCTTTGTTGTTGTATCTCAACTAACGAGTACATCCTTCTCTTGGTAGGATAAGTTTCAACATCCTCTTCTTGCAACAATCTCATTATAGGAAAGCTCAAGAAATTATGGAAAAGAACTTTTGAGCCATAGACTAGCTGGAAGTGTGAGGTGCCTATAGACTTCTTCATACTAATTCTATCATCCCACAAAGCGTGAATTAGCTTAGTGTGCCAAGCCTTTTTATTTTCCTTCAACATCTTCTTTATGATCCTCATCAGGCTCTTGTTTAAATATTTTGCTAGTATATTCCCATGGGGGTAATAGGAAGTGGAATGAACCAACTATATTTGGTACTTGAAACAGAAGGAGATCATTTTCTTAAAGATAGGGAGTTTTCTGTGATTACTTTCCTGGGAACTCCAAACTGGGATAGGATGTGTTCCTCCAAAATTGCATGATTACCGTTTCAATAGCTTGTCTTGTGGGGATAGCGTCGATCCATTTTGTGAATTAGTTAGTGGTGGTTAGGATCCACCTATGCTACCGTGGAGTGTGAGGATTTATTTCTTCGATTAAATATATCCCCCACTACTTTAAAGGGGCTTCTACTTGGATGGGATTCAAAGGTGGTGACACCAATTTTCTCCTTCCTTAAAAAATATGACATTTATGGCAGGCCGCCACTTTCTTATGAGTATCAAAAAATATTGTAGGCCAATATAATCCCTCCCTAATGATTTTATTTATTGTGGTTTTCAACTAGTGATTTCCCCCACACTCTCCTACATGAAATTTTTCAATGAGTCTCTTGGCCTCTTGTTTGTCAACGTAGTTGAACAAAAATTCCCCTAGCTCCTTCCAGTACAATTTTTCATTTAGGATGCAGAACCTTGTTTCTTTCTATTTGAGGAACCTGGTCTGAGTTTTATCCATACCTTGAGGATCCTAGAAATGCTGTAAGACAAAAATGACATCAGTGTACCATGGCGATTATAGAAAGTCCTGACCTACTGGGGGACCTGGATGCTTCTAAGGGTTTTGTTCATCAGCTAATGATTCAGCGATCATGTGCAGACTAAGAGCATCATAGTTGGACTGGGCCATGAGTTTAGCTAACCCTTGACCCTTGATCAACTTTGTGGGCTTGATTTCTAGGTCATACTCAAGCAAAACTGCTATCCACTTCCCCCTTCATCCCTCCATATCTAGTTGGGTCAGACTTTCCTTCACATCACTCATGGTAACATGGGAGACAATATGGGAATGCGGGATGTATACTCTAAAATATTTTAAGGCCTACACCAGAGCATATGCCTATTTTTCAAGGATTTTGTACTTCATAGGAGCATCTCTTAGAGTCTTGCTATATAAGAAAATGAGATTCTCATATCCTTCAAGGTTTATTTGCAGCAATACTCCTGCCACTGTGTGCTCGGAGGAAAATGAGAATAGGAGAAAGTATTCGGAAAAATTAGGTCTCGCAAGAATGGTTTCTTTAGCTATGGCCCTTTTTATGCCTTCAAAGGATTTTCGGGATTTGGGTGTCCACCTTATTTCTTGGTCTTTTCCAATCATGCTAGTTATATATTTGACTATTTAATCAAATTCAGCAATGAATCTTCTCGATAAATTTACTTTTCCCAGAAATGATTGGACTTCGGCTTGGTTCTGAGGGAACTTGATTTTGCTGATTGCTTCAACCCTCTTAGGATCGATCCCAATTCCCTCTTGGGAGATTATATGTCCTAGTAATTTCCCTTCTTTCATAGCAAAGAAAGAATTTTTAGGATTCATGGAGATGCCAAACTTTCTTCATTTCTTGAACATTTTCAGTAGGTGGACGACATGTTCTTCATCAAACATGGAAAAAATAGTGATGTCGTCTAGATAGATTACTATATTTTTTTCCTTTTCATCGGCGAATGCTATGTCCATTTCCCTCTGGAAATTTGCACTTGTGTTCATCAATCCAAATGGAAATTTAGCGTACATGAAGGTGCCCCAGGGGATGGTGAATTTTTCCTTCTCTTGGTTCTCCAGATGTACCACGATTTGGTTATAACCCGAGAATCCATCCAGAGTGGAGATCGTCTGTGAACCCACTACTCTTTGTAGTATATGGTCCATATTGTGTAGGGGATACTGATCCTTTGGGGAAACTCTGTTCAAATTTTTGAATTCAATACAAATTTTTATTTCCGTGTTCTTATTTCTATCAAGGACCAGATTTTCCACCCAACATGAGAATCGGAGGGCCACAATGGTTTTGGCCTCAAACAACTTCTTGATCTCCTTCTCTACTAAGGCAACAACTAGGGGTTCATCCTTCTAAGATTTTGTTTCAACGAAATCTCATCCTTTTTTATTTGTATGGCAAGCTAGATGATGCTAGTGTTGTAAGCCTTTAGGTCCTTCTAACTCTAGGAAAACACATCCAAATATTCATTCATCACCGAGATATATCTTAGTTTGGCTTCAAGCGAGGGGGTCCTCGCTATTTTGATGATCCTAGGCTTCTCTTCTCTCCCAATATTTACTTCCTCAACATATTCACGGTTTGGTACCAGTTGAGTTTCCCTAGCTACGCCATTAGGGTTGAAGATTTTCTCTAGAGGAACTAGACCTTTGGGGATGGAGTTAGCTTTCATTTGCATAATCTATTTACCACAGAGGTTGTTCACATACTTCTATTGTTTTTCACCTTCTCATTCTTCTGGATTGTAAACCTCTTCATATTCAACACTCTTATCATTTTTGACAGTAGAAACCTCCTCTTTCTAGGGAGTTTTCTTTCGGTCCACTATCTAGATTTGTAATGGTTCTTGCGTGATCGGTGTCTCATCCTGAAATTTGTTTTCTTCATCAATGGTCATCCCTTCAAATTCCCCAGTGAGAGTGATGAAGCTGTGAATTTTCTTATCATCCTCAAATACCTACCAATTCTTGACATTATCTAGGATGGGAGGGCCTATGCCTTATTTCAATCTCATATTTCACTATAGGGTGCACAGGGACCCTGAAGGATGCTACCGAAGTTTCCAAGGAGTTGAGTAAGCAATTTTGCACCCTAGGGATCATATTGAAACTACACTCTTCAAAACATTCAATGAGGTCCTAGGTAGCGTTTCAGTAGCTTCTCATCCCAACATTCCTATCCTGATACTCACCCGTCATTTACTTAATTAGTTACTTGTAATCCCCATGCAACACCACCCTCTTGACCTGGATCTCCTTCAAATCCAAAATGGATAATATCATAGATTCATATTCTGCTTTGTTGTTCATACAGTCAAAAGAAAGATTGTAATATTAAGTTACAACTTGCACTCCTAAGGGTCTCACCCATACCCCGAATCGTGCCCTTTCCCTACATGATAATCCATTGAAACTCACGTCCCACACCCCTTTTAGCTCTTCCTCCATAGGCACGAAGGTGGAATTTTGGAAGGAGGAACTTCCTTCGCTTCCCTCAGCAAAGAAGATAGAATACCCCATCTCTATGTCCACTGCATATAAGGGGTGATTCTGTTGCATTTCAGCGCTGGTTACCATATATGTCTATTTTTGTTCTATGAAGAGCCTTCTTTGTATCCTGAAAATAGGGATATTTTTGTATGACATATCCATCTAGAGGGCAACTTTGATCTTAGTTTCCCATTATCTTGAAAACAAGATTCCAAACTTCATGGGAATGTCAGCCACCACCACATCCATGACTAGGGTTTTGGCAGGGATTTGATTCAGGGAGATGAACAAGTCTTTGATCAGGCCCAATAATTTTAATTTATTAGAATCAAAGGAGAAAATGTCTTTGTAGGGTCTAGTCATTTCAAATCCTAACTCATCCATGATTCTCTTGGGAATCATATTGTGGGAGGATCTTGAATCAAGCATGGCATTATGCAAGATGGAATTATGTATGTTCAGGATAACATAGAAAGGAGGGACTTCTTCATCAGAAGGTTCATCAACATGGGGTCCAAACATGATAGTGGGCCTTTCATCTTGTAGATTCAGGCTATCAGATACGACAAAGATTTCTCCAGGAGGTTTTAACACCGTGGCAATCTTGGAATGATATTCTGAATTTTTCAACAGTTCAGTGAGGGGGGCATAGATATTTATGTTTGCAATTTCATCCTCTATACTGAAAGAAGTCTATCCTTGATCAGAGATCCTGGGATTGTATTCTGTTCGTTCCTTCCCTTTGGGATCTAGAACATTCTTGGGGTTATCCCTCAAAGGCGCGTCATTTTTTGTATTGCTGGTGGAAGCTTTGTTCCCATTTTATTTATTCTTCATTATAGGGACATCTCTATTCCTTAATATGATTTGTCTCTATGTGTCCAGTACAGTGAGTTGGTATGCTCTCTTGAAGTCATCTGTCTCATCAAGAGGTATCTCTCCCCTTTCCAGATAGGAATTTCCATTCTCTTCTTTGGTGAGGAAGGTGGTTGGAGATTCAGTGTCCAACTGATTAATTTCTTCTTTGTCTTCATGTTCTCCATCTTGATCTATGAAATTCTCTTGAAATGAAGGTCTGACAGGGGGATCAGGAGGGTTCCTTTTCTTATTCTGAATGGCTTGGGGTCTTCTGTGTTCTAATTTCTATTTTTTTGCTCTTGATTCTCCTTGGAAGGTGGCCTTCCATCCACAGAGAGCCTTTCCATAATTATTTCCATGGTTCTCAACATTGTGTCAATTATGGCCTCTTGTGAACTAGAGGTAGAGGGTTGTTCAAGTCCTTTGTCATTGTTTCTCTCTCCTTCCTCCCTCCTCCATTCTCCTTCATCTCTTTTCTTCTTTCTTGCGGCGATCAGGTTCACCTCCACCTCTATGGTGTATTTCATCATAGCCTCCAATGAGGTCAATATCCTTTCACTTAGCCACAAGGAGAATTCACCATCGAAAGATTCCACGTACTGAAGCTGGGAGGAGCCGATGGGTGGTTTGAATTGAGCAGGAGTGGAATTGTACACGTTCATGAACCTGCCCAAGAATTCTTGGACTGACTCTCTCTCCCTCCTCCTCATTGAATGATACTGATAGGGGTACTGTTTGGGGTTCTTTTGATCTTCCCACTTCTCTTTGAAAGCATTTTTGAAGGCCTGATAGCTCAGAATAAGGTCATATGCGAGGTTTTTGTACCACTTTCTTGCTTCCCCAGTGAGGATCTAGGAGAATAATCTGAATTTCAAATCATCATGGTCCACTTCTTCTAGGTCCACCCAGTCCAAAAACCATCCTAGGTGTTCCTCAATTGCATAACCCCTTTCCCCATTGAACTATCTGAGCCCTGTGGCATACCCTAGAGGGAGTTCATGAAGGAGCACATAGAGGATTATAGGAGAAAATACGTTCTCCATCCTTGGGGGTATAAATTTTTTTATCAAGGAGACTTGGACTGGTGTGACAAAGATTGGCAAGCTATGAGAGGCAGGGGGGATGTGGCGAGTCGTGAAATTTGAATTTGGAGGATTATTTTTTTTCAAAAGTAGTGGGGGACAAAGGTATGACACGGGATCTCCTTATAGTGAAATAATTTAACAAGCCTTGATTATTAGTGAATGTAAAGTAGTCTGGATCGGGTGGGTGTAGGAAATCCCATCTCATAGGATCTGAGGTCTGAGGAGACCAGCGAATGGATGGGAAATAAAATGTAGAGGCATTAGAAAACAAGTCAGAAAGGATGGATTCAAATTTAGTTCTAGGAAATACTATTCTGATTTCCTCATTACAATGTTCAGATACAACGTTGACTAAAATAACACCTTCAGCACAGAAATACAAATTCCTAACTAACCTCTGCAGCCTGTTGGCTTTTTGGATCAAAATTTCTTGATCAAAGAACTCTTGAAAGGATTTTGCATTAGGATTTCTCCTTCTGTGAGTTCTTCTAGCTTCCAGTATTTCCCACTGGAGTCGTCTTCACAAATTTCATGGAGTCTCCAGAGTAGGTACAACCAATTCTATGTCTAAGACCGGCTGCTCAACCGGGTCATAGAACTAAAGCAATGCCATTTTTACCAGGGATGATTTACTTTCTCACCCCCATGCAACGACGCCAAGATCATATAAACTTGTAATTTTCCGATGGTTGTGGGAGGAAGTCACAAGAGTAACCATTTCGAACGAACTTTAGACTATATTCTAGCCAATATAGTCAGAGAGGGATCTCGCTTGTCACAGAGGAAAGAAACACACACACACACACACACACACACACNAGACTTAAAAATGGCACAACAGACAAACATGAAAATCATTGGGAAATGGCATCAAATCCTGAATCAATCAAGGGTATTATAGCAAAAATAAGAAATGGAAATCCTTGCATAATTCTAAGGAAAAGTAAGTGTCACAAACAATCAAATATCTTGAAAGGGTGGTAATAGGAAAATGGGATTAATCCTAGAGAATCGAGAGGCACCTACATGTGGATGAATTTATTGCACCAACTTTAGTGGAATAAACAACAAATGTTAGCAACTGTAATGGAGCATAGGAGTGAATTCCAAAACATTTATGAGAAGCACACAACAAATGCAGCTTCTGACATGAGGAGCACTTATCTGAGAGTGAATTCCTCATGTGCAACTAGAGCGCATTAATAGAAATACATAGAAATGAACATGCATAAACAATAAAAATAGACTGAATGTAAAACACTATGATGAATCTCAGATATGAAAGAGAATATTTCTCATTAACTCTTCCAAGAAAGTTACTGTAACAAAACAAGAGAAGAATGATTTCTGAATGAAAATTCCAACTCTTTCCTCATCAATTGAGGTCCTATTTATAGTACAATGGGTCTCGGTAAAACCCTAAAAAATATCCCAATTATGTTACAAAATTTGGGAATCAAATCCCGATCCATCATTCGGATCCTAACAACTTCCTGAGCTAAAACACCCACCGTGATCCTTTACCCGAAATCAGCCTTTCAGCGCAGCGGACACGTTGGTTCAAAAATGGAAACACAAGATAAGAGAGGCATGCTGACTCGATCTTATGCTGACACTTCTTCATGGTTTCATTTTGTCACACATGAACCGCATCACTGAATCTTGCTCATTTCTCCAATCAAGCTTCACATTCGTGCTGATCCTTATCCCCCGTGTACCTTGTGTCATGCGAAATCGCTCCTGGCTATAGATTTTCTCTACGCAAGAGATCGATCGTCACATGTCTTAGCCCCTTTTTCTATTTACGATCATCCACCTCGTTAAATCCCTTCTAGCTTCTATCAGTGAATCCATTCAGAGCGATTGATATGGGACCCATAAAATCTCTTTCGTCAAGAGGTGCGAGACCCTTGAGTATTTCGCAACGGCTTCCTCCATTAACCATCGTGTGCATTTTCCTCACAAAACTTGCTTCCTCTATATATCAGGTGTGACCTTATATCCTGTCCATTTAGATGCATGGTCCCTACTATCCATTCGCAGTGCTCCATCTTGTTAACCATTGCGCATGTTGTTGCAACGAAACTTGTTTTAGCCATAGATCAGGCGGGCCTTTAGATCTCGGTTGTCTAGATTTTAGGGTCCTATTAACCCTTTGTGTCTCTCCATCTTGTTAACATCTGCACACCTTTTCCTCATGAAGATTGTCTCCACTGTTGATTGTGAGAGTCTATGAAACATGGTCGTCGATTCCTGAGGGGGGGGGGACATAATTCGTGCACCTCCATATTCTTATGGACTGTACATATTTTCCTTGGAAAAAACTTCCCTGTCGTTGATTTGTTTTCATTATGCACCGGTGTCATTTATTTTTAGGGTTTGTGGGATCGGGTCAAGTCCGAAGATGTTGATGCACAAAAGAACGAACATTTTACATTATTGATCCACGGCGTTGCAGATTGCAACAATTTTTTTCACAAGTTTTTTCTCAAAGATAATTTTTTTATCTTAAGTATGGAAGCTTGTTTCCTGATTACCTACTTATTTTGAGGGAGAGGGAAGGGGGGGGGGGGGTTCCCATGATGTTTTCCCCATTTTCCTAATTTTATTATGCAGTATTTTAATTCATTTAGATTGTATGGGTGACTTTTGACCTAGTTTCAACGACCCAAATTGTCAAAATTTGGGATTAAGGGGGTGTGTTAGGATTAATTAATCCCCCCTTTACCAACATAAGTCTATTTTAGTCATTTAACCTAGGTTAGGGGGTAATTCTCATCCACCTATACATGGTCATCTACTAGTACATGATCATCCACCTAAGGGTCATCCTCCACTTATTTCACTTAATTGCATAAGTTTAGGAACCCTAAGGACCAATCCCTACATTGTAGGATCCCACTCTGAGTGCCACTAGTAGTCACCTTAAGTTGGTTGTGGTAGGTAAGAAGTTATGATGACTTATTCTCCAGTTAATTTCAATTAGATCACTATCAATTAGCCTAGTGCCATTTTTGCATGCATGTAGGGAGTGTGGTGCCTTTTTCACACCTACTTAATCAGTTAACTGATTGTAGACTGGCTTAGACATCTAGAGTTAGGATAGTGAGCTCCAATAGTGATTTTTACAAACTGAGTAAGATAAACAGTGATCTATATTTGGTACATTTGAACCCTATCCACAATATTCGAATTATATTTATTTTTCTACCATTGTATTATTGAATAATGAATGAATATTAATGTTGTGATTATCTGAGCAATTCTTGTCATATTAATCTGAAATTTGTGTCATGAATTATTTGCTTAGTGTACATTGATCTTAGTTATTCCACTGCATAATTCCTTTCCAATACTTCTCATATGATCATGTAGATCTATGGTTCTCAAATTTAACATTTAGGAAACTAGAAAAGGTAGATTTTTGAAAACACGCCAGTGATATGATCTTTATAGAGGCAGTGAAAGCTACCATAACTCAAAAAGGAGATTAAGAGAACTACTAAATAAATTTGGATATATTTTAAAGGAAAATAAGTGGACCATCATATCTAAACAATTCACTGTTAAAGAGATGGAAGAGAAAACATCATCCTTAAGTGCTAAACTTCAATATGGATCACAAGTTAAACCACTCATAGAAAATAAAGACAATTATATTGCAAATCTCAAAAGTTAGATGAAAACACCAAATTTATATATAGTGCATACATCTGAAATACACCAAGTAGAAAGAGAAAAAGAATAATTATTTCCTACTATGGTAAAATACAAAGTTGAGGTGGAAGAAAGATATATGAATATAATTGAGTTAACCTCCCATATAGTTACTGTATAATTTCAGAAGACAAATAAAGAGAAAAGTGTGCCCCGATCTACAATAACTCCAGAGGTTACAAAGCAAGCATGTGTTCATCAATGAACATAATAGAATATGCAGGATAATATCACCCATCTGCTATCGGTTGAAGTGGTTGATTTATATTTTACGGATTAAAACCATACCATAATTGAACTAGCTAAAACTGAAGAGGAAGTCGTAACACCCGGTTTTGACCCCGTTTGCATGATGTATATAATGTAATTAATAGTGGTGAGGAGCTAAAGGCAAAAGCCCCACCATCGATTTGGTTGTGTATGTTTCGGCAATGAGGATAGTTGCCTATGGTATATCATGCTATCTCGCACATTATAATGTGGAATCATGTAAACCCGCACATTAATTAAAAATAAACCACAACCAACTACGGTAGTGCAACGTTGAATGAAAAGGGCATGATTCCAAAGGATAAGGGTGTGGGGGGGATGTCAACCTTGGTTGTTGGGGGGGGGAGCTTTGTTTGATTTTCCATCTTCCCTTGTCTCACCCAACCTCTTCAATGTCCTGTTTTGTTAGTTGGGGCAGTTAATGCTGAGTGGTGGTGGGTGTGGCAGGACTGTCCATCCTTGCCCACGTGCCCACTCCACCAGCAGATTCTTCCTCTTCTCTTGCGTGGGGAAAAAGAAACATTCACTTCTCACTCTCCACGAGGCCATTCTGGCCGTTGTCTATTTTTCCTCATGCCTGGTCTTCATTCATTCTCTCCATGGTCGGTTCATGTTCATGCACAAGAGGCCATTCTTATTGTTGTCTGATCATCCACGCACTTAGGCCATGGTCTATTCGTTCCTCACGCAGAGCCATTGTTTGTTCATGCTCACACATAGGAGGAGCTATTAATATTCACGCAGGGATGGCCACGTCCTTTCTCCTCACGCACAAGATGAGAGTATGTAGTCTCTTCCCCAGTGCGGCCTGTCTAAGTATTTTCCGCTTGCTTAGTTGTCCACGACAGACTGTTGTCTCCATTACGTGGTGAATGTTGTGGTATCCTTTATATTTGCGAGTCTGGTGCAAGTTTTCCTCACGCACAGACCGTTTGGAACCATTTTTTTCCTATGTTGTGAGTCGTTCTCACTGATTATGTTTTGGGACTGTTGTCTTCCCCGCGTTTTGTTGGCTGTGGTGCCCAATTACGTTTTTGGCCGCTATGGGTTCCTAGTGAGTCATTTTTTGCCCCTATGTTGGGACTGTGTAAAGTTGCCATCGTTTTCATTGTGCGTTGGTTGTTTATTGCCACATCCATTGATTGAGTTTCCCATGGCTATGCTGGGAGTTCTATTTATTATCCATTGTGGGCTGTGGATTTTTTTCCTCATTCATTGTGGGGTTGTGGCTGTTGATGTACCCTGGTTTTTGGGTTGTTGCTAAGTTTTTTCGGCCATGCTAGGGCCAAGAACAACTCTGAGCTGTCTTGTGGGCTAGAGCTGTGTCTCACCTATTGGTTGGGGATTGTCCTTGGTTGTCTTTCCTTCTTCACAGGGCTGTGAAGGGATTGTGTTGCTACGATATGCAGTGGTTGGTCTTCAGACTGTTGTGAGTGGGATTAGAGGCTTTGTATGCATGAGAATACTGGTGTTGAGGCCTCCAGCTTGGCATTTATCCTATCCTAGCTCCTTAATGGCCTGATAAACCCAACATAGTTGGCTTGGCTATGCTTTGTGTAACCTTGGCTATGTGTAAGCCTGCTTCGACCCTTAGTCCTTGAGGAATCATTCCTAGCTCGGGGGTGGCAGTGTTGCTGAGAGATTGATGAGCATGCTCGCCTATGGTTGGGTGGAACGTTGCAGTGACGTATCTGGTTGCAGGGTGAGTTCTTCTTCAAAGATAAGTACTTCTGATTGTTTCATCTCTGCAATTATATTTACTGTTTCATGAATCATGATGAACGTGTTAAATGCTAGAATGTGTGTGTTGCTTCCGCTGAATGTTGAGTAACTGTGTATCCTTGTATGTTTTTTGCATCTTCGTATGCATTATGTTAAGTTTTTAATATCAACATTTATCCTTGTTCATGTTCATGGGGTTGTCTGCCCGTATGTTTTTTTGTGGTGTTAGTCATGTCCTCTTCATTGGTCGGAGGGTCGGGGATGTGACAACGTGGTATCAGAGTTCATGTTGCAGCATGGGCCTGAATGGACCACCAAGATGCAGTGACATAAGCTGGATTTATTTCTATTCAGCAGAGATCGGAAATGGATGACAGAAAACTTCCAAAAATTTGTCTAAGTGTTGAACAGTCGGAACACTTAGTGGACTAGACTTCCGATGTAGCAGAAGAGTTAGTGGAATAGAATTCCAACGTAGCGAAAGATTTAGATGGAAGCGCGCCGGATGGGAACAATTGGAGGGAAATTTTGAAAAATCTTCTAAGTGTTCGGCATCCATCGGAAGCAGAAAGTTGATTGAGCATCGGTCGTTTCGGATGGCAAAACGACTACGCGTTTGATGGGTAAGTTCTCCGACCACCGATGCCATGAAGAAGTTGAATTTTTTTTCTAATTATAGAATCTGTCGGCCATCAAAACAAAATAGAGGTTTGATGTTCCTTCGTTGCAGAAGCCAAAGTCACTAGACTTCTGATGTGAAGAGACCGCCGATACCGATTGGGTCATGCCATAGCAGATTGGGCTGCCGATTGGGAGGAGATCGAGGATCGTGTTCCGCCGTTGCGGCTGCGGAAGGAACTATTTCACCGACACATAGTGCTTAATGGTTCCGACCACTGAAAAATGTCAGGCTTCACGGAATGAAGAAGAGGAAAATTCAAAAAATTTCTAAGTGTTGAGATCATCGAAATATTTAGCTATTTGAGCAACCGATACGTCGGCTCTGTTAGTGGAAAGGAATTCCGATGCCGTCGACGGAAGAAAGAAGGAAGATGAAATTTTGAAAAATTCGTCTAAGTATGGAAACTGTCAGAAAAAGTTAGCCATTTGAGTAGCCGATGCAGAAGAAAGAATCATAAGAAAATAGAAGATGAAGTTGTCGATGCAATGGAAGAAGAAAAGAGAAAGTTTCGGAGGAAAATAGTGGAAGTCGGAGCCACAGTTTCGGTAGAGATATTCCAAAGATTGCTGAAACATCAGAGAAGAATAGTTGTTTGAGCATCCGATGTGGTGACAAGAAGAAGAAAAATTGAAAATTTTTCTAAGTATAGAAAATGTCAGAAAACTTTAGAAGATCAGACCGCCGAAATGTCAGAAAAACTTAGTTGATTGGACAGTCGATGAGCGACGTCGGATGAAGTAAGTAGATTGAACATCCGTCATTGTAGCTTCCTAGATGACTATGGATCCGACACGTTGGAAAAAAAGAAGAAGATTAGATCGCCGATGCGTAGTACTTAGTGGATCTGACAACCGATGAGTAGTGGAGGAAATTAGCTGTTTCGACCACCGAAACATCGGATTGATAGATGAAATGAGAGCCGATTATGCAGAGGAAAATTTGAGTTTTTCAAAGGGGATTTTCCAGCAGATTTTGATTGTTTTCCGGTGGGATTTTTCAGCCGTTTTTTAGTGGGTCTACAGGGCTGAAGTTGGCACCCAGTCCAAAATGTAGTAGTGTGTAAAAGGCAAAGATTTGGTGAAAATATTCATTTTTAGAAGTGGTGTGGTTTTCACACCTGAGGTCGGAATGAAGCATGTGGATAGGCGTTGGAAAGCTTATTCAGTAGGGAACAAGGGAAAGTCACTAGAATCTGAGCATGGAGTAGCAAAGTGCTAATGATGGCCGCTGCTATCAAATGGACAAATATGGAAAGTTGTATGCCCAGAGGTAGCAAGGACTATGAAGGCTAACCCGTTGTTGTGTGGAAGAGGAATTCCATGCAAAGATGAGGGATTTGAAAGGGAAATTCCTTAAACCCTATATTGCTGATTATAATTACATTTCCCAAGTTTTATGGATGAAATGTATGAGGATATTCCTTGCATGCATAGGATATTACATGTTGGTAAGAATATTGAAAATTATATATTTATAATGAGCCACTAATGATAACTATTGCATTGGTGTTGGAATTAGTGGAAAAACCAACGACAACCTGGACATGGTTGAGTATGTTGTTGATGCTGATGAATGTGACCAGCAACCCTATGGAGAAAGGGATAAAGCAACTAGTCTAGGACAAAAAAAAAATTGGTGAGCAAATTCTGCAATCTCCTGCAAAGGACCAACCAACGTGGTCATGCCAAGGGTGTAAGTAGGACCCATGAAGGTAAGAGTTTGGTTATGATGAATTCCATGGAATGGTAAAGGTAAGAGACATCATACCATGTGGATATTTGAATATAGAAAGGTGTCATGCCTGTATATATTGATTGATCTTAGTAGCCCAAGGAAAGTAAGTACTGATGATCTTGATTATAGTAATGCATCATATATGAAGTAGACATGGTTAGGCCATGCATGGTATGTTGAATGCATAAGTATTCCTGAATCAATGCAAGTTAGCATTGAGTGGATATGCATTAAAAAGATTTTATGAATCTTGTAGTTATGCATTGAGACAAGTGCATGTGATATTATGAATAACTAATGACTGAAATGATGAATTGATGACAATTCAGGAACCATTTCAAAGGTTGTTATGAATGTAGGATAGTCATGATCAATTGGCTGCCAAAAGTTCTCTATGGAAGAGCAAGGTGGTACAAATGATACGCTTGTGAAGTAAGGAGTATCTAAACATTTCATTTAATTGCATGAATGATGTGACTATGCCTTGCAAATGTTAGTATGATAATGATTGCATGAAGTAAATGAGTTTTGGTAATATTAATGTGATTAACAACTAGAAGTATTTGAATTTTATAAATTTGGAAAATGCTTCAGTGATGGTTGTAGCAATGAGAAGTTTATATGCATCCAGACTTACCAAGTGTTTGGTTGATTGAAGCTCAGGTTTCAGGTAGATTATTTAGAGTATGGCAGTGAGAGGTAAGACCCTGACCAATGCCAGAATATACCATGTGAAAGAGCCAAACCTTATGAGAAGAGTCTCATGGTTGTAAAAATTGTGGAAATTGAACCAGGTGATAGATTAATTTTACTCACAACAATTAACAATTGATCATGCATAATCACTCACAAAGAGGCTGAAAATTGGAGCTGAACACTAAACTGTATTAAATCAGTGTACAATAGCAAACCCTGTAATAAAATAGGTTGCTGAATAAATAACATACATCAGGGATTCTAATGCATGATGAGCAATTCAAATCTAGCATAAAGAAGGCTTACTAAAAATAAGCAAATCCCCCATAGTTGTAAAAAGTTAATCCCAAATCTATCATGGATCTCACGAATTGGAAAAAAGGCTTAGGAAAGCTAAAGAGTGGTGGAATGTCAGCTCATACATGCTTTTTCATGGAGAAAAGAGTGGAGGATGAAGAGGACAAAAAAGTAGTTCACCTCATCTAGTCTAGCTTTTCTATTTGCCTTAAAACACTAAAAAAGCAGGGAATAAAGCAGAAAAAGCAGAAGGGTGCCTAGGAGGCCAGGAATAAAGTAGATTTGATTCCTTGGGCTTTCCCATGTGCTACATGAGTCAAATGTGGCAAGTTTGACCACTATGGATAGGTAAAAGACAACTTGCACAAGGTGGGACACATGAACTAAGCTAATAAGACGGAAATAATTAAATTAATGTCTAAATGGGTAAAATATGGGTTGATTATTCTAACACCCCCCCTTAAGCCTGACTTATGAGTAATATATCAGAAAATTATAGGGCCTAGCAACAAGGCTTAGTCACCCTTTACATACTACATGTCCATTTAAACAAGGAAAGAGGAAAAACCAACTTGGGAAATTCCTCCCTTAAACATGGACTGTAAAACAAAATTGTAGAATCTTGTCTTCACTCATGCTTTCATAGCATGATCAGCAATCCCCAACAGTGATTTGAGATTGCTGAAGGTCTTCTAACAAAATTCTTTGGTGAAGATATCAGCTACTTGTTCTGAAGATGAACAGAAGAGTAGGTGAATGGTGCCATCATGCACAAGTTCTCTGATGTAGTGCATATGGATCTCAATGTGTCTAGTTCTCTGCTTCTGAACTGGATCCTTGCAGATTCGAATGGTACTCTGGTTATCACAGTAGATGGTATTTGAGTACTCTGGTTCGAAACCACACTCTCCAAGTAAACCCTGCAACCATAAACATTGAGTTGCTGCATTAACAACTCCTCTGTACTCTGCTTCTGTAGATGAGAGTGCAATGGCACTCTGTTTCTTGCTTGACCAGATTTCTACAAGCATGAACACATATCCTGAAGTGGAATTTCTGTCTATGCTATCACCTACCCAATCACTGCCAGTAAATCCAATCAACTCAAGATCAGATTTTGCTTTATAGAAGATCCCATGTGTCCTTGTTCCCTGAACAAAGTTAAGGATCCTTTTGGCTGCTTTCCAATGGATCTCTTGAGGTTGATCCATGAATCTAGAAGCCACACTTACTGCATAACAAATATCAGGTCTAGTATGTGTCAGATACAACAAACATCCAATCAATTTCCTATACAGTGTATTGTTTACCATCAGTGAAGAATCAACTTCTTCCAGCTTCACTCCTGAAAGGAAAGGAGTTTTGCTTGCTTTGCAATCCTTCATTTTGAATTTGTTCAGCAATTCCAAGGCATATTGGACTGGTGCACCTTGATTCCAGATTTGGTTTGAGCAATCTCAAGCCCCAAAAATTGACTTAAGAACCCCAAATCTGTCATGGAGAAGGCTTGGTTCATAGCTCCTTTTAAGGAAGCCATCTCAGCCTGTGAGCTTCCTATAATGAGGAGGTCATCAACATATAACACAATGATCATTAATGAACCATTAAATAACTTCAAATAGACATTTGGATCTGATTTGCACCGAAGAAAATTCAGTGATAGCAAGAAGCTATCAATCTTGGCATACCAAGCCCTGGGGGCTTGCTTTAGCCCATACAATGACTTTCTCAACCTGCACACAAGAGAAGGGTTAGTAGAAAAACCTTGAGGCTGCTGCATATATATCTCTTCAGTGAGATCTCCATTCAGGAAGGCACATTTTACATCCATGTTATGTACCTCCCATTTCCTTGAGGCTGCAATGGCTAAGGCTAGCTTGATGGAATCCATCTTTGCCACTGGGTAAAAAGTCTCATTGTAATATATGCCATGAACCTGTAAGTAGCCCTTGGCTACCAATCTGGAATTGTACTTCAGTGGTGAACCATCAGCAGCAAATTTGGTCTTATAGACCCACTTACACTATACTAGCTTTCTCCATGGGGGAAGATCCACTAGCTCCCATGTGTTGCTCTTCTAGAGTGAGTTGAACTCCTCCTTCATGGCTGTTTGCCATCTTGGATCTCCTGATACTTCTTCATATGTTTGAGGATCAGACTCCACCATCAAATAGCATTTTTCAGCAAACATAGGATCCTTCATGCACAGACCACTCTCAAACTGAGATCTAGTCCTTCTTGGGTCATTGGGATCCCCAGCTAGCTCACCTGCTACATGTAGTGTCTTGGCTTCCCATTTTGGCCTTGTAGGTCTGTTAGGGTCTGCAATAAACTCATATCCATCAGAAAAATCAGAATCAGCATGTTCAACAAACTCTTTACTTACTTCTTGAGGTTCAGGTGGTGAAGAGGCTTCACCAACTTCCACTTCTGCAAGGGGTTCTTCTTCAAACTGAACACACCTTTCAATGAAGTATTTGTTTGTGATGAAATTTATCAACTTGTACCCTTTTGAATCTTCAGAGTATACAACAAAAATACACTCTTGGCTTTGGGGCTGCAAAGCCTTCCTCTTCTCTGTCGGGATTCTAGCCCAAGCCTTTGAGCCAAAAATCCTGAAATGGGTCACATCTAGCTTGTGCCCACTCCATGCTTCAAAGGGAGTCATGCCATCAAGATATTTGTGAGGAAACCTATTCTGAATATAGGCTACACAGTTGATAGCTTCGGCCCAATACTTTGGTGGCAAATTTTTGGCCTCCATCATGCATGTTGCCATCTCCTTCAGTGATCTGTTCTTCCTCTCAGCAACACCATTTTGTTGTGGTGTGTAAGGGATAGAATGATGCATCTGAATACCTGCATCTAAACAATACTTAATAAACTCAGACTTGACATACTCACCACCATTGTCAGATCTGAGGGCCTTGAGTTTCCTTCCAGACTGGTTTTCAACCAAAGCCTTAAAGAATTTGAATAGGCCAAAAACTTCAGACTTGTGTTTCAGGAAGTGAACCCAGTAATACCTGGAAAAATCATCAATGAAAGTCAATGCATATTTGTCCTGACTCATAGAAATATGAGGGAATGGACCAGAAACATCACTGTGGATCAGCTCGAGGGGTGCAGAGGTTATCTCATGACTAGCTCTCTCAAATTTGTGCTCTGGGTGTTTTCCTAGGATACAACCTTGGCAGACTCCTTTGGAAAATTTTATCTTGGGAAACCCTATGACCATCTCTTTTTCACTAAGATCAGAAAGATACTTGTAATTTAGGTGGCCAAATATTTCATGCCACAACTTGCTGGCTTCATTAGCATGAATGAGAAGAGCAGAGGGGTTTGAGTAAGGTAGGAAGTGTGAGAACATGTATACCTTTTGAGCATGATTTGCAACTCCTTTTGCAATGACTCTATCAGTTGAAATCTCTGTGATATCAACTTCATCGGGGGAGAATATGACCTTCTTAGGAGACCCAGTGTGGGTCATCTGGTACACTGACAGGAGGTTGGAGGCGAGACTAGGCACATACAGCACATTGCTGAACTGACCATGATCAAGATCTATTCTTCCTTTACCTTTACTTTCAGTGAGAGAGTTATCTCCCAGTACAATAGATGGTCCTTTCAACATATCCAGTGAGGATAAGGCCTCCTTAGTCGAAACCATGTGTCTTGAAGTTCCAGAATCAATGATAAAACTAGGTGAGCTTGATGTGCCAGCAACTAGGGCATGAACTCTCTCTTTGTCATCAGAACTTGATCCTCCTTCTCTCTTCTTTGAGATTTCTTGAAGGGAGATGCAATTCTTCTCCAGGAGTTGGGTCAGCATTTCTATCTACTTTTTCATACAAGAGATTTCAGAGTGATTGCCCTTATTGCAGTATGTGCACTTGTTCATTTCACCTTTGTTCTTCTTCTTTTGGTAATTCTTCTTGGGACCTTGTTGATCCTCCGGAGAATGTTTCTTGTCTCTCTTTTGCTCAGGTGGCTTTTTAGCTTTCTTTTTTCTTTTTGAATCCACCCTCGAATCTCCAGCAATCAAAGCTTGATATTTGGATGGTTTGATGGTGCCCATCATCACCAGCTTGTCCTGTTCTTGTGTGAGATATTCCATGAAATATGCAAGGCTAGGCATCTTCCAAGTTCGAGCTGTTAGTTTTGTGGCATAGAAGGTCGAAACAAACAATGAATAATCAGGGCCCAGCTTCGAGAGGATGGCCAGTACAAGCTAATCATCTTTCTTTTCAATACCACACTGTTTCAGCTGCAAAACTAGTGCTTTGAACTTGGAGAAATATAGCTGCAGGGATTCAAAGCTCGTTGGAATCAGAGAAATCAGCTCATTTTCGATTTGATGTCCCCTCATCTCATCTGTCTTTCCAAAAATATCAACAAGATTCTCCCATACTTCATTCAGTGATGCCAATCCATCAAGATGGAAAAGGAGGTCTCTGGAAATACTGAAACATAGAAGGCCATAAGCCTCATCCCTCCCATTGTGCCATTTTATCTTCTCTGCAGCTGCATTGGGCTCTGCCTCTGTTGCCATAGTCACCCTGTAGAGGCCTTTTGGTCTCAACAGTATCTCCATCTCTGCTTTCCATTCAAAGATATTGAAGGGAGTCAAGATAGTTTTCTGTGATTGATCCATAGCTTAGAAAATCTGTCCCGGCTGTCAGTAGAAGGTTCCCAGTCACTGATGTCGAACCTGCAAAACAATTTTTGAAGGAGAGAAACAATCTACAATGGCTATGATACCATGTGGAAATCAAACCAGGTGATAGATTAATTTTACTCACAACAATTAACAAATGATCATGCAAAATCACTCACAAAGAGACTGAAAATTGGAGCTGAACACTAAACTGTATTAAATCAGTGTACAATAGCCAACCCTGTAATAACATAGGTTGGTGAATAAATAACATACATCAGGGATTCGAATGCATGAGGAGAAATTCAAATCTAGCATAAAGTAGGCTTACTAAAAATAAGCAAATCTCCCATAGGTGTAAAAAGCTGATCCCAAATCTGTCATGGAGCTCACGAATTGGAAAAAAGCCTTAGGAAAGCTAAAGAGTGGTGGAATGGCAGCTCATACATGCTTTTGCATGGAGAAAAGAGTGGAGGATGAAGAGGACAAAAAACTAGTTCACCTCACCTAGTCTAGATTTTCTATTTGCCTTAAAACACTAAAAAAGCAGGGAATAAAGCAGAAAAAGTAGAAGGGCACCTAGGAGGCCAGGAATAAAGCAGATTTGATTCCTTGGCCTTTCCCATGCACTACATGAGTCAAATGAGGCAAGTTTTACCACTATGGATAGGTAAAAGACAACTTGCACAAGGTGGGACACATGAACTAGGCTAATAAGACATAAATAATTAAATTAATGTCTAAATGGGTAAACTATGGGTTGATTATTCTAACAAAAATAGTTGGTATGCATAATAGGTTGTTAAATTTGAATTGTGAATTTCGGATTTACGAAATTGCTGACAACTAGTAGTCACTATTGGCTTGCATAAGATTGTGTTGGATGATTGAAGCTCATGTTTTAGGTAGATTATTTAGAGCATGGCAATGAGAGTAAGACCATGACAAATGCCAGAATCTACCATGTGAAAGAGCCAAACCTATGAGAAGAGTCTCATGGCTGTGAAGCTAGTTGGTACGCATAATGGGTTAAATTTGAATAGTGAATTTCAGATTTAAGAAATTACTGATGACTACTAATCACTATTGGCTTGTATAAGATTGTGATAGGAGGATCACCTCATTTCCAAGCAAACTAATTTCTATAGTAGACAGAATTGCAAATTCTTATTGAATTTAATTACTAATGTAATTGTGTGGTTATGTAACAATCAATTTGGATTGTATTATTAGATAATGATTGACTGTTTGGCTATTTGATGAATGTGCCAGGGGTACACACTACAGGAAGATCATGTGTGATGGCCTGCAGGAGCCAAACTTCATGGGATGGTTTTCCCTTATTTTGGAAATAGGTTTCAGGTGAAACGCCATTGGACATTTTGGAAATGTCTTATCTGTACTACATGTTTGGTAGTAACATGAGTGAGATGGTATAAATTATGTCAGTAAGACATGTGTGGATATGAAATGTAAAAAGGAGTTGGGATGGCTAACCGAGGGACTATTAAATCAGAGAAGGAGCCCCCATTCCTCCTTAACAAAGGCATACTATGTCGAAAAATGGATAAGTGTTCTGTAACCCTTGCTAAGAATACGCATGTCAAATTATTAAATTCCATATGCAGAACATGTTTTGATTTAATATCCTTCTTGACCGATTGCTTGAGTATGAATAGGGTCTACATGGCATGCACCGGAAAAGAGTGCACACTTTTCCGATGTCGAGTCGTGAAAGGGTTTTCAATATTGATTACACCCTAGGGAGTGGACACACTCCTAGTGTCTCAATACTTGATATTGAATGATATGAAATATGATTACGGTTTTTAGAGCAATAACACTGATGAGTTTGCTTATATTGCTTGTGTGGATAGGTAAAAAGGTAAAAGGTAAAAGTTAAATCGTTGTTGTGAGGGGTTGCGGAGTAAGGGTTATTGTTGATATAAGTGTATGTTGATATATGTTTAATTGTTGGTATAAGTGTATGTGTTATTGTTGATGAACTGGTGAATCCCAACGGTGTTGGCTTGGTTGATGATTGATTGTTGATATAAGTGCAGGTGATTTGTTGGTAGGCTGATAAAACCAACTGTTACCTGGTTTGGCTGAGTAGCCTGGTAAACCCAGCATTGTATTGGCTTGATTGGAAGCAGCTTGATAAACCCAATTGTATATTGGGTTGGCTAGACGGTACGATAAACCCAACTGTAGGTTGGCTTGATTGTGCCTGATATATATATAAAAGGATGTTGTGAAGCAGCTTGCGTGCTGACCTAACATCCAAGTCCATAGGTGATCTCAAGGCTTGCAAAGCAAAGCAGGATCCTATGGACGAATGAGGAAATGTTGGAACGCATACCCCATAGGGGGTAACTCCGCGGTTAAGTTATAAATGGAGCGTTGGGTCAAAATAGTCTTAGGGGTGTCAGGGTAAGTCAAAACCCT
>LPNX010530861.1:566360-593191 GCA_001517045.1 Pseudotsuga menziesii
GGAAATGCACAATACAGATAAGTATTGGATTATTTTTCTTATGAATATACATGTGTATATGATTTGGTTATGATGTTTTAAGCTCTTGTTTTAGAGATAAAACTGATGAGAATAAACTAAACATGTGAATCTATTCAATGTTTGGATATAGGTATCGCTGGGAGCGAGGACTATGAGAGCATCCTAGGGGTGCATGTGGACATGTGACTGTCCTAGAAAGCTCGGAATGAGCGGTAATGAAAAAGGTGTTAGTGAGACCGTGAGGTTCCTAGCAGCCGAGACAAACCATGTGAAGAGACTCCATGGTTTGGAGGTCTGAAAGAGACCGAAGGCACTAAGTGTCATGACCAAGAGGGATTTGTCCAACATTCACGGTAAAGTGAAAAAGGCTGGGAGCTTGAAAAGCCACCGCAGTGGTGTGGGTTCCAAGATGGAACAAAACAAAGAGGGGAAAAACTCTTGCTGCTCTCTCTTGCCTTTTTTATTATATATGTGTATACATATTTATGCATTGTGAAAACAAAATATTGTTGAATGCATGTATGACTGAAAATGGAATGTGTGTATTTGCTGAAAGTAAATTATGAATGCTGGAATGGTTAATTCCCTGCCCAAGAATGGACATGAATGAACTCGTGTGCATGTTGGAAGGCGTGAAAAATATGAAAGTCTCCTTGATAAGACTTGGACTATCATGCCAATTGGGTAATTAGCTAACTGATTTTAATGTCTATATTATGCTTGGTTTGACAGAATTTCAATGGTGCATTTCACAGGTGAGAAAAGTGAAACTTGGTGGTGCACATTGATCATGGTAGCAGATCAAAAGTTGTTGGACTTGGCTGGGAGTCTCCTTCAAATGATTGCCAAGACCCAAGAAAATCTTGGGGAGATGCTCAAGATATAGAAAAGGCAGAATGAAATGAACCACCAGATTTTGTAAGACTCTATTGGTTTGCAAAGGGAGGTGAAAAGCCTTCTGGGAGAAATCGGCATAGGAAAGGAAGGTGGATCAGTGATGGGACAATTGTCCAAGCAACCCGATAAGATACGGTCCAGGCATGAAGACTCAAAGGAAATTGAGCAGGTAAAGATGAAGCATCCACTGAAATGCTAGGAATGCCGAGGACATCATTTACATCGGGCCTGCCAAATGAGGGAACATGATGAGGGCAATAGCCACAAAGTTCCTAGACTTCGGGATAAGCTGAAAGATGAGAACCATCAGGAGAAGTTGATGGAAGCTAAGGGGCTTGGTCCTGAACGTTCAAGGTGAATAATTGAACGTGGGACAGATATGCAAAATTTTGAAATTTTGATGTGCAATTGTATATGTATTGTATATGTATTCCTATGTATTGGAACACGGAGAACGGTGTTATTCCAAGGGGGAGGGGAATGTAACACCCCGGTTTTGACCCCGTTTGCATGATTTATATAATGTAATTAATAGTGGTGAGGAGCTAAAGGAAAAATCCCCACCATCGATTTGGTTGTGTATGTTTCGGCAATGAGGATAGTTGCCGATGGTATATCATGCTATCCAGCACATCATAATGTGGCATCATGTAAACCCGCACATCAATTAAAAATAAACCATGACCAGCTACGACAGTGCAACGTTGACTGAAAAGGGCATGATTCCAAAGGATAAGGGTGTGGGGGGGATGTCAACCTTGGTCTTTGGGGGGGTGAAAGCCTTGTTTGATTTTCCATCTTCCCTTGTCACACCCAACCTCTTCAATGTCTTGTTTTGTTAGTTGGGGCGGTTAATGCTGAGTGGTGGTGGGTGTGGCAAGATTTTCCATCCTTGCCCATGTGCCCACTCCACCAATGGATTCTTCCTCTTCTCTCACGTGGGGAAGAAGAAACATTCATTTCTCACTCTCCACGAGGCCATTTTGTCCATTGTCTATTTTTCCTCACGCCCGGTCTTCATTCATTCTCTCCATGGTCGGTTCATGCTCATGCACAGGAGGCCATTCTCGTTGTTGTATGATCATCCACGCGCTTAGGCCATGGTCTGTTCGTTCCTCACACGGAGCCATTGTCTGTTCATGCACATGCATAGGAAGAGCTGTTCATCTTCACGCAGGGATGGCCGTGTCCTTTCTCCTCATGCACAGGCTGAGAGTATGTAGTCTCTTCCCCAGTGCGGCCTATGTAATTCTTTTCCTCTTGCTTAGTTGTCCAGGATGGACTGTTGTCTCCCTTACGTGGTGACTGTTATGGTCTCCTTTATATTTGGGAGTCTGGTGCAAGTTTTCCTCACGCACAGACCATTTGGAACCATTTTTTTCCCATGTTGTGAGCCGTGCTCATTGATTATGTTTTGGGACTATTGTCTTCCCTGTGTTTTGTTGGTTATGGCGCCCAATTACGTTTTTGGCCGCTATGGGTTCCTAGTGGGCCGTTTTCTTCCCCTATGTTGGGACTGTGTAAAGCTGCCATCATTTTCATTGTGCGTTGGTTGTTGATTGCCACATCTGTTGGTTGAGTTTTCCATGGCTATGCTAGGAGTTCTATTTATTATCCATTGTGGTATGTGTATTGTTGCCCTCATTCATTGTGGGGTTGTGGCTGTTGATGTACCCTGGTTTTTGGCTTGTCGCTGAGTTGTTTTGGCCATGCTAGGGCCAAGAACAACTTTGAGCTGTCTTGTGGACTAGAGCTGTGTCTCACCTATTGGTTGGGGATTGTCCCTGGTTGTCTTGCCTTCTTCACAGGGCTATGAAGGGATTGTGTTGCTACGGTATGCAGTGGTTGGTATTCGGACTGTTGTGAGTGGGATTAGAGGCTGTGTATGCATGAGAAGACTGGTGTTGAGGTGACCAGCTTGGAATTTAGCCTATCCTAGCTCCTTGATGGCCTGATAAACCCAACAGAGTTGTCTTGGCTATGCTTTATGTAATCTTGGCTATGTGTAAGCCTGCTTCGACCCTTAGTCCTTGAGGAATCATGCCTACCTCAAGGGTGGCAGTGTTACTGAGAGATTGATGAGGACACTAGCCTATGGTTGGGTGGAACGTTGCAGCGAAGTAGCTGGTTGTGGGGCGAGTTCTTCTTCAAAGATAAGTACTTCTGATTGTTTCATCTCTGCAATTATATTTACTGTTTCATGAATCATGATGAACATGTTAAATGCTAGAATGTGTGTGTTGCTTCCGCTGAATGTTGAGTAACTGTGTATCCTTGTATGTTTTATGCATCTTTGTATGCATTATGTTAAGTTTTTAATATCATCATTTATCCTTGTTCATGTCCATGGGGCTGTCTACCCGTATGTTTGTTTGTGGTGTTAGTCACATCCTCTTCACCGGTCGGAGGTTCAGGGACGTGACAGATGTTCAGACTAAAATAGATGTCCTGAGAATATGATGTTACACAGAAGAACAGTAGAATAGTCGAGCTAGAGAACATTGTAAGTAATAAGGAATATGACACCATTGACCTTAAAAGGGAATTGGATGATTTAAAAAGTCAGGTGACATCATTGAAGATATATTCCCAAGGGGAATATTTGTTGAGAATAACCACATAGGAAATATGGGGCAGAATAATTTATACATTCAATGAAAAGTGGGATTTTATGGACCTCATGAATACCGAAATGGAGATATATAATTCAAACATGAATGAAATGAAGTTTGTAGTTGCTACATTGGGAGACAAGACCACCTAGGAAAGATAAAGTATTTATTACTTAAGTATCGGAACCAACAAGGATTTGGAATAATTATAGCTGATGAACAAGATTGAGGTAATCAAGATTGCAGAAAATATGATATTAATGAAAATAGTATATAGGGTAACAAATAATAGTACAAACGACCTCGATTATGATATCAAATCCTTCAATACCATGTTTAATAGAGCGAAAAATATTGGATTGCATATATTATAGGATGGAAACTCAAAATTCTACTCCAAAGAGGAATACATGAAGAAGTTAAAAAAAGAGAAATGCAGAGCTTGATGAGGAAATAGAAGGGGTAATCAATGAATATTAGTCATTTGAAATAATCAATCCCACTTTCCATATTTGGAAAAGGTTGAAAACTATTTTCAAGGAAATAAGACCACTGACTTATGAAAGACATTCTAAGGGAGACTTGGTAGTGGAGAAACTCAAATATAACAACATACCAATGGGAAAGTATTGCCAACATGTACTTAAGTATCATAAAATATCCTTTCTACCCAAGGAACAAAAATCAACTAAAAAAACACCTGGTTCATAGTCACAATAGCTACAAACTATGCATAAGACTTGCCCCTCCACCTGAACAATACACAAAAGAACCATAAACACAAAAATTGAAAGACAAACTACACCATTGGGATTTATTCCTCCTTGAGGTTTAGTACAACCTTGAAATCCCATGTACAATGAAATTCTATAAAGTATGATCCAATTTGTCATCCCACTTAGATTTACAACACCGCCAACTCAACAAACCATGCATGGTCAATAGTGACTTGAGTAGGGAAAGAAAAGAGGTGGAAGCTAAAAGAAAAATTAAAGGCACAATTTATGTAAATGTAATATTTTCAATGTAAAAATTAATTAGTGAAAACCATCACTTTCTATTGCTAGTCAATTCATTTGCAAACTAAATGTAGGTGCCTTTGATCCCTATATAATGTAAACTTAACATACGAGTAAATGGTTGGAAATTTGATAACTAGAAGTATTATTTATTTTATTATTGAGTTAGTGTATATTGTTGTTTTGTATAGTTGTTTGATCTTAGATTAATAAAATGGATCCTTCCATATTGTTGTTTCTACCTTTGTTAGTGTGTGTCCATCTGTTTGTAAGGATTTATGAGAAAAATAACATAGTGACTGCAATATTATTTCACATGATTTGGACATCATTGAATCTTTCTTTGTGATTACGTGTTGGATATTAAATTAGAAGGTCAAAGTTCTTTTGATTTTGTACTTTATATTTAATTCAACTTATGATTGTTCTGTGTATGGAAAATATTTATGTATATGTGATTTTATTAAATGTATTCTTATTAAAGACATGGACATCTCATGCTAGTACCTTGCAAACTATAAATAATTAATAATTTATGTTAAATACAAATCAGTATGTATAATTCCTATCTATATTTAGGAAATTCACCCATCGATGCTTCTTGTAGTTAAATATTTGTGTTCCTCATTTCATCCTTTCATATAACTAATTGTACTACTTGAATCCATCTAATTCCTTTCTTAAATTGTGTTTGCATTCAAAATTTTATTCATAAGCCACAATAAAATACTGTGAGAATTTTTATTAAATGACTCAAACAAAATTTCATACGACAATTTAGCTCTAACATACGTAAATTTTGAGCCCTGTCATTCCTAGTGTTAGCACTATTTTTGCGCTAAATGTTTGGTGAGGAATTAGACCAATGAAAGAAAGGATCAGGCCTGTAAATATTTGTATCATAAGATGTTAAAGGATGTTAATAAAACTTTGCATGGAAAGGACGACATAGATTCACAGTGCAGAAGATCAAAGGCTGTGAATATTTTTTTTAAGGCAAAATCGAGAGCGGAAATGCGAAAAAAAAAGTTTCTGGTGTAAAAAGTGATAAGACCCAAATTCCATTTTCCATAGTCCAAGTTATACAGTCGAGAGAGCTTCCATCATAGATCAAAATTCTAGCGAAAGGGTAGAAGAGGGAAAAATAAAACTTGGTGGTTGAAAAATGCTAAAACTTGAATTCCATTTTTTGCAGTCCAAGATCTATGGTCACGAAAGGATTCCACATAAATAAGTGTCCTAGAAAAAAGAGGGAGGTTAAAAGGAAGAAGCAAAAAGAGCGGAAGTGTAAAGGGAAAAATATAGGTTATAAAAGTTGGGAAACCTGAATTCCATTTTCTGCAGTCCAAGATCCAATGGTTCAGAAATCTCCCGCATAGATCAATGGTGCAGTAAGAAACATCGGAAAGGGAAAAAGAAGAAAGCAAAAAACATAAAAAAAAATTCGTGAAAAGTTGAAGTTCCACATTCCGCGATCTGCTAGATTGACGATCCAGAGATTTTTCGCGAAGATCAATGGTCCAGAAGGAAGCAAAAATGAAGAAAGAATAAATATGAATTTTTGGTTATGAAAAGTCAGAATTCCACCTTCCTCTTCCTACAGTCCGCATATTTACCTGAGATCAACGGTTTGGAAAGCCATTGTCTAAGATAAACGGTACAGAAAAGAGGAACACATGCATGATTTAAGTATACTTCCCAATATGCAAAACTCGGTAGGCCCCAAAGCTTTTAACAAACTAGATCAATGACAGATAAAGATCCACAAAGGAGGTGGATTCTTTGGCCATAACTTGCATGAAGAAAGTAACTTTCCAGAATTGCAAAATAGGCTAAAGACTACATCAATTGGATGTATAATATTTCTCGTAGATCAAGATCTACAACTGAGGTTTATTTCATCGATTGAAGATGCAAGGAGGAATGAAACCATTGCATCTTGTTCGAAGATCCTCTAACTAGTCATTTTCACCAAGCAGGACTAAATCCCTACTTTCAAAACTCCCTAATTGATCCACCTTGTGCATTCCAGCATACTTTCCTATTTTTCTTATCATCATGGAAAATCTTCCAGATCAACATTTGTTAGGATTTTTATTCCCACGCTGGAACTGAATTTGGATATGTTTTGAGGTTGGTCTCGGGAGCCTATGATAATATAAATATACCCTCAATAGAGGAAGGAAGGGTTGGAACCCATGATATTTTATACTATGCATTTTTAGATATATCATTAATAAAATTGCAGAGCTGAATGTTGGCTTGTTGCTAGAAAGATTACTGTGTATTTCATAGTTACAATATGCTATTTCCTTTTGTATGTGCATGTCTTTCCAGTTAAACTTTCCATTATGTGTTCTTCATATCTGGAATAAGTGTGTAATAGTTCAATATTCATATTGTTATGCTCTACCTATTGTTTCAGGTATTCACCAACCTTTTTCTCTAAAGTTGTTGTAGATGTCATATTTTAGGTGCTCTATGTTGATGGAGTGCTCCTGTTTATTCTTTATCACCAGAAAAACTGATTTTTTACTATAACCAAATGCTACCTTACCTTTGTTGAATTTCATTTGCAAATAGTTCTATATTTCATAAGGATATTTATGACTCCATAGCCCAATGTATGCTTTCCTTGTTTCAACGACCAATTAAATATGAAACTTTATTTCATTTTGTATCTGGCCCTCTTAAAAATCAACAAGAGATCCCTCTCTAGAAAGGAGGAAGCTGACTTCCTTTCTTAAAGTGGTTTTGTTGTTACCTTGGGATTTACCTTCTACAACCTTGGGTACATTCTAAGTGCTAAAAAATTGGCATCATTGTTGGGGACAAAAGTGAAAATTATCCCTGGGAAAGACGACAAATAATCCAAGAAGAAATGGTTTCTATGGGAAGACATAGACTTCTGCATTTGAAATAGGTTGTACATTTTCCATGCGACACCACATTGATTTTGAGCAAGATTTCAAAAGGAATCCTAGATTCTTGGAGATCACATACATGAGGTAAACCTGACACTAATATTTTACAAGGTGTGGAAAATCCAGAAAGATTGTTTAGAAGTAGGGGAAAAGGACAAATAAATATTTCTCAATTTTGTGCATCATCTTCTCAATAATTTCATAACATTCAGAATTTTTGGTGGGGAACAAATTTTGAAAGGTCCTTGTTGAAATTAAAATATGAATTTGATTTGAAGGAAATTGAAACTATCCCCAGTAGGTTAGAATCATATGTGATTGATTATCTTTGGTGAATCCTTCAAAACTTTGTGAAAACTAAAGAAATAATCCCCCTTGTTAAAAACTTGCACCATTATATCCCACCAACTGTCCAAACCCCTCCACCATTTCAAGCTCCTCCTTGTGTTCCAAATCCACCTAGGAAAATGGATGCTAGGTTTGCTCGATTGGCCTTACCTAATGTATTGCATGACCTTCCTCAAAAAATTTCCCCAAAAAATCCCTTCTATGATGGCATGGAAATTTCATAGCAAGATGACATGTTGATAGATTTGATGATTTTGCGGAATTAGATATGGTTCATGATGCTGATGTTAATATGAGGTTGGTTTTACTAAGATTGTCATGATTGGAAAGGAAATGGCTTAGATATTTACTTGCTAGGTCCATTGCCACATTTGAATCTTTCCAGACATTATTCTTAGAAAGATGGGATGATAAGAAAAGTTCTTTGCAAGCGCTTTTTCAATATAATAATCTTAAGAAAGGAGGTTTTGAATCTGTCCATGAGTTTTCTAGTTGATTTATGAGAGTGTATAACTCTATTTTTCATTGATATTAAACCCCTTGTAGGCGCCGCAAAACTCCATTATGCTGATGCCTTCGGTGATGACTTTGAATTATTATTGATAGAGAGAAAATCAGCAAGTCTTCCTGTTATGTTTCAATATGCTTTAGAAGTGGAAGATAATATGATGGCAAGTGGAAAAATAAATCATAAAGTAGAAACACACAAAAGGAAAGCTATAGAAGAAAATGTGCCTTCTGCTTCTGCTGTTGCATCTTCTAATGATGAAAAATTTGAAATGATTTTGAAAACAATGGAGAAATTGATGGATAGGATGACTGTACATAATAGACCATTGAACGGAGAACATAATGAAACTCAAATCATAAACCCAAATTTCAAAAGGCCCAATCCTACCCCACCTCCACAAATTAGATAGAGAGATATGAGGAATCCTAGAAATCCAGACGATCAACAAATACATACACCTTTTCTTGAAAATTATGTTGCAAATGAAGATGTCGCTGAATATCTTGAGAATCATATTCACCATTTTGGCGACTTGGATTCTGAAATATACCTCACAGAGGAAGAGCATAGTATGTTTTCCCAGAAGGATGACAATAATGATTTTGAGGAAGAGTCAGAACAGTACCAAAAAGGATATTTGCATCCTTTAGATGATGTTTACAGAAATATCAAATTGAGAAATAGATATTTTACTGTAAATAAAGGAAGGTTCAATCAAAATCAACCTTCTAGTAGCCGATATAATATAGAACAAAAAAATGAAAAACAAAAAGATCCTATTGTATAGAAAGAATCTGAAAATAAAATAGAAAAAACAAAAGAATTTAAACAATGAGCACTGCTGGATGTAGAAAAAGTGGTTTCAAATTTCAATTTGCAAACAAAGCTCTCAAACTTGAAAATTTCGATTCCTTAATTTTTGAGAAATAGGGAATACAGACACAAAATAACATATATCATGGTCAGGAGTCTAGGAGAATTTCAACCAGATATCCTAGAGGTGGAATATGATGCTCCTACCATTGTCTTTGGGTAAAAAATTTAAAATTTGGATGATCATGAAGTTCCTCCGTTTTACCTAAGTTTAAATGTACATCATATGATTTTGCACAACGCTATGTTAGATTCTGGTGCGTCTCATAATTTGATGCCCAAGAGAGTGGTAGAAAGTTTGGGATTGGAAGTTACTAGACCATATAAATATTTATATTCTTTTTATTCTAGGAAGGTGAAGTGTCTTGGATTGATTAATGATATGGTGGCAACTTTAACAAAAATGCCATATAAGACTATCGTAATGGACATTGTTGTAGCAGACATTCCTCCTAAATTTGGTGTATTGTTGACAAGGTCTTGGACTTCTAAATTGAAAGGAATTTTGCAAATGGATATGTCATATGCTACCATTCCTATGGTTGGTGGGAATAAAAGGTTATATAGTGATAAACTATCACCTTATGTAGTTATCAACCAAGAAAAACCAGATAATCATGCTATATATGATGTTGATACTGAATTGGGATCTTCCATTTTCTTTAATGATGATCTTCCATGTGATTTTGAAATTCCTTCACCATTTGAAGTTAAGGAGGAGAAAGATTTTGCACAGAGATAAGAGGTTTTGGAAAAGAAATAAAAAGAAGAAGGTATCAGGACCATGTATTTTGATGGATATGTGGCTAAAGTTGGTGCTAGTGCTGGTGTATATATTATTTATCCTCTCGGGGATTTTAAGGCTCTGTCATATAAGTTAAATTTTGAATGTAACAAGAATGTGGAAGAGTATGAATCTTCATTAATAGGGTTGAATTATTTGAATGATATGGGAGTAAAGAGGGTACAAGTCATGGGAAATTAAGAGCTTGTAATAAACCAAGTCAATGACAGTTATCAGACCAAACATCCCAAAATGAGGGCTTATAGAAATGAGGTATGGTATATGTTTGGTAAATATTTTACAAAGCACAAAATCAGAGTGATTCCCATATATGAAAACACAGTAGTTGACCCTTTGGTTGTTGCTACTGGTAAATTTAAAACTTCCACTGTTGGCAAGAGAAAGTATAAAGTTGATATTGTGAATAGACCTTCCATAATAGATTTCCAAATACTGGTAGGTATTTGATGATGATATGAAAATAAAAAGATTTTTAGAGCTGTATGGTGAATTTGTAAATACTCAGATAGATGATGAAAATGATAATTTTGAAAACTACCAAGATCATAAAGAGAGTGAAGAAGAAATTGTTGAAAATAGAAGGCTAAAAAACTCACTAGGGAAAAGGGTATAGTTGAGTTGAAGAGTAATCATATCCCTAGAGGCCTAATATATTTAGAGAATATTTTTGATGAAAATGATGCTTCTAGAGACCCAAAAATGAAGCTCGTTGATGATGCTATTGAAGAAAAAAATATAGGAACTGAAGAAAATAAAAGGATCATAAAATTTTCAAAAAACAATTATGTCAAAGAAAAAGAAGACGATGTCATTTTGATGAAAATATACACTAATGTCTTTTCCTGGAGTTATGAAGACCTTAAAGAGTATGATACTTCTAGCATACAACATATAATCCCAATAAAACCCGGTGAGAAACCTTTTAGAAAAAAATTGAGAATACTTAATCCAATGTTGATGCCTGTTATTGAGAAAGAAATTAAAAAATTATTCAATACCAAGATTATAGTGACTCTGAGATTTTCCAAATGGGTCTCAAATTTGGTTCCTATTAGAAAAAAAATGGTGAAATCACGCTTTCCATAGATTTCAGAAATCTTAACAAAGTCTCTCTGAAGGATAATTACCCTTTGCCTAAAATGGAACATATTTTGTAGAAAGTGGCGTGATCTGAAAGGATTTCAGCTATGGATGGTTTCTCAGGATACAATCAGATCAAAGTGTTGTTTGAGGATCAAGAAAAAACTTCCTTTACTACAACATTGGGTGCATTTATGTATTCCAAAATTCCTTTTGGTTTAATGAATGCAAGAGCCACTTTCCAGCGCGCCATGGATTTGATTTGGAAGAGGAAAAGGATAAATTTTTGGTTGTCTACATTGATGATACTCAAGATCTAATAGGGATCATATTAATAATTTGGAGAAAGTTTTTTTGAAATGTAAAAAGTATGCGGTATCATTGAACCCCAGAAAATCAAATTTTGTATTGGAGGAAGGAAAATTGCTAGGGAACATTATTTCAAAGGATGGTATAAATATTGATCCAGAGAGAATCAGTGCAATCCTGAAGGTTGAGGAGACTAGAAGTAAAATGCAAGTGCAATCATTCATTGGATAGAATTTTTTGAGAAGGTTTATTCCCAGTTTTGCTGAGATATTAATGAATATCACTAATATGCTGAAAAATGAACAGGAGATAAAGTGGACAATAGATGCCAGAATATCTTTTAGAGATATTAAACAGGCTATCATAGAAGCCCCAGTTATGGTAAGTCCATATTTTAGCAAACATTTCCTAATCGTTTCTTATGCTTCTGATCATACTATTGCTGGAGTATTATTACAGAAAAACAATCAGAATGTTGAACAACCTATATGATTCTTTAGTAAAGTATTAAGAGATGGAAAGTTGAAATATAACATTATGGAAAAACAAGAATATTCTCCAGTTAAATATTTGAAATATTTTTAGTCTTATGTTCTTCATTCACATGCCATTACCTATGTTCCTAGTAATGTGGTGAAGAGCATTCTCAAATAGCCAGATCTAGAGGGAAAAAGAAAAAAATGGATTGTTGTGCTACTAGAGTATGAAATTGAAATTAAGCCCACCAGGCTAATTAAAGGGCACAGACTTGAAAAGATGATGAAAATTTCCAATTGTGAATCCTTACAACTCAATTTTTTGACCAGTCATTCAAATGAGCTTGATACAAGGGTGCAGGTAATTCTTGATTTCTCTATATCTCCATGGTATTCTGATATTTTGTATGTGTTGTAAAACTTATAGCCTCCTACAGGATTAAGCAAAAAAAGAGCAAGATCAGTGAAGCTGAAGGCTGCAAAGTTTTGTATTCTGAATCAATACCTCTATTGGAAGGATCCTAGTGGTGTTTTGCTCAATTGCCTCTTGGATAATGAAGCTAAGCAGACTATGAAAGAATTTCACAAGGGATATTGTGGTGGACACCATTCATGGAAGGTGAAATAAAAAAGTCTTTGAGAGATGTTTTTAATGGAATTCAATGTTTTTAGATGTTTATAAGGATACTACTACATGTCACCAATGCTATATATTTGATGGTAAGATGAAACTGGTTCCACTCCCTCTCAATCCAATATCAGTAGAAGCACCTTTATAGCAGTGGGGATTGGATTTGATTGGGGAAATAAGTCAAAATTTTCATGATAGCATGGATGGATATTAACAGTAACTGCCTACTTCACTAAGTGGATCAAAGAAATACCTACACGAAGGGCCACAGATGCAGTAATTATGGATTTTCTGGAAGAGAGTAATTTGGTTAGATTTGGTTGTCCCAAAAATATTGTTATAGAAAATGAATTTTCTTTTAAATATAAGAAAATGGTAAGTTTTTGTCATGAGTATCGTATTAGTCTCAATCATTATACTGCATATTACTCACAGGGTAATGGACTAGCTGAATCTTCAAACAAAATCCTAGTGAGAATCATTAAGAAGCTATTGGAGGATAACAAAAGAGCTTGACATACAAAGTTGAAATATGCTTTGTGGGTTGACATAATCAACACAAAAAGCACAGTTGGAAGGTCATGATTCCAATTAGTATATGGATATGAGGTGGTTTTTCTAGAATCTTTGGGACTGCTAGTCATGAAGTTATTGCAAGAACAATAGGATGAACCAAATCATATGTAAAGAAGAATAAATCAGATCATAGAATTGAACAAGTTGAGGGAAAAAACCTAAGGTAAAGTGCAAATACATCAATAAAATATGAAGAACACTTTTGATAGGAAGGTAAAAGAAGAACAATTCCAGACTGAGGATTTGGTTTTGAAGTGAGATTCTCCTAGGGAATATAAACATGGGAAGCTTGATCACATGTGGGTAGGTCCTTATATCATTGCAGCATACAGAGGTGAGAATGCATTCATTCTACAACATAAATATGGGTTTGAGCTAAAAGGAGTTTCATTTAATGGAATTTTTCTCAAACATTACTTGTCTTGAAGGAGGAGGTAATTTTTGTATCATAATGTATATATTTATTTAATTTTAAAAAATTACAAATGGTCAGCTAGAGACTTTTAAGCCCGAAGAGAAGGCCCTAAGATATAGAGGGGTATCCATGTTTCTATTTTTCTTTGTTTTTACTTACAGAAAAACAAAAATAATAATTTTTGAGGTCTAAAATTTTGGGAACATCCCAATGGATTTGGCACCTATTCTACGGGGTTCTTTACTACCTCACAAGGAGGATAACATCCGTAGTTGGAGCCAGCTGTTAGCACTATGTTTGGGCTAAGTTTTTGGTGAGGAATTAGACCAATAAAAGAAAGGATAAGGCATGTAAATATTCATATAATAAGACGTTAAAGGATTCTAATAAAACTATGCAGGGAATGTGTGAATTCGATGTGTAACGCAGAAGATCAAAGGCCGTAAATATTTTTTGCCAAGGAAAATTGGGAGTGGAAAGGATAGAAAAGCAAGTTTCGGGTGTAAACAGTGATAGGACCCGACTTATTTTTTCCATAGTCCAAGATATACAGTTGAGAAAGCATCTGCCTTAGGTCAATAGTACAGGAAAAGGGTGGAAGAAAGAAAGATAAAGCTTGGTGCTGAAAAATGGTAAAACTTGACTTCCACTTTTTGCAGTCCAATATCTACGGTCACGAAAGGATTCCAAATAAATCAACGACCTAGAAAAAAGTGTGAGGTCAAAAGGCGAAAGAAAAAATGGCAAAAGCGGAAAGGGAAAAATATCAGTTATAAAAGTTGGGAAACCCAACTTCCATTTTCCACAGTACGAGATCCAATGGTTCAGAAATCTCCCACACAGATCAACGGTGCAAAAACAAGAGGAAAGGGAAAAACAGAAAAGTAGAAAACATAATAATTTGTTCATGAAGAGTTGATGTTTCACATTACACGATCCGCCAGATCGAAGTTACAGAGATTTTTCATGAAGATCAATGGTCTGGAATGAAGCAGAAAGGAGGAAAGAAAAAATATGAAGTTTTAGTTATTAAAAGGTGGAATTCCACTTTCTGTAGTCTACATCTTTAACTCAGATCAACGGTTGGGAAGGTCATTATCTAAGATCAACGGTGCGGAAAAGGGGAACATGTGCACGAGTTAAGTAGACTTCCCAATATGCATAACTCGGTAGGACCCACAACTTTCAATGGCCCAGATCAATGACAGATAAATATCCATGGAAGAGGTGGATTCCGATGCCAGAACTTGCACGAAGAAAGTAATTTTCCAGAATTGCAAAATTGGCTAATGGATGCATTGATTGGATGGTTAATATGTCTCGTAGTTCAAGATCTATGTCTTAGGTTCATTTCATTGATTGAATATGCAAGGAAGAATGAAACCATTGCAAGACGTTCCAAGATCCTCTAACCAGTCATTTTCACCAAGCATGCCTAAGTCCTTGATATCAAAACTCCCTAATTGATCTATCATGTGCATTCCAATGTGATTTCCTGTTTTTCTTATGATCATGGAAAATATGTCAGATCAATGTTTCTTAATATTTTGATTCCCACGTTGTAAATGAATTTTGATCTGTTTCAAGGTTGGTCTTGGAATCCTATGATAATCTAAATATACCCTCAATAGAGGAAGACATGGTTGGCACTTGTGAGATTATGTGTTATTCATTTTGATATCTATCATTAATAAAATTGTAGAGCCAAATGCTGGTCCGTTGCTCCAAATATTCCTTTGTATTTTGTAGTTGCAGTCTGTTATTTCCTTTCCTATGTGCATGTCTTTCCTATTAAACTTGCCATTATGTGTTCTTCATATCTGGAATAAGTGTGTAATAGTTCATAATTCATATTGTTATGGTCTAGCTATTGTTTTAAGTATTGACCAACCTCTCTTTCCAAAGTTGATGCAGAATTCATCTTTTAGGTGCTCTGTATTGATGGACTTTTCTTGTTTCTTCTTTATTTCCAGACAAACTGCTTTTTGACTGTAACCGAGTGCTACCTTGCCTTTCTATAATTTCACCTGCAAACAATTGTATGTTTCATAAGGGTATTTGTGACTCCATATCCCAATGTATGCTTTCCTTGGCCCAACCACCAATTCAATCTGAAATTTTATTTCATTTTATATCTGGCCCTATTAAAAATTAGTGAGATATCCCTCTCTCGAAAGGAGAAAGGCAGGTTCTTTTCTTAAATTCATTATGTTATTACCTCGGGATTTACCTTATACAACCTTGGGTACATTATGAGTGCTAAAACATAGGTTTGTTCTACCTCAACCTAGGAAAAATATGGGCCTAAGATGTCCTCCACAAATTCCCTTATGAAGTTATGTAATGATCCCTTATATTTCATATTCTATTACACAATTGAGAAATATGCATTGAGGGTATTTCCAATAAATATATTCATCTAGAATACAACACTTTACTTCTTGCAACTTCATGGATATACCTTGTTATTTATTGATATACTCTTGACATTCAAGATGTATTAAATAGTAAACAACATCTATGTACCAAGCATATTCTTCAAATTTTGGATTTATCCTTATAGCATTGTTTTGATCATCCTATATACTCATGATATTATCTTATTTTGTTAGCTCGACTAGTAGATTCAAATTTTATGCTTGATAATTTGATTTAGATAACAACTTGGATAATACTTAACCTTTCACCAACTTAGTAGGATTGACTTCTAGATTATACTCTTGTGTTTCAGACAACCACTTGCCTCTTATTCCTTCGTTGTTTGTATTGTTGAGGACATATTTTACAGTGATGTATGGTAGATAAGAAATTACTTGTTAGTGCATCACATAAAATATAAGGTATTTTAATGCTTTGACCATGTCATAAGCCTATTTTTCCATCAACCTATATTTTAACTCAACATATTTTAATGATTTTCTAAAAAAGGTTGTTTTTTGTTGATACCCGTCTTGAGTTCTTTGTATTAAGGAAGTTGTAATAGTATGAGTGGAAGAAAAGGATAAAATATTAAATGGATTAGTATAATAATGACTATTCAAGACAATACCTTCTCCATCTTTTGAGATAATGTATCCCAACAACTTCCATTTTTGCAAAGAAAAATGAAACATATTTGGATTTAGAGATAAGCCATATATCATGCACTTATTAAAGGCATGTTTCAAGTGAGACAAATGTTATTAATTAATTTTGTAAAAAGAATTCATATCATCTATATTTATCACAATAAACTTGTCCCTTTTTCCCACAAAGGATATATCCATAGCTTAATGAAATGGTTCCCATGCATTCATCGGTCCAAAGGGAATTTTATCATACATACTATGTCACACATGGAGTTGTAAATGCTATTTTTTCTCTTTCCTCTTGGCTCATTTTTTCCGAGAAATATTGCAAAGAATTTCTTTCCCACTTTGGGGAGGGGAAAGGCCTGGTAGGTTGTAGCAAGCCCTGGTAGGATATATAAAGGCCTTTGTATTTGGATCCTCTTTCATGTTGACTCTGGTGAGATAATGACCCAAGTGTTTCTACAAAACGCTGTTAGAGGAAAATAAAACAAAACAAATAAAATTATAACAAGATTAGATAAAAATGCCAAAGTACGTAGAGGATGAAAACACCGACAATCAATATTAGATAAACCACTTGTATATCTTCCAATGGTTAAGCTAGTACAACACATTGGACGTGTGAAATCAAAAAGGAGGAAAACAATCTTCCTAATGAGGCAATTTCTTGTCCAAACTTGTTTGCAAAATCGTTAATGAACCAAATGGGAAGAACACATTCCCCTTAATGGAAGGAGGAAAGGGATATTTCATAAATGCTTGACAAGAGGGAAGATGTGAGCTAAGGGGAAGCTCAATCACAATTATGAATAAACTTAATCAAAATTTCCTCTTTGAATAAGCATGCCCATGGATTTATTAGTATAGGCCAAGAGGTGGCCATGAAATATCAAGATCGTAACGTGAACCCAAACGTCCATTTTTTGTCTCTAAATTAAACCAATAGGACATTTAAGGAAACCAAGTGTGTCGGGAGCCAAAATTTGAATTCTTTCGGTAGCTGGAGCTTCATATGTCTTAAATACATCACTAGTGGGTGATATTAAATTGTTTGTATCCATTGCATGTATCTCGAAGAATATCCATGATGTAGCATGGGTGTTGTTCTTGTGATGCACATTGTAGCATGTATAAATATACCTTTTAAACACACGATTAAGAAATTTTACTGCTTTGGGTACATTTTGGACTTAATATGCTCTTTAAATTTTGTGAAGGGGTCTTCAGATGCATGCATGATATAGGTTAATGATGCTTTACCATGTGATTCACAAAATTGTTCTAGGTGTGTGATTTTTTCATGATAATAGATGCCCCTTGATGTATGAGGCTCAAAGGGTACTGTAGAGATGATAATGCATCATCATTTCATTTGTGTTCTCTCTTTTGGTTCTTTAAACTCTGTGGACAATAATGAATTTCCAAAAGGGGAAAATATACTAGGGGAGTTGTGACTTAGTGTGTTGTTTTATACAAATGAGGTGAGCATACCCATGCTCATGAAAAAAACTAGAGTGGCTACAAATATGAAGAGACCAAGAGGTCTCTCATAAACTGTTGTTCACATCAATGAAGGTGGATCTAAACCATGTAAGAGTACATGAACCTAGAAATGGTATAAATAGTGTTGAAGAGGTGAAATTATTGAGAATATGATGAGGCCCACAAGGGTGGGTATCCAGAATGGACATGAATCCATGATGGAAGACTACACTATACTAGAGATGTTTCTATCATAATTCTCAAAGGTTAACACTGTTGCCTTCAATATTTATGACTCACCATAATGCAATTAAATGTATTAATGCAAAGCATAGGAGAGATGATTAAGTTAAGAATAATTAATGACTCTCATTACTTAGTATGAGAAAATTCCTTGTTATTATTGAAGTTAATCCCAAGGTACCATTTTTTCTTCTCCAACTCTTAGAATATTAGGATTTGGTGTTGACAAGATCTAAAAATTGGTGACAAGACAAGGGTCTTTCCTCTGGAAACAACATCATGTTGTAGAAATTTAGGTGACTTCTTGACATGACAAAATATTGTATGGTGAGCATGGGGCTTGTACTTCTTTAATCGATAAAATATGGGAAAAGATAACGACATCATAATTCAGGTGAGAATGTGATGGAGGGAGATAAATTGAAGATGAAGAGATTTGTTGGGGACACAATACATGAGAGAGTAGTGTTCCAGGAGGATATTGGTGGCCACCCACCTATTCCACTTGTACCCCCGCCATTTTTTCTTTCATTTTTCCAATTTCCTTAATTGTAGAACAATTTACTATTTTCGGCAATTTTTTGGGTCCTAAACTTTCGTAGTCATTCTGAGGCCTTAAGCGACGTTTTTTCGGCATCAAATGGTCAGGAAAATATGAGTCCATTCCAGAATTAATATTTTTCATGTATGGATGTAGTCCTTAAATAAATATTTCTAACGATGTATCATGCCTGTCAAATGGAGGTAGTACGCTAAAGCTACGACCCCATGAAATTGATGTACCAAGTTACCTAATGGGGCCCACATTCTGGCGTTTCACCTCCTAGGGTTAGGTTTTTGGATGTGTCGGGTTTCAATTGTTTCTAAATAATATATAGTATTTCAAGCCTCATTGTAACACATATTTCAGAGCCATGTAGCTGCCACATCTCTTCTCAGAGATAAGCTACCAGCACTCTAGCTAGTTTATTTCCATTATGTATGTAAACAAGTTTTAGTTATTGATTAATGAAACGAAGTGTTATTTCTGCTACATATTTGTTTATATGGTTATTTGTGTATTCTGTTGTGTTCCTACATAAATATGGATCATTGGTATCAGCGCAATCTGCTCTTTCTCGATCCTTCTTTCCATGTTTCCAACGAGGGCAAGGTATAAAGAGTTAGGACTCGATCTAGTTGAACCTTTGCAAGATCATCCTCACAAATACCGACGGCCAACCATGGGGGATGAAAGGAAATATGAGGGAAAAAGACATCCTATCAAAATGCTTATCGAGGAGGTCCTTGAAAAACAAAGGGATATGATGATGGATAACTTTACCCAGATCCTTCAACGACTTCCCACTGGCAGCACATCTGCATCTCGCAGCCACTCTGGAGGTCCAACCCCTTTTAAGGTACAAGTAAACTTTGAAATTCCCATATTTGATGGTCAAATAGATGCAAATTCTATATATAGATGGTTGAATCTATTATAAGGATACTTCTCGGTTCATGACTTTTCTGACCAAGAAAATAATATTTTTTTCTACTCAAAGCCGCCCCCCATGTCAAGGACTGGTGGGAAACATAATGTGAGAGAAAGGATGAGGACGAACCCTCTCTGTTCTCGGTCGTACCCATTTGGAATTATTTCCAAGATGCCATAAAGGGACAATATTATCCATTGGGTATCTATGAGGACAAGTACATACAATGGACTACGCTGTGGCAACAAAGAGATCAATATGTGCATGAACTGATGAATCTGTTCCATACCCTGTGCACCAAGTTGGGTATCAAATATTTAGAAAAACATTTGGTGTTGAAGTACCACAGTTTTCTGCATAGATAAATTCAGGAGGAAATGGAGTTCCTCGACATCTCCTTGCTTGGTATGTCATATCAGTATGCTACCAAAATTCAACAAAAGTTCAAACAGAAAAAGAGAGACTTTGGATCAGAAGCAAGGGAAATGTGCCCCCAAACCATAGAACCAAGGACATAGCCAAGACATGGTGACTCAATAAAATTTTCCAAAGCCACAAGAAAAGAGCTACACTACAAAGCTGAAGAAGGAAGTGGAAAATTGGTGTGAGTTCCATAAGAGCCCCACTCACAACACAAGTGAGTGTTAGGCCAAGCAGTCACTGGTGGTCGAGATAAAGGCTTCTGAATCATATGCATACTCTGACATTGAATCAAAACCTAAGAAGGGGAATGATAAAGGGAATAATATTATTGATGCAGATCCCAATGCCATCATTGCACACACAAATATCCAAAAGGAAGAACCAAAATATTCATAAGAGGAGGAGTGTCTTTTCCACTCCCAGATGTGGGTAAAGGGTTCACCGCTATAGTTCATTGTCGACAATGGAAGCCAAAAGAACCTGATTTCAGTAGATTTTTTGAAGCATTTGGGTTTGCCGACAACAGCACACCCGCATCCATACACCATCGGGTGGCTTCACTAAGGACGGGATCTCCACGTCAGCCAATAGTGTGGCCTTCCCTACAACATCAAGCCCTTCACCAATGAGGTATTATGTGATATTGCTCCTCTTGATGTTTGTGATGTTTTATTAGGTCAACCATATTTATGGAAGTGACATGTTGTGTATGAGTCCCAGCCTCACACTGTTATTATTACGTTGGGAAATAATTTGTATAGGATACCAGAGGTACCACCTCCTTCCGCTATCTCTTTGGTTACTACAAAACAATGCAGTAAGCTCATTTCCAAAATCGAGAAGTTTGTTTTCTCGATGATATTCCCTTAGGGAAAGAACAATATCATGGCCATGACCTCTAGATAGGGCCCCTTCGCATGACAACAACAAATGGACAAGGCCATGGAGGAGTACTAGGACATATTCACCTCACCCACTGGGGTGCGTCTCCACTGTCAAGTCAAGAACCCCATCAAGATGACCCCAAGTGATTCACTTCCCAATGGACCGGTCTATAGACACTCTTTTCTAGAGAATGATGAAATCAAAAGGCAAATTCAAGAGCTGTTGCAGAAGGGTCACATCCGACCAATTTCATCGCCCTGTGGGATCCCGATCATGTTGGTAGAGAAGAAGGATGGGACTTGGAGACTCTGTATTGACTATAGGATAGTGAATAAGATCATTATATGGAATAGGTATTTGATCCCACGGATTAATGAACTCCTATACCAACTTAAAGTGGAGAAATATTTTATCAAGATCGACTTAAATTCCAGGTATAACTAGGTACCGATTGAACCGACCAAAGTGTTGAAGACTACCTTCAAATCCAAGGAGGGCCTTTTTGAATGGTTGTTCATGCCTTTTGGGCTAATGAATGCTCCTGCAACCTTCATGATATTAATGGATGACATCTTACAGCCATTCACCAACTCATTTGTAATAGTGTACTTCGATGACATCCTGATCTTCAGCCAGACTTGGGAAGAGCACCTCCACACATCTGACAGGTCCTCCAAACATTATGGCAACACAAGTTGTGTGCCAATTTGGACAAGTGAACTTTTGGCATGACCCAGGTTCAGTATCTGGGATAAATTATTGATGTGTGTGGGGTACATGTGGATCCAACCAAGATCGAAGTCATTCGGGATTGTCCAGCCCCAACTACTCTAATAGAGCTTCACAACTTTCTAGGCCTTGCTAATTTCTACCGCAAGTTCATGGTGGGATTCTCTCATATCACTTTGGACTTGAGTCAAATCACCAATGGAGGAGTGAAAGCAAAATTATTTTGGTTGGAAACTTAGAAGAAGGCATTTTTAGAATTGAAACATTGCCTCTGCTGTGCCCCAGTTCTCACATTACCAGACTTGCAACAACCATTTGAGATCGAGACAGATGCCTCTGGCTATGCTATTGGGGAAGTCCTTACTCAATAAGGACATCCAATGGTATATCACAGTGAGACAATGTCCGAAATAGTCCATAAATATCCCACTTATGACAAAGAGATGTATTCCATTGTACAGGCTTGCCGACAATGGAAGCATTACAATTTGGAGAAGGAAACGATCATCCACATAGACCACCGACCCCTACAGTTCATATAGACACAAGGAAAATTACATAATGATCTCCATAAGAAGTTGTCCACATATCTACAACAATTTCATTTGAACATCAAGTACAAGAAGGGAAGCACTAATAATGTGCAAGACTACCTCATCTTACCACCGATCATGGTGATAACCACCGTGCTCAACTCTTGTCGGCATGGGACTTCTGATTGGCCTCTTCTCTATAAGAGCGAGCTAGAATTCAACCACACATACCAAACACTCTTGGAGGGAAACCAAGTTCCAAAATTTCACCTCCAAGATGTACTACTATGTCACATGGGACACCTTTGTGTTCCTTCAAGTGAGTGTGCCAAGATGATTTGGGAAGAGCACTATAGTCAGGTCGCTGGGAATTTTGGGGTCGAGAAAATAGTGGTGGTACTACAGAAGTATTTCTATTGGCCGAACCTTTGACAGGACGTCGGGAAGTACATCTGATCCTGCACTGCTTGCGCCATTTCCAAGCCATCCATGAAGAAGCAAGGCCTCTATACTCCATTGCCTACCCCTAGTCGACCTTTGGAATCCATCTCCATGGATTACATGTCAGGCCTTCCTTCTACTAAGCACAACAGCGACTGTGTGTTTTTGGTTGTTGATAGATTCTCAAAGATGGCCATAATGGTGGCCTTCAAGAAGAATATCACAACAGAAGCCACTGCTAAACTCTTCTTTGAATCAGTGTGGGTACACTTTGGGATCCCATAGTCTATAATCTCAAACTAGGACAGTAGGTTCCTTAGTACATTCTGGTCTAGCCTATGGTCAATGCTAGACACCAAGCTCACAAATTCCATAGCTTTCCATCCCCATACTGATGGCCAGACAGAGGTTGTCAACGGGATGATTGTACACATTTTGCGCATGTACAAGTCAAAGAATCCATGCACATGGGATGAGAGCCTCCCCTATGTACAACATAGCTATAACCAGGCCCTCCACAACTCAACCAACCACAACACCTTTCAGGTGGGCTTGGGATTCCAGCCACTATGTCCCATTGACATAGCCATGCCATTTGCAGCTACTCAGGCTGATTCAACTCATATCCAGTCTGAAGTTTCCAAGGTGAATAACTTCATTGAGCACATTAAACACATTTTCCAACAAATTCATGACATATTGGACAGATCCAATGCTAAGTATAAGCAGCGACATGATCAACATCAGGTGCAACACAACTTCCAGGTGGGCGATAAAGTGTGGCTACATTTGTAGAAGGAGCACATCACTGGACCCCACCGCAAGCTTCGCCCGCTCTGATATGGGCCATACACCATCACCAAGGCTATTGGGGACAATGCCTTTGAGCTCAGTATTCCACTATTCCTTGGTCTGTACCCAATGTTCAGTGTGGACAACCTTCAGCCCTACTTTCCACCTCTACTAGAAACATCAGACGTGGCAGAAAAACTCACACCAATAGAGTTAAACCCTGACTACATGGAACAAGCCATAATTGATCAGATTATGGACACACAAATGAAGAACACCTGCCAGTATAAGATCCAACTATATCGAGTTGTCAAAGGAGGCCAACTCCTTCACCAGGGAAAGTGGCTCACGAGGGACCAAGTTCAACAGAAGTTTCCTCATCTCATAGAGGAACTCAACGCAATGGGGACCATTGCTTCCTAAGGGGGGCGGAATGATCCAGGAGGATATTTGTGGCCACCCACCTATTCCACTTGGACCCATGCCATTGTTTCTTTCCATTTTCTAGTTTCCTTAATTGTAGCACAATTTACTATTTTTGGCTGTTTTCGGGTCCTAAACTTCTGGAGTCGTTTTGAGGCCCTAAATGATCTTTTTTCAGCATCGAATGGTTGAGTAAATATGAGTTTGTTTTGAACTTGATATTTGTTGTTTATGGATGTATTCCTTAAACAGATCTTTCTAACGATGTATCATGCGTGTCAAATGAAGGTAGTATGCTAAAGTTAAGACCCCTGGAAATTGATATACCAAGCTACCCAACGGGGCCCACATTATAGCGTTTCACCTCCTAGGGTTAGGTTTTTGGATGTGTAGGGTTTCCATTATTTCTCAATAATATATAGGCCTTCGAGCCTCATTGTAACATAGATTTCAGAGGCATGTAGCCGCCACATATCTTCTCAGATATAAGCTACCAACACTCTAGCTAGTTTATTTCCATTCTGTATGTAAACAAGTTTCAGTTATTGATTAATGAAATGAAGTGTTATTTCCACTCCATATTTGTTTCTATGGTTATTTGTGTATTATGTTGCGTTCCTGCATAAATCCAGATAAAGTAGTGATTAGAAAAGATATGATTTCTAGGTACTAGGCGACTCGACGTCATTGATCTAAGGGGACCATCGGGTGTTGCTAAAATAATTGAGTGGTTCCCATGTGTAACTAAAATGGGGAATTATTTGTACATAGAGAATTATGATGGGGTCCCCATGCCTTTGGGAATGTTGTACAAACTAATGTCATGATGGTTGGGACTCCCATAGTTTTTGGTGGGTCAGGGATTCAATTTAATGACCAAAGGAATTCCCACAGTTTTTAGTGAGTCAGGTAACATTTTCTAGATGGAGTGGAATTTGTTTGCAAAAATGAATATGGGTTCCCCATGAACCAATGCTATGTAGAGTTTTCATGTATGAAATAATAGATATAATTTTTTTTCTCTAAGGGAGGGGGCCCCATTGTTGTCTAGGATAGAGTGATGATACGAACGATATTTGAATATGGGTTGAATCATGGAGTCATGAGAAGAAAATGGTGAATATTACTTGTAATTTGTGTTGAGGAACTTGATTTTGCTATATTTCTTGAGGTAGGTGAGTAAATGTGAAACTGTGAAATAATTGGCTTCAGGAAGATTACTTTTTGAGGATGGCAAATTTTTCGGACTTGTGGGACGATTGACATCATTGGTGTTAATGTATGATGAGGGTTGCTTAGGGTAACCAACCATAGGGGAAACTGAATTTTCCACATTTTTATATTGATGTCACATCAAAATTAGGATAGTAATGATTGTATGGAATGGATTCACATTCTTATAATGAGAAATTGATTTCAGGGTTGTGTTTATCAGAGGGAGGATGGGTATCGAAGTCTAGTTGTGTGAAAATACCTGTGGTATAAATCCTACATTATTGCTAATAATGGTTGATATTTACAGTTTTTGAGAATAATCGTACACACAAGGGGCACATACCCAACCATAGTAAATTTTTTTACCAAGGTATGGAAAAGGAAGAAATAAGAAATCAAAACATGGTGCACCTAAGAGATGCATGTATAAATGTTCTGCACAAGGAATGCTTCGAATAAAGGGGTAGGATGCATTGTTTTCGAGAGATAAGAGTGTTGATCACGATGATGCAAACTGTTTGTCAAAAGGATGCATCGTTTGACCATAGCATGGTTCTGGTGTTTGTATTATTCATTTAATAAGGGACTATATCCCACTTCCCAATCATCATTTCTACTATCACGGGTACTTGTACTATTTGTACTATCATGGTATTTTGAATCCTTTGGTACCTAAGCCCCAATGGTGACCCTAAATAGGATTTTTGACCTCATTTGGATAACCATATTGGCATTCCATTTGAATTAGTTGAATGTTTTTAGCAAAACATGGGTCTGATCCATATCTGCTTGCATTACTAGTGACAAATTGTTGAATGTACCTGCAATGAAAACTCTCGAAACTATCTGTAGAATCCCTCTTATAGAAAATAAAACACTATGAATTTTATTTGTAGCTTCAATCATATCTTATACCATGTGATAATTGATACACAACTGGATATAGAATCTAAAGAAACTCTCACAATTTGATATATTTTTCAAAACATGCACAAATTACCTGGAAAGACTGAAATTTCATTCACACATGAAGTCAATAATGGAAATTATTGTCACTATATAACATTTAACTATGTTTAGAACATGTATATATTACTATAGGAAAAAATCATGATTCCTTGGAGGCCATGTGAAAGCATACAAGTGTCATCACTAGATTTGATCCTCAACCCCCCTAGGTGGACCAATGAGCCTCCAACTGATCCCAAATGGTCACAAATTTATGTTTGGACATGGGTGAGGCATTTTGGAACATGTTTGGAGGTGTGCAAGGATTGTGTGAGCACATGGGTGAGTGGGAGTGGCTCTACGAGAGTAATAAATGACCAAAATAGACCAAAAACTAGTCAAACCAAGCACTAGCGCCTCAAAGGATTCAAAATTCCTGAAAAAGAGGAATTGGAAGGCATTCCTAGTTGAATGAAATTAGTTTGGTATCCTAAGTGTTATAATGATAAACCTATAGCACATCAATTGTGCAAATGATCAACTAGGAGCACATCAACTATGGTGAATGATCAAGTTCCCTAAGTCTAACCATATAAATCAATGCATGGAAGCAAATAAAGGTTTATAAGGTCTAATACTATGGTGCTAAGGATGGATTATTATTTATCCCCCCCCCC
>LPNX010530861.1:593226-611383 GCA_001517045.1 Pseudotsuga menziesii
AAATGTTATCCATCCATGAAAACAAGGAAAGGAGGAAAACCACATGGGAACAAAGCATATCCTAAAAAATGGAAATGGAGAAAAAAATATGAAGGTCAATGGAAAACATCACCATGTATCACTCACCCCAAGAAGATATCTTAAGTAGGTGAAGGTCTTCTCTGTAAAGCACTTGGTGAAAATATCAGTAGTTTTCTTTGAATATGGGAAATACTGTAAGGTTATCACCTGATCATGCACCAAGCTCTGCATGTAGTGCATGTGTATATAAATGTGTTTGATCCTCTCTCTCTATACACTATATCTATGAAAATCTTGATTTCACTTTGATTGTCACACCAAATTACTATGGGTAAATCAAGTGCAGCTCCAAGTTCCCAAAGAATACCTTGTAACCACACCCATTGTGTAGTTGCATTCACTTCTCCCCTGTACTCAGCGTCAGCTAAAGATGGGGAGTGTTAACAATAAAATTAACACCCTTAAGATTGTTTGTCTAAAACAATATTCTATTTCACGCGCAACATGAATATCATAATTTTTGGAACAAATTGACCACTGCTTCCAAAAAGGAAGAAAAGTGTGAAGACAAGGTGGCTCTAAAGAGGCCAAGTCCATGACCACTTAAGGAACAAATCCCAGTTCATGTAGCTCACACAGTGAAAAATTCCTAACAAAGTCATTAATTGTCCTAGAAATATGGAAAGTCAAGTTGAAATGCCTAAAAACTAAGGAAAGTGGGTTTTTTGAAGGAAATAATCAAAACCTTCAAAAATCCTAAATCCCACATTCATTATCAAAGATGGGATGCCCAAATCCCAATCCTATAAATGGAAGTAATGAGAGGTGAATTAAGGAGGATAAGCTAGAAAAGCAAAGGCATGCTATAGGATTTGGAGGCTAGAGATAGAATATTTTTCACATCATAGTTTCTTTGGTGATCATTGGAATTTATGGAGAAGGATAGTTTAGAGCAAGGGATAAGGGGATTCACACATTATTGGGTTGTAATCACCTTCCTCTCAATTTAATATGATGCAATTCAAATTTCCTATAAATGTTGTGTTTCAATCCATGTTTGTTTCATGTTTTTTTGCAACATTTAGTAGATAGATTTCATGCTTTATTTGAAGTTTTTTTAAGAGCTAGAGGTAAGGAACTAGCTAGTTGTTGCTAATGGAGGCTGGATAAAAATGATCTTCACAAAACGAGATGCTGCAAGAGGTAACCTCCTCCCTTCCCTCCCTCTCTATCCTTTGAAGAAGTATATAAATTTCAGGAAATTGTCCATTATTGTATATATTATGTTAGCAGGATTCACCTTCCCTGTCGTTAAGGATAGATAGGTTGTAGACAAGTCCTTACCGTCAAATCAACCAATAAAATAGGGACCATACTGGGGACTTAAGGGGATTTTCTCTTCAAATAAGTTTTCTTGAAAGTTTCCCCTTCTTTGGGTGTGTCTTTTATTTCAAATCTTTCTATGAATGCTTAATTTTTGTCTTATGAAGCTTTAGACCAGTTCTAGAGGTCAAAACCGGCTTGATCCCACCTTTAACCTTGCATTTGTCAAAACATTTGGCTTAGATCTAGTGTTTTTTTGTCCCTAATCATGGTAACTCATTTACCTAGTGTATATAGAGCATTACCAGCCCTAGAAACTCCCTTTTGTCTTGCCTATGAGTGGTCCCACCGCTCTGGTGTTCAATACAGACAAGCAGTGCCTGCAGTGAGGTACAATCATGGTTCTTGATTTTTTTGAGGTCCAGATCTGCATTGTTGGGTCAATTCGATTGGTTTTTTTGTTGTATGTGTCTTAGGATTATTATAATGTAGGTTTTCCATAGCATTTACCTTCTTTTTAGTAATATTTAAGGTCTTTTCTGAAGGATTTTGAAATTTTGCATGTTGAAACATTCATGGTTCTTGAATTTTGATGGTCATATTTGCAATGTTGGGCCATTTTGGTTAGTTTTTGTTGCTGTATATGTCTTATGAATATCATAAATTAGGTTATATATAGAAATTACATCTCTTTTATCAAATTTTAAATATTTGTGGAAGGATTTTTGAAGGTTTGTGTGCATATGGCTGGAATTTGATTTCTTTTCAAAACTTTGTTTTTTTGCTTTGAATTGAATTCTTTGTAGACCTTTCAGAACCTTAATTGACATTAAAAACAATGATTGAGTCTTCATAGGATATTTTAGAATCATTTTTTAAGGCTTTAGGGCATTTTTCATTTGAATTTGGAAAGCTTGGATACCTCCTCGAAAAGCTAGAAAAAACACTTTAACTAGTAATTTGTTTTTAGCATTGGTGAAATTTACTTTAAAAAATGATCATATCTAAAAGTTTGTTAAATGATTACCAATTGGGTTATTTATTTCGTTATTCAACATCTAAAATTTTGTCTCATTTTGATCTCATACTTGCATAAGTAAGATGTTGGAAAATTAAAAGACATGACATATTATTTCAATGAATGAACCTTTAGGCCCCAAATTTTTAAGTCAAAGAAAATTGCTAATTTGCCACACAACCTGAAATCCTAACTAATACATTTTGAATACCACGAGTATCCTCTTCACGTGCGCTTTCTGGCGGTCCTATGAACGAGAAAGTGGATCTCAAGTGTAATAGGACTCCTTTGAAATTTTGAAGCATATAGTCGAGCCAAAAGTATCCTCTTCACTTGCACTTTTGGGTGGTCCTGTGAATGAGAAAGTGGATCTCAAGTGTAAATGCTGGTCATGAAAAATAAAAATTGAATTACATTCTTACATGTACACATAAGTTTAAGAGACTTATTGGAAACAAGAAAAAAAATTGAATATTCAAACATTTTTCATTTCTAATTAGTAATAATTGAAACCAACCTCCTGAACCATTGATTGAAAAATGAAAGTGATTTCAAAATTTTGAAAGTAATTTTGCAATATGCATATCTGAGGGATCTTAATGAACCTCTTACTCTCCCATAGTATATAATTTAATCAAATGAAAAGATATAATTAAAAGAATTTGTGCATTGGTTTGGTTCAATAACATAAGTTGCAACATCATTAGTTTCACCACCACTCCTCGAAACTAATCGAATTACCTTTAAAATCCACGCTTAATCTAAAAACAACGAAGATTTTATCTTTGATATCATCAACAATATTAGGCTAGTTCTTTGGGTTAATATGATGAGTTAACACTCCGACACAAAAAAATTTGAAAATAGCATTGATTAATGAGAGTTAAATCCATTAGTATCAAAGAGTGCTAGCCAGGAAAGTGCTTCTAACACAAGTGTTAAGCACAAGGTCAATACGAATTAGTAAGGGTGGTACCCCCTCATCTTGCTTCTTTGGTGGGATATGAGCACATTACAGTGTCTTGGTTAAGTGACAAGTCCTTGGGGTGACATCACTTTTCTGAGATAGCTAGTCTATGTGAGTTATCTTGGACTAATGACTGTTCTACCCAGTCACCGATTGTGAAGTGATAACCACAATTTCTTTTCCTAGGGAATCACATAGGTTTTTGTGAGTGGGGGACACTTGCAATACCTGAGACATACACAAGGTTGTTTCAGTTCCTTGGGAGGAGTGAGTATCCTAGAGCTAACACTTGGACCCCTGGTGGTTGAAGAACAATGTAACTATTTCTCGTACCTTCACCATTTAGTAACTCTTGAGAATTAATGTCCCCCAAGGACTACTAGTTTTGGAAGGCCCTCTAAAAATCAATCTTTCCACTAAACCTCACTTTTTTTTAAAGAATCTTGATTGTTACTTCCTTAGGGACTTTTTTAGTGGTGTGGACACTTTGATTTTTGTTGATTCTAGCTTCCTTTAATATTTTTTAATTGTATTTTGATATAATCTAATAAACAAATCCTTTTATTAAACTTCAAAGTGATTAATGTCCCGATCCACCCGTCAAGGTGGCAGTGAGGAAAATTACCCAATTTTGATGGCCCCGCTACATTGTGGAGGCATATACATTAACCACATCGTTGTGAATTTGAAAATGAACTACTTATAAACCCAATCAAATATTACTAGAGAAGAAAAACGTCAAATAAATTCTAAAAATTTGTCACATCATGGATGAAACATAGATAGAATTGATGATCTTACTTTAGTTGAGATTGAAAAATAGAATATCGCACATTTGATCAGGTAAATCCACACATATCATATCCTTTAAAATCAATCATACTTACAGAATGTGAGTCACTGGTTGGTGTTTTTTAAATTTATGATAAAATGGAGAACATTACACTTGACCCTTTTGCTTCATCAAGAGTTGAAGGAACCATATAAATGCAGCCTCAAATGGTTGTAGGAGGTTATCAGACTCCTCTTGGCACACACAATAGTTGTCTAGGTTCTACTTTTGGGGGAAACCATTTACCATGGAATGCTCATATTCCTAGCGAAAATAGTGCATCCTGAAACACAAATGCCAATTGGAATTATCCTTGATCGATGGGAGGAAATTCCCCAAAGGGTTATCCTATGATTTATCCTAACAAAATGCCTAAGGGAAATCCACCTGTCAACTACCTTCCACAATGGAGTGGTCGTGTTTTAGAAAGTACCCAATCTTTTTCGATCCAAACTCTGTAAGGAGGAAACATACCTTGGAATTCCAATCAAAACCAAGGACATAATCAATGGAATGGTCGGGTTTTAGGAAGTAACCAATATTCTTGGGACCCAACTCCATCAAGAGTAAATCCACCCAGTGATCAGGTTTTAGGAAGTAACCAATCTTATTGGAACCTAACTCCATCAGGAGACAATCCATCCATTGATCATGCTCCAGGAAGTACCCAATATTCTTGGGGGCCACCTTCGCAAGGGGGCAACCCACCTTGGAATACTAGTCAAATCCAAGGACCACCTAACTGGTTTGGTCAGATTCTAGGAAATACCGAATCTCACTAGAGTCTAACCCCGCAAGGGGGAAATCCACCCATTCATCAATGTTGTGGTTAGATACAAGGAAATATCCAATATCCTTGGAGTCTAACCCTACAAGGGGGAAATCCACTCATTAAACACATTCCAAAATGGAGTGGTGAGGTTCCAAAAAGTAACCAATCTTTTTGGAACCAACCTGTAATACCTATGCTTAATCCAGCAAGGCCACCACATGGAACTCATTCCAAAGGTATGATCGATTTTGTCAACAACCTTGAGTAGATATCTCAACAAACGGGACAAATGTTTGTTCAAATATAAGAACCTATAGCTATTCAAGATATGCAGCAACATGCTAAGCCTTCCCCAACTCCTAAAATCCTCATGGTTCAATCAATGAAACTTAGGGGAAAGAAGAAGAAAGACAAAGGTCAGCACAATGTTAATATTTCCCAAACTCCTGAAAATCCCATAGTTCAATCCATGGAACTTACAAGAAATAAGATAAATTACAAGAGTAAGAAAAATGCTAACTTTGGGGAGGGAGATGCACTGAACCCAGCTCAAGACAGTGGTAAACAACAATCTGTTGTTTTAATGCAACCTTTTTTGCAGCACCATCATCAAATGATTTCTACGATGTTATAACCTCCACTAGGAGGCAACCAGTCAAAATCCCTGCAAGAGGGAAATGATCCCAAATCCAATGTCTTCATGTGTGATGATGAGGTGAACATTAAAATGAGATCTAAATCTTATGATGCTCATCCTAGTACATTGGATCAATTGAAATCATGTCCAAGTGGTTCTCTCACTATTGAGAAACCAACCATAGACATAGTACCAACGCCCCCCATAGGTTATCTATGTAGAACAATGCATAATCCCAATGCACGAGCTACTCATAACACAAATTGTTATTGAGGAAATAGCTCAAGCACCATGTGCCATGTCCGCCATGGAGGTGTTGCAATATTGTCGTGCACAAAGAAATGAACTATTGTATTCAACTAGAGTTGTTGATCCATCCGATGTGATAATGATCACATTATACTTAGACCAATCAACCTGTAAGATTCCTTCCAAAGTTTCTTTTTAGATTAAAGTAACATCTCATGGAAATAATATGTTTCAAACCATAGTTGATGAAGGGGCCTCAACCTATGTCATGTCATTTACATGTTGGAAAGCATTAGGATCACCCACCTTAGTTCATTCACATACTATATGGAAAGCATTTGATGGAAATTTGTTCTCTCATCATGGACTCATTGTATCCTACCCCATTGAATGGGGTGGAAAAACAGTCATAGTGGATGTTGAGGTAGTTGATGTGCCTATAGATTACAATTTCCTATTAGGACATAGTTGGATACATGTGATGATGGATATAGTTTCTTTAGTGTCTCGAGTGATTTGGTTCCTTCATTGGGGTAAGATTGTCATGATAGACCAATTAGATTAGTGCATGCTTGAAATTGTTGTCCAATTGAATGTTCCTTTCATTAGGGATGCTCCAAAGGAATTTCAAGACATTAGGGTAGGATCGTTAAAAAATGGTTCCCTCAAGAAATTTTGTCATCCCACAACCCTTATATTCTATAGGAGTGTCATATGAAGCTATTGAAATGGATTTAGTAGATTTGGATCAAAATATTCCCTTGATGGAGGAATATCATCCAGTTACTTAGCCCATTTTGGCTGTGAGATCCCCTAGCTCAGATGATTTTTTGGATAGAATTTTATCATCAGATGAAGCAATCCTTGAAGTCATAAAAATTTGGTTGCACCCACCTAAGGACATCTTTTGTGGTGCCACTGGGAGCATATTTGGTTTAAATCCACCCAAGTATAGGAGCATCATTTTTATGTTCCTCTATCTTATCAGGTATATTTGGAAGCATGCATATAGATTTAGGTTGTCCCTCTGTGAATATGCATTTGAACCTTTTGCAACCCAAAATTGCCATAGGGTCGAACTTGTTGGAAATTGGTGGGTCAGCCCATCATATCTCTATTTTCCACCATTCTGACATAAGAGCCTACCTAACATGGGACACCCTAGTCAGCACCCCATTTCCATTTTGGTGTCCATGCTGAGTTATTCCCATAGGCATGGGAGCCCAATTAGTCCCATCATGACCTAGAGTTTGAGACCGCATACTTCTCTTCCATATAATTCTGACCATTTCTTGATGGGATCCCTATTTTGTGTTAGTTTACATAAGCATTCGGTGCTTATTTATTATCTTGTGTATAATCCTTTGCAATCACTTTTTTCTCAAAATTCCTATAAACCATTGCTTTTGTTTTAGTTTACCTATACATGTGAGAACTATTTGATTTGGGTAGTAGATGGACCATGATTCATTGTGATTTATGATTTTGGTGTTTTTCACAAGAATTAGCATGAAGTAAACCAAATTTCCCCCTTCCTACTTGTTCATCGTATCAAATTGGATAACTACAGTTACTTGGTTCTATTTCACCATCCGTCGACACATAATCCTATTTTGAATAGACAACCAATGGAGGGAACATCCGTAAGAGTGTGCACAACTAGCTCAACCCTTGTTTGTATTATGTATCTTTTCCTTGGAATGACCCGTTATCTTGAAGAATATAGTACGCCCATGCAAAACTCGTTCCCTTCCATGTATCATAGCATTCTTTATTCTTTTTTCAAGCTAATAAATGAAACATTAGAGGAAATTTCATCTCAAAATGGGCCTTTTAACTTTAAGTCAAATTCCATGTCATCATGTGTTAGCCAATGAAATTACTTTAAATTTGAAATACCGTATCGGTCTTAAACACTTTTTTAATATAAATTTGGGGATAGGTATCATAAAAAAAACTACTTTTTTGTTTGTATTTTCGACATATCTCCTCATGTTTTTACTCAAATTTTGATCGAGAAATCTCGTTGGATGCAGAATTAAATTCTGCATCCAACGAGTACCCACTCGGCATACTTTTGACGGACCTTGCTACTCCAAAAACAAAAAAACCTGAAAAAACATGATGATGACATCATCATCACATTTTTTCAGATATTTCTTTCTTTTGGGGTAGAGGGGTCCGTCAAAAGTATGCTGAGTGGGTACTTGTTGGATGTATAATTTAATTCCGCATCTAACGAGCTATCCCAATCGAAATTTGAGTAAAAACACGAGGAGAGATGTCGAAAATACAAACAAAAGTAATTTTTTTCTTTTCTTCCTCCAAAATTAATAAATATTATTTTAGTATTTTAACTATTATTTTATTAATTTTTTTTAGGAGGCCCATTTTGAGTTGAAATTTCCTCTAATGAAAGTACTAAAAATTAAAAAATCCAAAATCCAAAAAAAAGGGGAAATTTGAGTCGTGACATATTAAATATTTGAGATAAAGGGAAGAGTCAGTATCACCCTTGAACATGGCAGATAATTTTGTATCCACTGTCAGTATACCATTTACATTTTCCTTAGAAAGTTGTACCAGTAATTTGAACAGAACTCCACTGATAGCTTATCCTTCCTGTCATCTATGGAGCTTTTGTTGATTCATCTAGAGTTGATGAATTTCACAATGGTTGGTTACTCGAGTCTTATGTTTCCAAATGTCCATTTTGTATCGTGTTATGTGTTCAAGGTAAGTCAAACCAGTGTCAACCATTCCTCAAATATTCTTGACCAATCATGTCGGCCTTCCTTGTGTCAATATACAGTGTTGGATCTCACAACTCTACCAAATTATATCAGCCTATTGATCTCAGTTTCATATCATTTGATGTGGGATGAATTAATTCCCTCCTTTTCACGGATTTGTTCCTATCAATGCAAAATCATAATCTAGTAAATGGATCTAGGAACCACAGTGAGTACCTTGGATCTTGCAGTCATTATTGGAAGGATTCCTTGCAAATGATAGTGGGTATACACAAATGACCCCTGATTGTTTGATTCTACAACTGTTCAAATTCATAAAATATATTCGCACTTGTCATTTTGTACTCAAGTACCGTGGAGTCCATCGTCATTATCGATGGGCCTCTTCGTAATTGTTAATAGTATAAATCAATGACCAATAATCAGATGTTGTTTTATTATGCTCGACATTGACTCATTTATTCAGATGATATAAACTTGTACTCTCATTGGTTGAATAAATTGGGAAATACAATTGTATCACTCATCGATGCACTGCCCGAGTTGCGTAAGATTAAAAAACAATGTCAAAGTACCATGAAGACCTGGATATGTTGCACTCATCAAATATGCACTTTATGTTTTTACAAAATTTACTTTTGACATGGCTCCACTGTGTTGTTTGTGGCCATGCTTTTTTACTGCTCAACATGGGTATACCTGCTTCAGGAATATATTGTATATTTGGGAAATCTCCTTGTTTGACTTGCAGGTGTTTCTCTGACTCCTGCATTGACAAAATACCCTTTTCTATAATGGCTTGATCATTAAAGAGTATCAGTCCAAAGAGTATCAAAATAAAATAAAATTCAACGTATTTTGGCCCTCAACATAGCTTTGGACCTCACACATTAGGGGGCATCTGTTAACAATAAAATTAACACCCTTGAAGATAATGGTTTGAAAACATATCTTCCTTTTGCCCGCAACATGAAGACTATAATTTAGAATGAATTGGGAGTTTTGATATCTCATTGGACCACTCCTTCCGAAAAGGAAGAAGTATGTGAAGACAAAGGTTTCTCTAAAGAATTCAATACCAAGACTACTTAAGGATCAAAACCTAGTCATCATAACTCCTGGAGTGGAAAGAATACATGGAATATGTATTAATTGTCCTTAAAACTTGGGAATTCAAGTAAAATGCCCAAAAACTAAGGAAAGTGGGGTTTTTGAAGGAAAATATAAAAAATATTCAAAAATACTAATCCCACCGTTCATGGTTAGTGATTTGAAACACAAATACCAATGTTATAAAAGAAAGTCATATGAGTGGAAGGAAGGAGGACAAATTAGATAGAAAAAGCATGTTGTAGGAATGAGAAGATAGATAGGACCTTTCTTGCACATCATAGTTTCTTTGATAATTGGAATTGATGGAGAGGGGTAGTTTAGAGAAAGGGATAAGGTGATTCTCCCATTATTGAGCTATAATCACTTTCCTCTCAATTTAATATGATGCAATTCAAATTTCCTCTAAATATTGTGTTTCAATCCATGTTTGTTTCATGTATTTTGAAACATTTAGCAGATAAATTTCATGGTTTCTTTGAATTAGTTTAAGAGCTAGAGTTAAGGAACTAGATAGCTATTGCTAATGGAGGCATAAAGGCCATGGAGGTTGGAGCAAAGGGATATTAACCAAACAACACGTTACAAGAGGTAATCCCCTCCCTTCCCTCTCTCTCTTTCCTTTAAAAAAGTGTAGAAATTTCTGGAAAATGTCCATTATTGCATATATCCTGTCAACAAGATTCACCCTCCCTGTAGTTAAGGATAGATGGGATGTAGAAAGGTTCTTGTGGTCAAATCTACCAACATCCCTTGTTTGAAATATGTATCTTTTCCTTGGCCTGGCCCATGCTCTTGAAAAATATAGTATGCCCATGCAACACTCGTTCCCTCCCATGTATCATAGCATTATTTTTTCTTTTTCCAAGCTAATAAAATGAAAAAAGTACTAAAAATTAAAAACACAAAAGTAAAAAAGGGGGGAAATTTGACTCGTGTCATATTGAATATTTGAGATAAAGGCAATAGTCAGTAATAGTCTCCCTTGAACATGGCACACAATTTTGTATCTGCTATCAGTACACCATTTACATTTTCCTTGGGAATTTGTGCCAATAATCTGAACAAATCTCCACCGATAGGTTATCCTTCCTGTCATCAATGGAGCTTTTGTCGATTCATCTAGAGTCAAAGAATTTCACAATGGTCGGTTACTCAAGTCTTATGTTTCCAAGTGTCCATTCTACATCGTGTTATGTGTTCAAGGGAATTCAAACCAGTGTTGGCCATTCCTCAAATGTTCCTGACGAATCATGTCGGCCTTCCTTGTGTCAATATACAATGTTGGATATAGCAGCTCTACCAAATTAATCATCCTATTGATATCAGTTTCATGTCAATTGATGTGGGATGCATTAATTCCCTCCTTATCATAGAAACATTCCTATCAACAACAAATCATCATCTAGGAAATGGATCTAGGAACCCTAGTGACTACCTTGGATCCTGCAGTCATTAGTGGTAGGATTCCTTGCAAACGATAGTGGGTATACACCAATGACCCTTGATTATTTGATTCTACAAGTGTTCAACTTCACATCTATTCACACTTGTCAGTTTGTACTCAATTACCTTGGAGTACATCATCATTATCGGTGGGCCTCCTTGCATCTGTTAAGGGTATACATCAATGACTGGTAATCAGATGGTGTTTTATTATGCTCAACATCAACTCATTTATTCACATGATATAAACTTGTACTATCATATTTTTGTATTGAATACCTTGGGAAATATAGTTGTATCACTCATCGATGCACTGCCCGAGTTGCGCAAGATTAAAATACCATGTCAAAGTACCATGAAGACCTAGATATGTTGCACTCATGAAATGTGCACTTATATGTTTTACAAAATTTACTTTTTACATGGATCCACTGTGTATTGTTCGTGTCAATGCTTGTTTACTACTGAGCATGGGTATACCCGCCTTAGGAAGATCTTATATATTTGATAGAATTTTATTGTTTGACTTGCAGGTGTTTCTCCGACTCCTGCGTTCATAAACTACTCTTTTCCATCATGCCTTGATCATTAAAGAGTATCAACACAAAGAGTATTAGAATGAAAGAGAAATTAATGTATTTTGGCCCTCAACATCGCTTAGGACCTCACACATTAGGGGGAATCTGTTAACAATAAAATCAACACCCTGAAGAGTGTTGGTATAAAACAATATTATACATCGCCTGCAACATGAAGATCATAATTTTTGGAACAAATTGATCCCTGCTTCCAAAAAGGAAGAAAAGTTTGAAGATAAGGTGGCTCTAAATAGGCCAAGCCCATGACCACTTAAGGGCCAAATGCTAGTTCATGTAGCTCACATAGTAGAAAATTCCTAATAAAGGAATTAATTGTCCTAGAAATAGGGAAAGTCAAGTTCAAGTGCCTAAAAACTAAGGAAAGTGGGGGTTTTCAAGGAAATAATCAAAACCTTCAAAAATCCTAAATCCTACATTCATTATCAAAGATGGGATGTTCAAATACCAATCCTATAAATGTAAGGCATGAGAGGTGAATTAAGGAGGAAAAGATAGAAAAGTAAAGGCATGTTGTAGGATTTGGAGGCTATAGATAGAATCGTTTTCATTGGCATTGATGGAGAAGGATAGTTTAGAGCAAGGGAGAAGGGGATTCACCCATTATTGGGTTGTAATCACCTTCCTCTCAATTTAATATGATGCAATTCAAATTTCGCCTAAATATTGTGTTTCAATCCATGTTTGTTTCATGTATTTTTGCAACATTTAGTAGATATATTTGATGCTTTATTTGAAGTTTTTTTAAGAGCTAGGGGTAAGGAACTAGCTAGCTGCTGTTAATGGAGGCCTAAAGACCATGGAGGCTGGAGCAAAAGGATTATCACCAAATGGCATTCTGCAAGAGGTAATGTCCTTCATTCCCTCTCTCTCTCTCCTTTTAAGAAGTATAGGAATTTTAGGAAATTGTCCATTATTGCATATATTATGTCAACAGGATTCACCTTCTCTGTAGTTAAGGATAGATAGGATATAGACAAGTCCCTACCGTTGAATATACCAACAAGGATATGGTGTGATATTTCTTCATTAATAAGAATATGGGACTATTGGAAAGCATGAATACATAACCTGAATTTTACTTCCTATCATTGGGATCACTATCCCAATCATAATCAGAAAATCCAACAAGTTCTAGTGGATAACTAGAAGCGTAGTGTACCCTGAAGTTCATGGTGCCTTGTACAAGATGAAGTTTCCTCTTCAATGACTTCCAATGGATCTCATGATGCTTCTGCATATATATATCTACATCACCTACAACATATTCTAAACTAGTTATAGAATGAGTAATATACAACAAAATCCCAACTAGATTCCTATACAATGAGCTATCATCCAATGGAGAGTCACCAACTTCACCTAGTTTAATACCATAAAGGAATGGGAACTTGGTTGCATTACATTCAGTGATTTTAAAATTCATTAACAGGTATGAATCATACTTATTTTGTATTACCTTGATCCCTTTTTAATATTGAACAATTTCCAAACCAAGAAATTGTTTCAACAAGCCAAGATCGATCATTGAAAATTCATTGTGCATAGATGCTTTGATTGGCCCAATATATTTGGTACAACTTCCTGTAACAAAAGGGTCATAAACATAGAGTAATATTACCTGTAATACATCACCAATATGTTGCAAATAAACATTATTATCATACTTTCATCTTATAAATCCAGGTGAAAGCATAAATTTGTCCATCATGGCATATGAAGCCCTTGGGGATTGCTTGAGGCCATATAGAGACTTCTTTAATATGCATCAAAGAGAAGGATCCTATTGGTAAACTTCAAGTTGTTGTATATATATATCCTCCTGTAGCTCAACATGAATAAATTCACTTTTAACATTCATGTGGTAAACCTTCGACCGCTTGTTACGGAGAGAAATTCCTATGGCTTGGGGTACCACAACAGACAGCTTGACTCCAGAAACCAATCCTTTCGAATATGCAATAGAAATTAAATGTCTAACACTAAAGGATCAGACTTCGTACCTTATTCCAGATGGTTGAAGTAGATCCCCGTTGAGCTTTCCAATCTCCAGCTTGAATTGATAGATTACTTCCTCAACAACAAGTAAACAATACAAACATTCTATATATCATGGTGTTATATCTATTCTGTTAGTTTTTTATCATATAAGATAGCATTATGATCTTAGGATATTTTCACTAAGAGAATAACAAGCACAGCAATAAAACATAAGCACACCACAAGAGACAAGAGATAGAAAGATTTTTTCTCGAGGAAACCATAAGGGAGAAAACCCCGCAACTTCCTTAGAGATAGAATCAGCACCAAAGCAGTAAGAGCCCCAAAATAGTAAGATGATCTCCACAGAGTAGTAGTCTCTCTCTCTCACACTGAGAGAGCTTCTCCTCTCACTCATGCACCCCAATAAGTGAGTGTGAGTCTTGCAAGTGAGATAAATAGAGAGGCTCACTCTCTATTTATATTCTTCCGTTCACTTGAAGTGCACTCCAACATGTCGGCCTCAATTACCAATTACTTACTAGAGCCGACATCTCTAGGAGTGTCTAATAAACCTAGTGCCCCACCACTTGTGGGAACTTTGCCTCCTCCGACCGATAGGAGGGTAACACAATGGTGGGGACTATTGCCCCAACTTACAATGAATCACCTAGGGTCGACTTCACTAGGATAGTCTAATAACCCAAGGGCCCCATAACTATGGGGAATTTAACCCTTAACAAATAGGAGGGTTACCCACAATGACTTGACATGAATTTCTCATTATAGAAACTTCCTGGAATAAACATCGGGGTATGACATTACTCAAATACATCCCAGAATAAACATCGGGTTACAATACATAAGAAATATGGATGAATACATTCCGAAGTTACAAATACATCAACACTCCCTCTTAACTAGGAAGGTATTCTCTCGACACAATTTATTAGCACAAGTCTTCTCCTCTGTATCATCTAGGTCATCGTCAGGTCTTCGTCATCTTTAAAGTCATCTTCATCTTCAAGTCATGTTCATCTGTAATTCATCTTCATTTTGAAGTCATCTTTATCTAGATCTAGATCATCACTCGATTTAGATCATCATCAATGAATCTAGATCATCACTCGATCTGTATCATCATCACTGGATCTGGATCATCACTGGATCTGTATCATCATCACTGAATCTAGATCATCACTCGATCTGGATCATCATCACTGGATCTGGATCATCACTCGATCTGCATCATCATCACTGAATCTAGATCATTACTCGATCTGGATCATTTCTGCTGGATCATCTTCACTGGATCTAGATCCTCACTTGATTTGGATCATCACTTGATCGCGATCATCACTGGTGCTATCTCATGATTCTTCTCACCATAGGAAGTTCTACAGAGAAAACCCTTTTTCATGCTGGTTGTAGGCCTAGCCTCCATGTATGTCTTTCACCCAGCACTTACATCTGACCTACTTGTCAGAAAGGCACGCCCAACACTCACATCTGATCATGTAGGAACCAATCCTATAATCATATCAGAAAGGCCCAGCACTCACATTCACCAACATGATAGGAACTCAAACTACTATCATCTGTGAAATGGCTCAGCACTTACAACCACCAACATGATAGGAACCCAAACTACTATCATCTGTGGAAATGCACAGTACTCACATCCACCAGCATGGTACGAACTCAAACTACTACCATCTATGGAAAGGATCAACACTTACAATCACCAGCATGGTACGAACTCAAACTACTACCATATGTGAAAAGGCACAACACTTATAGTCACTAGCATGATAGGAACTCAAACTACTATCATCTGTGAAATGGCTCAGCACATACAACCACCAGCATGGTAGGAACTCAAACTACTATCATCTGTGGAAGGGCCACTACACTTACATCTGAGTACGTGGGAACAAATACCTCAGTCACATCAAAAAGGCTCTCATTCCTAGATTGAGGATCCCTAGTACCTCACTAGGTAGCTCCATTCAAAGAATGGCAGTAGCCCTTATATCTGACACTAAGTCAGAATGGCTTAGCACTTATATCTGACATGGGAGGAACCTAATCATTTAGCCATGACAGAATGGCTTCATCCCTTACATATTATCAAGTGGGAACACATCCCTCTGTCACATCAGAATGGCCATGCACTCATATCTAATCATGTGAGAACAAATCTCATGATCATATAAGAACGACCCTTAGTCATAAATTGAGTTTTCCTGGTACCTCACCAGGTAGCTCCATTCCAAGAATGGAAATAGCCCTTATATCTGATCATGTAGGAACCAATCCTATAGTCATATCAGAATGGCTTAGCACTCACATCTGTCATGGAAGGAACCAATCCTATCACCATGACAGAATGGCTCAGCCCTTATATCTGACCTGCTCGTCAGAATGGCTATGGATCTCAGCACTCATATCAGTCATGGAAGGAACCAATCCTCTCACCATGACGGAATGGCTATGGGACTCATCACTTTCCCTTGGTGGAAACCTCGATCTGGAGAACTCCAAGCTTCTCCCCGAAGTACTCAAACTTCACTCTAGCCAATGGCTTCGTCAATACATCAGCTATCTGTTCCTCCATCACAACATATTGGATCTTCACTACTCCCCTCTGCACCATATCCCTGATATAGTGATACATGATCTTGATATGCTTCGACTTGTCATGAAACACTGGATTCTATGACAACTTTATGCAACTCTAGTTGTCACAATGTATACAAATACCATCCAACTGGAGATCAAATATATCAGATAGTAGCTTCCGCAGCCACACTGCCTCACAACTAGATGAACAAGATGTGACATACTCTGCTTCAGCTATACTCAGTGCCACACAGGATTGCTTCCTGCTAAACCAAGAGATCACACCTGATCCCATACTGAAGCAACATCCTAAAGTACTCTTCCTGTCGATGGCACTACATGCCCAATCTAAATCAACATAACCCTCTAGGTTAATCTTTTGATTCGCATCGTACTTGAGACCATAATCAACTGTACCCTTCAGGTACCTCATAATATGCTTTGCAATAGTCAAGTGAACACTTCTCAGATCTGTCAAGTACTGGCTTAAGGTGTTCACAGCAAAGCAAATGTCTGTTCTCGTGTTCGTCAGGTACATCAATGACCCAATCATCTGACGATACATCGTAGCATCAACTGACTCTGATGAATCATCACTCAATAGCTTCAGGTTCGATGCCATAGGTGCGGTCATGCAGTCCATCATCCTGAACCTGTTCAGGAACTCTACTACATACTTTCCTTGTCCATGCCTCCATGCCTAGAAAATAGTGCATCGACACATAACAGGAGCATCACTGGTCTTCCACCTTCAACCTTGAAGAAAAGGTTGGAATCCACTTTACTCTTAGTAAATCCTAGAGTCGTTAGTAATCTGACCATCCTGTCGTACCATGTCGATCCTCAGGATATTCTGTAGTCACTCCCTCTGAAGCAGAGCATCATATTCCCTCTATCTTCTGTACTCTATGCACTGAAACATTCTATATCAGAGTGACAAGTAGCTTCCTATGCTACTAATATTCTATGTGACCATCTAGTGTATATACTTGCATCTTCAACCTTGTAGCAAAGGTTAAGATCTTCATAAATATCATCATGTATGTGTTTCCCATGGGTGTCTTCTGAACTCGTACAATGCCTTCTTTCATTTGCACACATGATTATTCATGTCATGTGACTTCACTTCTAGTGCCTATAAATGTTTCTTCGTAGTCTATGCCTTCTTTTCGTGGGAAGCCTCGTGCTACGAATCTTGCTTTGTATCCCACGATGTTTCCATTTATTGCATGATGGAACTATGAACTTCTCTTCATGTCTTGATACTGTGCCCTGACATCATTCTTCTTGAACTGGTCTTCCATTTCTTCTTGGTGGCTAGAAGGTTCTGCATCAATGATGTCACTACACTCGTCATATTATTCTTCATTTTGAAATGCCGTCACTTGTTCTTCGGAACAAGTCTTCATTCTTCTTTGCTTGTAGGCGATTATGTATGCGATCTTTCCTACAAGTCAAATGCATTTGTATGGTTAGAAACATTCCATAAGGAACATTCATACTGGAAAATTCTTATGCATAAATATATGATCATGCAACTACTTTAGCCAATACAACATTCATCCATATTTCACTGAAACTTTCTAGATGCCTTCCATCTCTACCAGGACAACATTGAGATTGTGCACTAATCCAATATGTCAGAAAAGAGGTTTCATTCTAGATAAGTAGCAATGGAGAGTTGTATAGAAACATGAGCTACTTACCCATCACATGCATATTAGTAGTATATTGTCATTAATGCAAACATTCTATCATGCATAATACTTTAACTAAATATAAACAAATGCATAACAAAACAATGAAATGACAATTGAATACTTATCTTTAT
>LPNX010530861.1:611417-690110 GCA_001517045.1 Pseudotsuga menziesii
CCTTTAGCTTCATCGTCTTCTTCATTCATGATAGCATCGTTTCTTATCCAAATGCTAAGGTGGATAAGAAGTTCTTCAAGATTTGAGATCTTCATATTCCTCATTGCTTGAGGGATCTTCTTTGGATGGTGAGATCTTGATCTTTAATTGCTCCCATCTTCTCTTCTCTTCTTATGAGTCAAGATTCTTCTTCTTCTCGGAGTCTACTGAAAGTAATCACTTCTTTCTAGCACACATCCCTCACATGAATGAATCTCATGATCCTGGGAGGCCATTCAAGGTGGCCATCACCGCTTCTGTATTCTTCACTTACCACTTCAAGTTGTTCTTTGATTTGAGAGACCCTTGTAAAGTATGACTGCATGGTCTCTGCATTTTGGACCTTCACTTCCTTCAACTATTTTCTCAGAGTCATATTCTAATTTATGTTCTTCCCTTGAAGTAGCTTGGTCAAGGAATCACACCTCATCAGTGTCTTTGGGGAAGACACTTGTAGTACAAGTTGATTCGTGACTGAATCAGCAATGATCTTCTTGGCCTTGACCAAGTTCTTCTTGTGAAAGGCTTCTAGCCTCATCTCCCTCTGAAACTGGAATCTTTCTACTCATGTAGGTGTCCAAATAATTTTCTTTAGAGAGATCATATACTTCCATTCTTGGAAGTTGTAAAATTCACCAAGCTTATCATCAAGCTAATGTGATAGATCACTTTGAAATGAGAACCTCAAATGAAAATAATAAAGGATCAGATCTTACCGATTTGAGGTGTCCGTCTTGGTTCCGAAGCTGGGTGATCTAGGGTTTGTCACAGAAACCCTAATTTTCAAAACTTGGAATATTTTAGATATTATTGGATAGACATATAGATCTCATCAAATGGAGCTATCCAATGTACTTCTTTTTTGAAAACAGTGGAGGGAAGCTCCCAGAACAAGAATCCCTAGTTTTCCAATTTCTTCTGCAGAAACGCCTGTTACTATTTCTGTGATATCTCTGAAATTTTGGCTCCTATATGTATGAAATATCACACTAATTTAACCTCACATGTCCCTGATCTGAAACCACAGGTTTCATCAGAATTGATTTCACCATTTGGGATTTATGATTCTTTTTCCCAAGGTGACCTGTTACAGGAATTTTCAGAACAACGAAGTTGTACGACATGCCACGTGTCACAAGTTCATCTTCTAAGTATGATATTTAGACCACCAAAATTAAAGTCCGTTCCTTTTCTGGAACATCTTCATGAATTCCATTTGGATCTCTGTATCCCAAGAGATTTCAATTCTCCCCAGGTGTCCTGTTTAGGGATGAATTATGGAAGAGGCTGAAACCCTAATGTGGAGAGATCATATCTCCTGGAATACAGAGAATTTGAAGCTGAATGTTGAACACAGTGTTCTTCAGGATGTATTCTTTGGCCCCTGCAATTTTCAGCTTCTGAGACTTCGTCAATCGCGGAATATAGCGAATGTACCAAAACTTAGCATTTTTAGTATTTAAGGTTTTTCCTAGCTCGGGGTCAAACTAGCATTTGACTTTCCTGGAGTTTCACCCAACCAAATTTCTTGAGCCAGGTCTCTAAAATTTAGTTTTGATGAGGAGAACAATCCTATGCTTGTCTCACTTAAAAATTCCTCTTCTGTAGAAAGCCCTAATTTCCGCACCGAAAACTGAAAATGCTCGGAATCGAATTTCGCTTCGACAGAAAGATGCGCCCTTTAATGGAGAGTCATCCTAGCATACTTTTGCTGATGGATTGTGGAGAGAGACCCAAAAAGTAAGAATCCCTAGCTTTTGCAGCTACACAATGTCTTCTTCTCAGGTTAGCTTTGATACCATGTTAGTTTTTCATCATATAAGCTAGCATTATGATCTTAGGATCTTTTCAGTGAGAGAATAACAAGCACAACAATAAAACATAAGCACATCACAAGAGACAAGAGACACAAAGAGTTTTTATCAGGGAAACCATAAAGGAGAAAACCCCACAACTTCCTCAGAGATAGAATCAACACCAAAATAGTAAGAGCCCCAAAACAGTAAGATGGTCTCCACATAGCATCAGTCTCTCTCTCTCACACTGAGAGAGCTTCTCCTCTCACTCATGCGCCCCAATAAGTGAGTGTGAGTATTGCAAGTGAGATAAATAGAGAAGCTCACTCTCTATTTATATTCTTCCATTCACTTGAAGTGCACTCCAACATGTCAGCCTCACTTACCAATTACTTACTAGAGCCGACATCTCTAGGAGTGTCTAATAACCCTAGTGCCCCACCACTTGTGGGGACTTTTCCTCCTCCGACCAATAGGAGGGTAACACAATGGTGGGGACTATTTCCCTGACTTACAATGACTCACCTAGGGTCGAATTTAGTAGGATAGTCTAATAACCCAAGGGCCCCATAACTGTGGGGACTTTAACCCTTAACAAATAGGAGGGTTACCCACAATGACTTGACATGAATTTATCATTATAGAAACTTCCTGGAATAAACATCGGGGTATGACATTACTCAAATACATCCCAGAATAAACATTAGGTTACAATACATAAGAAATATGGATGAATACATTCCGAAGTTATAAATACATCAACATATTCTAGCATATATAATCAATAATGTATAATCATTTCACATAATCCCATGGATAAAATATGCATTCAAACACACATTATTGGACAGGAAAAGATATTTCTATTAATATAAATCAGATATTACAAGATACAACCTCTAACGGCATGTCTGTGAACTAGAGAAATTGAATCGACCACTTGGGCCTCCACCACCTCAATCCTCCATCTCTCGATAGCAAGCTCACAAGCAAAAGGCAAGCTTGGAAAGAACACACTAGTGCTCCAAGGGACAAAGGGATGCAGACTCAAGCATAAGTTTCGGCAACAATGGACTATAGTTTCTTTGCTCTCAATTCTCTCTCATGCCTTCAATGTACCAAGGGGTTCCTTATATAGCTTTTCAAAGGGGTAATGAAAGGTCGAATCCGAGCGATATCAAGGCATAGGGAAGGCTAGGAGTCAAATGAGTCAAATCCATGTCAAGGAAAACTCCAAAAGGATTTGGGTTATGCACACATCCCGATGTACATGGTTTTAGTGGTCAAACCTGCGTATATACGCACTTATAGGTTTAAAAGTCGCATGTATCATTTTTCATATGTTTTTAGGGATGATCAAGGAAACATCAAAGGACAAAAAATGGTCCATAGGGTTTAAGGAGTCTGCAGCGGGATAGGGAAATGCCATACAAAGTGTGATTCACCTGGAGTGGTGAAATCAGCTATAACAAATGCCCCCTAATGTGTGAGGTCAGAGGGGTCATACGATGGCCGAAATACATTATAAGTCTGTCCCAGAAGTGGAGTGATGAAGGATCCCAAATGGAAGACTAGCCACCCAATCAGCATAGTACAATAATACAACTCTGCATATAACTACAAATACATATAGCAGTCCCGGATACATAAGAGTACAATGGCCGTGAATAGGCATGATACATGATATCACATATGTGGTCATCGCCATGTACAATATACATAGATCAGAATCTCCATGATGAAGATATACATAGGACCACGATCTCTATAATGGATGAAGATATAATAGATCAAGATATCCATAGTGGATGGAAATATCTGACCTATACTGGAATCAAGTCACGAGAGCTGGAATCTCATGAACACTGGAACGATCGAGGAGGTAGAATATAAGGGATGATACCAATCTGGAAAGTCTTCTACACAAACCACTACGAGTACATGTCCTACTATGCAAATAGAGGTGTCGAGGTCGAACATAGTAGTCCATCGTCTGATTACTGGTCATTAATGTATACCGTTAACAGACGCGAGATCACCCACCAATAATGAAAATGGGAATCAAGGTACTAGAGTGAAAACTAAAAAGTGTGAATAAATGTTTTGAGGTTGAACACTTGAGAGGATCCATCAATCAGGAGACATTGATGTATTCCCAAGAACTGTCGATAGCGAGAGAACCTGCCACTGATGACTGCAAGTCTCAAGGCACTCAAAATTACTCTAGATTCCAATCCCAGAATAAATGATCTGAAGTCGATGGGATGAAATCCACTGGAAGAAGGGAATTAATGCATCCCCCATCATCCAACATGAGGTACTCAGCAAAGCTGTATAATGTGGAAGGAATCGATCATAAGGTGCACAAAGTAGTAACTGTACCGAGAATGGCCGACATGCAAAGTGAAGATAACTGAGGAATGGCTGACTCAGGTTTCAAATTCCTTCGAACAAGAGCATAACGACATATGGTGACTGAATGAAGGCAACATAGACTTGATATACAAACTGGGACATCTCTGTGACACAGGAGGCATCGACAGAGGCTCCATAGGGACTGGAAGCTTAACCAATCAGTGGAGATAAACTTAGATAAACGAGTACAACTCCTAAATTCAAACTATAAACCAACCAATGGATGTGATATACAGTGCTCTGTTCAAAGGTGACACAACTCGACAGCTGCCAAAGATAACATCTTTCCTTGTCCATCTTTTTGGTTTTTTTTTTTTTTGGACTTTTTCAGTTATTTAAAAATCTTGAAAAAGAATAAAATAGCTTTATAGTTACAGACTAGGAGGAGATGAGTGTCATAAGGGCAAACAAACTATTTCTAAGTAGTGGGACATACCTATGCTCAATGCAAGGATACATGTGTAGGATATCGAAACTCAGGGGAAAATCCCCTCCCGGTAAAAAGGGAAACAAGCTACGAAGGATATAAAAAATGGCTCTACATGGCTAGACATGAGACAAGATCGGGCTATATGGATAAAACGCAATGTCAGGGGAGCCGGCATAAAGCTCAATAAGACAAGAAAAGCTCATGATAATGCATTCACAACTTGACATGAGGGAGTCCTGAGGGAAATAGGCTAGCAAAAGATCAAGAGGAGTATGAGGCTCTTGCGAAATGTCATGGCAATATGATACAACGGACTCCTAGACCTAAGAGAGGACTCATAGCATGGGTACCAAATGCAAAGGGGAGCTAACTAGGACACCCATGTATAGGAAAGCTCTACCATTCACATAGTACCACTTCTAACAGTAGCATGAAGGTTCCGTGATACCATGGAATAGGTTCGTACCTAAGGTTAAGATGGAATGGTCATAAGGCAATGCATAAGTGCAAGCGGATGTGAAATCCTAACCTATATGCCAGTTCGAACATAATACCTATGCTAGGCATGAATGGGTCGAAACCTCAGAGAGAGTGTACAAAAACTGGACCCTACATGACCACCATATTAGTCCAAAATAACCCAAAATAGTCAATAAAGAATACAAACTATAGGAAATAGGGAGGAATGATCATGACAACTACACCCAAAGGAAACAATGTGGTGAACAATGGGACATAAAAATGAAAGTAAGGTGTAGACCCAATGTTCACGCATCCACCACCACCCCCGTGAGGGTGACCACTGATGTAAAATACCGAGCGAAGGGAATAAAAATCCTCCACAAATGGAGTGGAGGATGGAATATGACCATTCCCAAATATATGAGCATGGTAAGGGGCTGTGAGTCACCAATTCTGTTACAAAGAGAAATTCCTATGGCTTGGGGTACCACAACAGATAGCTTGACTCCAGAAATCAATCCTTTCCAATATGCAATAGAAATTAAATGTCTAACACTAAAGGATAAGACCTCGTACCTTATTCTGAACGGTTGAAGTAGATCCCCGTTGAGCTTTCCAATCTTCATCTTGAATTGATAGATTACTTCCTCAACAACAAGTAAACAATACAAGCATTCTATATATCATGGTGTTAGATCTATTCTAGCATATATAATTAATAATGTATAAGCATTTGACATAATCCCATGGATAAAATATGCATTCAAACACACAATATTGGACAGGAAAATATATTTCTATTAATATAAATCAGAGATTACAAGATACAACCTCTAACAGCATGTCTACAAACCAGAGAAACTGAATCCCCCACTTAGGCCTCCACCACCTCAATCCTCCATCTCTTGATAGCAATCTCACAAGAAAAAGGAAAGCTTGGGAAGAACACACTAGTGCTCCAAGGGACAAAGGGATGCAGACTCAAGCATAAGTTCCGACAACAATGGACTATGGTTTCTTTGCTCTCAATTCTCTCTCATGCCTTCAATGTACCAAGGGGTTCCTTATATAGCTTTTCAAAGGGGTAATGAAAGGTCAAATCTGAGCATAGGGAAGGCCAAAAGTCAAATGAGTCAGATCCATGTGAAGGAAAACTCCAAAAGGATTTGTATTATGGACACATCCCTATGTGTGCAGTTTTAGTAGTCAAACCCACGTATATACGCACTTATAGGTTTAAAAGTCGCATGTATCATTTTTCATATGTTTTTAGGGATGATCAAGGAAACATCAAAGGACAAAAAATGGTCCATAGGGTCTAAGTAGTTTTCAGTGAGATAGGGGAAGGCCATACAAAGTGTGATTCACCTGGAGTGTTGAAATCAGCTATAACAGCGCTTGCTTGCAACAATGGCTAAAACTAGTCTGATATAGTCCATCTTTGCAACCAGTGCAAATGTATTTGTATTTTCCAATCCTTGGAATTGAGAGAATAATTTGGAAACCAGTATGTACTTATAATTTATATCATACCCATAAACATCAAATTTGGTCCTATAGACCCATTTTCATTGCACTAGCTTCCTCTTGGGAGGCAAAGGAACCCATTCCCAAGTCTTATTTTCCTCTAGAGAGTTGAAATCTTATTGCATGGATGTTTTCCATATTGGGTAATGTGATGATTCCTGATGTGATTGTAGATCATATACAACCATAATCAAACATGTATTATCAAGATACACTTCACTTTCAAAGGAAGCAATGTGAAATTGTGATCTAGTCTTCCTAGGATCTAGTGGATTGCCAGCTAAATCCCCCTGAGATTCTTATATGATTTTCTATTCCCACTTGGGTCTAATGGGGGATTCATGTTCAGAAAAATAATATTCGGCCATATCAAAATCAGAAATATCAGAAAAGTATTCATCACGTACATCATCTTGTGGTGAAAGAGATGTGCATTCTCCCGGTGCTAGTTTGAAATCTGGAATGACTTCTTTTTTGAATTACACACTTATTTATACAAAAGTATTTTGTGTTGAGGGATCGATGAGCATGTATCCCTTTGTATATTCTCCATAACCCACCATGATTCACTCCTTTTTTTTTTCTGCAATGATTTTCTCTTTTTTGAAGGTATTCTAACACAACGCCTTGAGCCAAAAATTCTGAAATGTGAAATATTTGGCTTGTGATAAAACCAAGCCTCATATAATTTTTTTCCACTCACTGATTTATGAAGAGACCTGTTTTGACTATATGCAGAATATTTTATCGCTTCATCCCATAGATTAGGACTCAAATCCTTAGCTTCAATCATACAGGTTGCGATCTCCTTGAGCGCCATGTTCTTCCTTTGTGCCACACCATTTTTCCGTGGTTTTGTGGGGGACCAAATGTTGCATTTGGATGCCACATTATTCACAAAGGTGCTGAAAATTATTGTTCACATACTATTTACCATTATCAGTATTAATCACTTTGATCTTGTTCCCACACTGATTCTCAACCAGGGATTTACAAACCTTAAGAGTCTCAAAGACTTCAGATTTGATTTTGAGAAAGTAAACCTACCAATACCTTGAGAATTCATATATGAAAGTCAAAACATACCTTGATCGTCCATATGAAGGTGTAGGGAGTGGTCCAATAAGATCTGAATGCACCAACATAAGCACTTGAGTAGCTCTTCTTGCTTTCCGTTTCTCATAATTGCACTCTCGATGTTTTCCCACCACGCAACCAATGCAAGCACCATTAGAGGTATTGATAAGAGGAATCCCTTCCACCATGCCATCCTTTCTCAATGCCTGAAGTTATTTGTAGTGCATATGGTCAAACCTCTCATGCCATAACTTTCTGGTTTCATTTGCATGAGACAAGAGAACTTTCCCTCTTGAGTAGGGAAGGAAATGGGATAATGTGTACATCCTATCTTGATGATCAACAAATCCCAAAGCCACCACCTTGTTGGTAGAGATTCATCTATATCCACCATGCATGGGGTAAATGTTACTCTCTTTGCTTCTCTAGTGTGAGTTATTTGGTACACTGATAGTAGATTCGCTACCAAGTTTGATACAAACAATACATTATTGAAATACCCATCTTCAAGATCGATATTTCCAATCCCCTTGGATTGGATCTATGTGTTATAGCTGAAAATGACACATCTCTACCTGTGACCACTTTCCCATGATTTTGTCGCATGTTGACACTTCCATGACGACACTTCATGAAAGTCACTAAAAAAACATTTATATTGGAGGACCCATATATTGAGTTTTGTAAATCCCTCTGACCTCATTTCTGCACCGTTCAAAAGGTATGAGAGTCAGATAAAACTTTTTTGAAGACACCAAAGTTTGAAAATTCCTAGAAGTACCCTAAAAATGAGATTTTTTAATGTATATGGGAGTTTCCTTAAGGAAACCCGCATATTATACGTGACTTGTTATATATAATAATCATGTATTCCCTCAATATGAAACTATTTACATTGCAACCCGCGTATACCTCCTTCATATGCGACTATTGTCTCTGCAACCCGTGTATTTATCCTGAAAAATGTAAATTTTTTTTTTTCAAAATTCAAGTAGTTTGGGTAGTTATGCAACTGACTCCTTCAGTTGTAACTACTTTGTATTTGACCCTATCTCTTCATGAAGCATTTAAATAGAGATAGGGAGGTCCATGAGAGGAGACGTAAATCTTTGCATTGTTATGCTAAAGGAACTGGGACTCTCTTTGCCAACACCTTTTCCCTAGAAGCTATCTCCTTATGTTGCAGAGCTTGGAGGCTGAGTTCCTTGGAGAAGAGAAGCAGCAGAACCAGATCAAGGTTTCATGAGGTGCCAAACTTGAAGAGAAGGTATATTTGTACTTGTTTTCAAGATTAATAAAGATGTGACGTTCTTCTTCTTTCTAGATAATTGTTCAATGTGTGATTGAATCTCTATTTATGATCATATGATGATGTTAATTAGATTATTATTTTATATTTATTTGATTATCATTACTTTATATGTGGTCATATTGGTTTAAGGAAGGTATAATTCATTTTGTAGGTTTCTTGGAGAAAGAGGAGTAAGAAGAATATTGAAGGGCTGCTTGGATCAACCTTCATTTGGCTAAGGTAGGAACCATTCTAATATCTGAACTTGCTTATTTATACTTGCAGAACCATTTTCATCCACCTTTCAACCCTATTACATTGATGTACTCTTAAACCCTATCCATAGGAAACTTTCCTTTACAACAGAACTGGCGACTTCGCTGGGAAGAGCCTTGTTTGTTTGGGGTTTCTACGTATTTATTTCAGCCTTTTGTAAAGTTTCAGGTCTTTCTTTCCACTTAGGAACAATTTATATATCTGATAGAATACCTCCCCTACCTTCCTAAGGTATTTTTCACCTTTTTTGTGTTTTTTCCCACCCATACGCGAGTTGCCGACTGAACATTCCCGTGTCTGGTTTGTACACACGACTTGCTATGCTGTCAACCCACATATGATATGTGACTTGTTAGTAGTACAACTTGTGTGTGCTTGTACACATGACTTTCTATACTGTCAACCCACGTATGATACGCGACCTGTCAGTTGTACAACTTGCATGTTCCCCTAAAACAATGTTTTTTCATCATTTTTATGGTTTTTTCTGCTATTGTGGGCTGTTTGGTAGGTCTTTTGGGGTCCTATGCAGGTGCATGAATCTGGGGAGTTAGTGTCATCCTTTTTGGTTATTCTGTATCTATGTGGTAAGCCTTTTTATAGCATGAGGGTTTTCTCTTTTCTCTTTTCCCCCACCCCCTTGGCTTGGCACGATTTTTGTCTTATATTTCTGGTCAGCCTCTCTTGGTGATCTTTGTTTGAACTTAGAATCTTATTGGTTTTTGTTTCCTTCTTCTTTTGCTGGTTAACTTCACCATGCCAAAATAGTTGACTTGTCTCTTATGCAACCTTTCCTTCCAAGTAGGGTTTATACTGACTTTAGGGAATTCTAGAGTCTGTTTGGTGGTTTTATAGCAAAGTTCCTTTTGATTTGTTCTTGTTATCTGCATACATTTAGTTTGTACATACTTTTTCTTTTTCATTTATAAAAGAAAAAGAAAAATAACATATAGTTGTTTAATATGCATGTAGATTAGAGTTTTGTCTTTCATGCACTGCATATCATTATTTTTGAAAAAAATAAAAAGAAATTGTTCTTTTGTGGCTTTCAAGTTTCTATTTGAAAAGAAAGAGAATAAGTTTTTCTTTTTGCATTTCATTTCTCTTTGCTTAGTCATTTTGTTTCAACTTTGAGTAAAAACACCACATAAGTTTCATGCCATTTGCCTCTAACTAAAAATATCCTCTTAAAATTAACGATATAATTTAAAAATTATTAGTAAGTTTTATTTTATAGTCTCCTACACCAACTAGATTATGCTAGACTTGTGGATGAGGGAGTTTTAACTCTCCACAAGTATTAAATTTCAGACGTAGTTGGCCAATCACTAGGTAAATCCTCTTCTATGTTGATTGTATTTGGGAAGCTCCTTTCAAATAGGAGTTAAGAATGAGGCTGTGTGGAGGCTTGGACTGAGTGGATAACCATTCAATTCCTTTCCAAAGCATAGACCAAGTTTTTTCGCATCTAGGGAGTTCTGTCAATACCACCCTCCCGACCCCATGTTGTGCCTGGTGTTGACAGGGTTTTGGGCTTTGCTACCCTACCCATGCATACAAAACAGGCTTGTGACTATCCCCCCATACTGTCAATATAGTTAAGGTATCCTTTAGTCTCTTTGACATCTAGGGTTCATACACAGGTACACCAAAAGGCTATTTTTGGTTGACCTTGGACGAGCTTGGAAGGTAACCCCAGTAGAAGGTGTGGGAGGGTGGTGGGTGATTCCTCCACTTGTGACTAAGAACATATACAAGGACGCTAGGTAAATATCTATCATTTTTATTCTAGAAAGCATATCTTATACCTATTTGTCTATTTGGATTTAGGAATTTTTTAGTGAGTGCTGTGTGGTTTGTCTATAGTTATTTTGCCTTCATATGTGTGCTTTGTACTTGTGGTTTCCTATCAACCTCATACTTTGTGTTGTTGTTTGAAACTATGAATAAAACCCCTTTGAACACCAACCAAGAGATCCCCGTGCTAGGAACTCCTTGTACTAATCCTCTCATAGGGAATGTTGGTGTTCCTTTGATGGCCACCTTGAATCTATCTCGATTCACCCTTAGGGATACTGGTGTGGTTGTTTTCCACTCCAACTATCCCGAATGCTCATGATGCTTCTCAAGTAATCTCCTTATATCAAGGGAATCAAAACATTGCTTCCCCCTTAACTATAGTTGATTCTCCTCCTCCTTCTATCTCATGTGGTGAAAGTACTGATACTAGTAACTAACAGTCTAAAAGGAGTAAAAGAAGGAGGAATAGGATTAAGGAACATAAGCAAGGGGGAACCCATTCAACCCTTGCATTTCAAGTTGAAACTCACCACCTAACCTTGGAAGTTCATGCTAGGGTGCACCTATCCAACCTCTACAGGTCATGTTGGATCTAAGAACTCAACCTATGCAAGTCAAGTTGATATTCACCATCCATCCTCTAGTGATCATGCTAATGGGATCCTTCCAACCTTTCCAAGTCACATTGGATCCAGTCACTCAGACTCTATAGTTCATGCTGAGGGCACCCATTCAACCTTTGATGTTCAAGTTGAACCTCCCCATCCAACCTCTACGAGTCATGTTGGATCCATCCACCTAGCCTCTGTAGTTCATGATTGGGGCACACACTCAATTGTTGCAAAGCATGTTGATCCTAACCATTCAGCCTCTATTGTTCATGTTGGTGGTTCCCATCCAACCTATGAAAGTCATGTTGGACCTTGTCTCTCAGCCTTTGCAGGTCATGTTGGGGGCAGTCTCTTAGCCTCTGTAGTTCATGTTGAAGACAATCCATCAACCACTATGAGTCATGTAGACACTACTGAAAAGACTAACCATTCAAAAAATAAGCCCAAGTTTCCTTGTAATGTTTTTGAAGGAGAACACCTTACTTATAAATGCCCTTCTATTGCAGAGGTGCGAAGAGTTTGGTTTCATGGTCATCCCATTTTTGAACATTCTAAAGTTTTTCAGCAACCATCCTCTCTTAGTCAGGTTGGACCTAGTCACCCAGCCTCTTGTGGTCATGCTGGGGGAAAAATATTAGCCTATGGAGGTCATGCTGAGAGAAAACAGTTAGCCACTGCTAGTCATGTTGACACCATTAATTAAACTAGTTGTTTGAAAGGAAAACTTAAGTTCTCTTATAAGTTATGCGAGGGAGATCATCTTACTCACCAGTTCCCTACTATAGCGTAGGTGTGAAGAGTGGGGTCCTAGACTCAAGAATTTCATTCTCCTAAACAACCTATAGTTTCTAAACAACCTACTCAACCTTCAGTTGGTTTAGTGGTAGAAACTTCCCAGGATTTGGTTCACCCCACTCTTCTTTCGGAGAGTGAACCTTATGCGATTGAACCAATGTCATCTTTGGTCAATCCCACTCTCCCTTCGGAGAGTGACTTTCATGAAGCGGTTGAATCGATTTAATTGTCGATCAATCCCACTCTTCCTTTAGAGAGAAAAGTTTCTTCTAGTCACATTTTCTTCACTGCCATTTCAGAACTTACTAAACAAGGGGGCACTCAACTCGCTTCGAATCAACCCCCACCAAGCTTATTGGTCTTCTCTGGGCAGACCCGGGTTTACTTTATTGTACCAAAAAAACCCCTAGCTCACTGGCCCTTTCAGAGATAGACCGCAGAACGGCCTGAAGTCTCACCCAAAGTGATCCTAGATGGGGTGGCTGAAGAATCAGGTTTCCTCAACCAGGTTCTGTAGCATCCTAGGTTCTTTGACTCTACTTAATCAGCTGAATCTCTCAGCAAGGGTTGTTTTTCTCTTTCTAGATAACTCTGCTATGGGACTGACTCTTATCACGTCACAACTTATAGGACGATGCACAAACTTTCTCTTCCACTCGGCTCTTAACCTGTGATATCCCACACCGCAGCTCCCCCGACAGTGCAATATCGCCCTTTCTACACTATGATATTTTCTACAGTAAGAATCAATATACTCATCGACTCTCAAGATCCAGAGGCTTCCTTTTTGGGTATAATAGCTCAGTTAACCTTCATTAAGGTGTTAAACAACCTCCCTTAAGCTTCTATAGTTTAACATGCTTAGCATCAATTCACTCAACTCGCTGAACTAAACATACAAAAGTCACTTAAAACAATAACTGCTACTGTCATGAGGCAAGCACTGATAAACTCATATACAGAGTACTTGACACATTCAACTTGCATTTGACCTTCTATGTTACTGTAAACTGAAGGATAGCATACATACATTCATTAACTGATAAGAAAAGTTCATGTAACAGACAACAGATAGCAAATAAGTAGAGCACAATCACATGAAATAGTCACACAACACACGGATGTACGTGGTTCACTTCCAGGGGGAAGCTACATCCACGGGAGATATGTTTATATTATATCTTGAGAGAGTAACATAGTTTCGCTGCAACCTCTTATGCAGCTTGAGATCTTTTGGGAAACTCCACGTACACAGCTGGGAGCCCTTCTCTCTTAGATATCTTTTCTTCCTATATTGCTTTCTTCTTACAATATACTCTTTCTCTCTCTCTCTCTCTCTCTCAATCCCTGTGAATTGTTACATTCAGGATCCAAGGAGCCGACCACTAGTTACAGTAAGATAACTACAGACTTAAAGACAGAACTAGAGCTTGAATCTTCCTCAATATCTTACTATATTGATAACAACAGTTACAACCTTATCGGCCAACTATCTAACTAGCTAGCTAACTATCCATCTAACTATATAACCCTTCATAATACAAAATACATGTTTAAATAGGTGGCTCGAAGGTCTCACCGTGATACAAAACTGTGGGCCTATCCCAACAGTAACCCAAAACCATAACTGTGACAGTTGTTCTTTCTGTACTTTGTACTGCCACTTTACCGGTCACACCACAGCTTTCTGCAGTCTTCCATGATTTTTGGCGCTAATCATGGGTATGGGTGCCGCTTCCTTAGTCGCTCCCCTTCTGTCCTTTGTCTTTAATACCTCAGCCAATTGCTCCTTCTTCCTTTATGAGGGTAGCTAAGCCCTCCTGTCATTGCTGCTTCCTTAAATGCAGTGGTTGAGCTCTCTTCTCGGCCACTTCAAGTACTATTTCCCTTTGACTTTCTTGTTCCAACCGCCGCGATTTTTGGCCCACGATCCACGGCAGGAAATGCACTACAGCGTCGTACCTTTATTGCATCACCAAAACTATCTTTCCTCCAAAAATTGTCCATCTTCTACCAAAAATAGCATCTTTTCCTGTAGCTATGGGACCTTGCTCCAACAATCCCCTAACACTTACTTGTGGCTCGTCCCCGAGCCAATGACATCTGATTTATTTTGCTGTAGCATCTCCTTGGCTTCCTGCGAATTCTTTGCGAATATATCCTTGAGTCCTGCAATATCTTTTCCCATATCTTCGACACAGTATTGTGCCACTTCAAGCATGACTTGAGTAATCATGGGGTCTTCTGTGCTATCAATTTCACTCTTGCTTGCAGTGAACTTCTTGACCTTCTGCTCAACCGCATCGACCAGCTCTGTGATTTGTTCCTGATATGGTTGAAGCATATTATTGAATTGTATGTCTCTTTCTCAGAATCGATGTGCTTCCTATTGCAAACGGTTCATCTCTATCATCTTATTCATCTTTTCAAGTGCTCCTAGGATCTTGACTTCTTCCTTTATTGCTGCTATTGCATTCTCTATGTTCTGGATGCTCTGCTACAAATCCAGTCTATCTGGGAGCTCTTCTAGATCCAACCATGTCTTCGTTACATCAGCTAGCAATGACTCTGCATCATCTATACGACACTTCATCTGCGTTGAAGTGAGTCTAAAGGCCTACGCCCTTTCTTCCTTGTCTACCTCAAGCGTGCCTGGTGCATTTTTAAGACCAAAGGGCATTACCGTATACTGGAATGAGCCCCATTCTATCACAAAGGTGGTATTATGTCGATCCTCTTGATGGATTCTTATCTGGTGATAGCTTGAAAAGCCATCAGTGAATGAGTAGATCTCCTGTCCTCCCACATTGTATAAAAATTCATCAGTAAAAGGTGTCAAAAATGGGTCATGAAGTGATGCGTCATTGAGTTTGCGCAAATCGACACAAATCCTGATTTATCCTTTAGTTTTCTTTTCCTGCATAACCATGGGACTAACCCATTCGCTCTCTTCTACTAGCTCAATGATGCCTGCTGCTACATCTTATCAATCTCATCTTTAACTTTTTATTTATAACGAGGATTTAATCTGTATGGATGCTGCTTAACTAGCCTAGCATCCTCTTTCAAAGGTATCTTCATGACTCCCAAATCTCCTACTATTCCCTTCATCTCTATAAACTTAGTGGGAAATAAGTACTGATAGTCATGTAACAGATCTGCAATGTGTCCTACCGTTTCATCATCCCAATAGTCTCCAATAGAGGCAAACTTAGGTTCTGTTTCTATGCCAATATTGATCTTTTTAATCTTAATAGGCTTTGTGACAGCTGAAATCTCTAGCTTTGGTCCATCAACTTCATGAGTCCCTTCTGACTCTGGAATGTTGATGCTGTGAGGATTCTCATCCTCATCACCTCGCTCTTCTGCGAAGTTGTAACACTCTAGCACATGTTCTAACTGGATGGCCTAATCAGGCTGAGCATACACTGGTAGGGTACAGTCATCAAATATCTTAGTCTTTATAATCTCTAGGGCTTGATCAATGCTTCGATACTGAGATTCAAAAGTGAAAGTGAGTAGAAAGCTATCTATCATAACTGGCCATGTAATCGTTCCTCTGCGCAACTCTGTCTCAGTGTACCAGTTCCTTGGGACTGTGTCTAAAGTGTGAATGAATAGGTGAACCCATTCATCCTCTGGAATGTCTGACCAATTCTGTTCACAAATCTTAATATGTGACTTGAGGTCACTTTCTCCTGTATATTTCTGCTATAACCACTCCCTGTCAATAGAGAATCTGATCGCCATCAATCTCTTAAAATCATCCCATGATGCGATATTTTCTTTATGTGCATGCCACTATCTTGGAGGTGTGGCTCTTACTGCAAGGTCAATAGCTTCCATCCTCTGCTAATGAGGGATTTCCTACTCAAACTGCTGTAAAAATTCTTTGATATCTGCTAAGCCATCAAATGATGGAATATCCTTAATCTCTGTTCCAATCCATCACAGTGGCTTAGTCATAAATGCACATCTGCGAGCTAAAACTTCATAAAGTCTATTCTACCAATTTTCTAAACCAACATCCAAATCCGATGCGCATGAGTTGTCGCATCGCCAAATAATATTTCCTTCTGTGGTGGGATTGATATAATCACTTTGTTTAGTAGTCATCTGATAGAGGCTCTCCATATTACACACCTCTTCCTCTGCTCTGATAGGTTCAATGTATTGGGGACCCTGAAAAGGATCCAACAGTGTGATGAATCGAATCTGTTTATCCTCAAAGGTCATTTGTATTTTCTTCAAATCGATAACATCCATGTTTTCAAATTCCCAATCAATACCTAATAAAGCTGGATACGGTCTTATATCGCCAATAATTTCTATGACTTCAAAATCTGCAAAGCTGCGAATTCCATCAATATCAATTGGTACCTGCGGTAATCAGCCTAGTGGCGATACCCTCTGCTGATTGGATAATCGCATATGGATAGGTGATCTGGATAACTTAGGGCTACCCATCTGTTCCCATGTATGCTTAGTAAGAACATTTACCTCTGATCCTAAATCTAGGATTACCTCATCCATTTCAAACTCTCCAATTTGTGCCGTGAGTCTCATTTCTCTTCCTGTTCTTGTATGTCCCATAATATTATGAATAGAACACCGCATACTGCTCACAGAAGAAGGCTGTTGATACTGATCTATGATGCATTGAAGCTCTCCTATGGATTTCTCATTTCTTATGAGTTTCAAGCAGCTCCGCAGGAAGGATTGTGCACTTCCTGTCAACTCATCCTCTTCGCACCTTCCAGATGTGGTAGCCTGCGATATCTGCACAGGACTAACGCCACAAGGTTTTTGCTACAGTATACCCCTATGAGGCAATATCTGCGATCTTGATGGTGTAGGTTCAATAAAGAAAGTTTTAGCTCACTGAAATGTTTCTTTGTTCTTCTACAGGTCAAGTGGTGTAGATTTATCAGTGGCTTTATGCACCCACTTCAGACCTGTATTCTTTTCGGCATCCTGCGATGTCCTGTTAGTAGAAGCACCGCTGTGAGTTACAATATTGACTCTTGGTTCTGGTTCTTTCTTCTCAGTAGCAATAAGCTGAATATTCTGGTTTACTGCTGGCTTAGGATCCTTAATCTTGGCTATCAAGATAGGACATTCTTCTATAGTATGATCATAGGACTTGCAATACTTACATGTTGTAGTAGGGTTCTGAAAATCCCTAGCATAATGTCCTATGGCTCCACAGTTGTAACAAACAATCGGTCCCTAGCCATGGCCAAAGCATCCACCACAGCCTCTTCCTTTGAATCCTCCACCATGGCCATCATGAGCTGGTTCATGCGGTGGGCCTGTTGCTAGTAATGATGTCTCTGACTGGACTCTATAGAAATCATGTTTTCTCTCTATCATGAGATCATAAGCTTTGCAATTATTTTCATCATGTCCTACTGGCTTACAGAAGTTACAGTATAAATTCTTAGGAGTTTGTACATACATCTGAAGTAAAGGGAATTCCTGAGGTCTATGTCCTCTTGTTCTATAGATTTCACACCATGGCCCTTGATTCTGTACTAAGGGGTTAGGAGCCCCACTTGCTAGATACTCAACAAATACTGGACAATTATCTTTGGTATGGCCATGTCCTTTACACTTTGTACACCATAGTTCGTATTCAACCTCTTTTCCTTTCTTAATCTCATGTAGATGTAAAGTGAGATTGGCTAACTGATTCTGTAAATTTTTCATACCTACACTAGTCTCAGCTAGAGGTGAAGCCTCTAGTTTCATTTCCATCTCTAATGATTCATCCTATGTATGGAGTTTCTGTTGCATTAGTGGAAGTATGATATGAGGGAGCAGTGCTGCGATGAACCATTCCTTATGTTACTATGGCGCAAACTAAAAAATAACTTGGTCTATAAGAGCTTTAAATTTCTGATCGAAATCCCATACTGACTCTATGGGTAACTGTTTAATGTCTTTAAGTTATGTGATACATTGTGACTCAGACTTGGGTTTCTTAAATTCCTTAATCATTGTGATCCTAACATCTACGAGTGTTCTGTTCTGCGCTGATGTATACTTCATATACCATGTTAAATCTCTTTCTCTAAGTGTAGTGGCCAACTGGACAAGCTTAGTATTGTCATCCTGGATCTATTTAATGGTCCATACAGCTTCACATAGGAACCAATGTTTTTCTGGGTCTTCTGCCCCTGTACCCCTAAAGGTAGGTAATTTCATGTCATCCCCCATTCTGTTTCTACGAGGTGGATTCTGATTTGCTGTATTACTACCACTTCGAGGTATAAATGTAGATGGTGTGGAGGTAGTATGTACTATGTGTGAACTACTAGATGGAGTTCCTGCGGGATTATTCTGAGTCCCGGTTGGTTTCTGTGGGGTATAAGGGTGGTAAGGGATACCCCCTGCTATTCTTTATCTATTACTTTGACTCTCTTCTCTAGTACTGTCTGAACTGTCTTCAAAGAACGAAGATCTGAAATCTACTTTATATCTATTACTGCTACGTGTACATCCAATTTCTTCAGAATCACTCTCAAACTCTTGTGACATTACACTTACTTAACTTATTCATTTGAGAATATATCCAGTATTCCTTTTTCATACAATAACATCTTAAAGGACAACTTTAAAAAGTTCAAGTACTTACCGCAATATCCTTTGAAGAAGTACCTCTCTACTTCGCTGAAACTCTTTCTTTGATCAACTGCAAACTCTGTAATGAAACCTTCCAGCAAACTCTCAAGCCAAAAGTCTACTGCCTATGAAATGGGATTATCTACACTTTTCACGGTGTGAATCAGCTCCGGTGTCTAGACAATGTTCCTTTTCTTATTGAATACATGCTTATTAGTCAACTTTGACAACCAATCGTACAACTCATTTGCGTAGGTCACAAAAAATATCTCATGCAGGTCTGTGAAGATATGTTTCTATAACCAGTCCTCTGTACTCAACCTAGGACTCTTGTTTTCTTTCTCAGCAAATTTTCTTTCCTTAGACTCAACCCACTGGTTAAGTTCTTCTTTAGTAGGATGCCAAGATAACATCAGCTCTTCAATTTGTTCAAAACTAGCAACGAAACCATTTGTTGGTCTCCTCCGGGAAAACCCTAGTTTAGTTTATTGTACCAACAAAACCCATAGCTCACTGGCCCTTTCGGTGACAGACTGTAGAATGGCCTGAAGTCTCACCCGAAGTGATCCTAGATGAGGTGGCTGAAGAATCAGGTTTCCTCAACCAGGTCGTGCAGCATCCTAGGTTCTCTGACTCTACTTAACCAGCTGAATCTCTCAGCAAGGGATGTTTCTCTCTATCTAGCTAACTATACTATGGGACTGACTCTTATCGTGTCGCAGCTTCTAGGGTGCTACGCGAACCTTCCCTTCTGCCCAATCTTAACCTGTGATATCTCACACCACAGCTCCCTCGACAGTGCGATATCACCCTTTCTACGCTACGATATGTCCTACAGTAAGACTCAATATACTCATCAACTCTCAAGGTCTAGAGGCTTCCTTTCGGGGTATAATAGCTCAGTTAACCTTCATTAAGGTGTTAAACAACCTCACTTAAGCTTCTACAGTTTAAGATGCTTAGCATCAATTCACTCAACTCGCTGACCTAAATATACAGAAGTCACTTAACATAGTAGCTGCTACTGTCGTGAATCAAGCAATGATAAACTCATATACAGAGTACTCGACACATTAAACTTGCATTTGACATTCTATGTTATTGTAAACTGAAGGATAGCATACATACATTCATTAACTGATAAGAAAAGTTCATGTAACATATAATAGATAGCAAATAAGTAAAGCACAATCACATGAAACAGTCGCACAACACACGGATGTACGTGGTTCAATTCCAGGGGGGAAGCTACGTCCATGGGAACTGTGTTTATATTATATCTTGAGAGAGTAACACAGTTCTGTTGCAACCTCTTATGCAGCTTGAGATCTTCTGGGAAACTCCACGCACACAGCTGGGAGCCCTTCTCTCTTAGATCTCTTCTCTTCTTATATTGCTTTCTTCTTACAATATACTCTTTCTGTCTCTCTCTCTCTCTCTCAATCCCTGTGGATTGTTACATTCAGGCTCAAGGAGCCGGCCACTGGTTATAGTAATATAACTACAAACTTAAAGATAGAACCAAAGCTCGACCCTTCCTCAATGTCTTACTATAGTGATAACAACAGTTACAACCTTATCAGCTAACTACCTAACTAGCTAGCTCACTATCCATCTAACTATCTAACCCTTCATAATACAAAATACATGCTTAAATAGGTGGCCCGAAGGTCTCACCATGATACAAAAGTATGGGCCTATCCCAACAGTAACCCAAAACCATAACTATGAAAGTCGGCCTTTCTGTACTTTGTACTGCCACTTTACCGATCACACCGCATCTTTTTGCAGTCTTCCATGATTTCTGGTGCTGATCGTGGGTATGGGCATCGCTTCCTCGGTCACTCCCCTTCTATCCTTTGTCTTTAATACCTCATCCCATTGCTCCTTCTTCCTTTATGAGGGTAGCTGAGCCCTCCTGTCATCGCCGCTGCCTTAAATGCAGTGGTTGAGCTCTCTTCTCGGCCACTTCAAGTACTATTTCCCTTTGAATTTCTTGTTCCAACTGTCGTGCTTTTCGGCCCACGATCCACGGCGGGAAATGCACTACGACATCGTACCTTTATCGCATCACCAAAACTGTCTTTCCTCCAAAATTTGTCCATCTTCTACCAAAAATAGCAGATTTTCCTGTAGCTGTGGGACCCTGCTCCAACAAAGCTCTTGGATTGCTTCCTTTGATTGGGATAGCCTAGGTGAGCCAACCCTTCCTTCTAATGCACCTTTCCAGATAAAGGTCAAAGTTGAACAATACATGATTTATCATTGTATTGTTGATGAAGGAGCCTTAGTTAGTATCTTGTATGCTAGTGCTTGGCAAGGCATGGGATCTCCCAACCTTGTGTCGACATCTAGTTAGTTACTGGAATTTGATAGAAGAACTAGTATATCCTTGGGTATTATTGATTGAACACCTATTAGTTTGGGTGGGAAGACCATCTTAGTTTACTTCATGGTGATAGAAGACCCCTTGGACTTCAATATGCTCCTCGAATGTGATTATTTCTATGCCATGCAATCTGTGGTGTCAACATTATTTCATGCATTGTATTTTAATCATGGCGAAGAAATTGTCTATATCAATCAGTTGGATTTTATTGATCCATCCCCTGAGCCAACTATAGACCAGTTTTTTCCTTTATGTATTCCCTATGTTTCTATAGACACTACCCCACCACAGGTGAGATATGTGGCCTCATGTCCTTTGCGCTCAATTACTACTGACAAGCAGACTCTATTTTTATTCTTACCCTTTAAAGACTTGGTCCTATGATTTGACCAGGTGAGTCATCCTATACAGACTAGGAAGCTTTCTCTCCACTCTGTCAATCCATTTGAAAGTTTAGACATGTGTCCTATCTCGGATGATCTCCTTCCTTGGGATGAAGTCTTCCAAGATTCTTTGATACAATCTGAGCTTATTTTGGATGTTGGTTCATTTGTGACTAAGAATAACCTTGATTTTCTTAATAATACTAATATTCCCATGGATCGGTCTTCTTACGTTGGTCTTGTTGAGTCTTTTGACTCTTCCTTCGAACAACAAGTCAGTGATCCTGATGAGTTTGTTTTTTCTTATGAATTTTTCAACTCCTGTGATATTGAGTTTGTTCCTGTAGACTCTACCTCCCTTTTTGATATTTTCTTTTCTTCTGAGGTTGATCTTATTGATTGTGAACCCTTAGGCCTTGGCACTATAGAGTCCTCTTATGTTGATTCTTCCTTGACTGCACCTTTTGTAGAAGATAGCAAATTTGCATGTGTTTATAGCAAAGTGACCTGCATCGGATATTTTCTTATGAATATGATTCTGATGTTGTTGTTTCTTGGAGACATGATTTTTAGTTGTAGTCACAACTATTTACTAGCCTCACCTTGTTGTTCAAGCTGTAAATTCATTTGCATGTATCCTGCTCGCGCTTTTGAGCCTGATGTCAGCTTCCACACTTTTAGCTCATTGTATAAGCCCTTATCTTTGCTCTCATCATTGCTCAGCGTTGTATCATTTTTCCTTTGCAACTTGACACCTTTTAACTTGAGGAGACATTTCCTGAGTGTCTTTACCTTGCTCATGTTCCTTGCATTATGCATAGGTTTGTTCCTCGCACTTGTAACTAGTTTCACCTGCCTCTCACACTCGTCTCCTCGCATTTAGAGAATTCTTTTTTCTCTCCTTTGAGCTCGTTAAAAATAGTAAGGAGGCCGCAAGTTTACTTTTCTAGAATTGTTAAAAAATCATGGGAAAGATATGGAATTTCTTTAGGCCCAGGTCAGACTCCTCAAAATAGACTTGAATTCCGAGTAAAATTGTCCATTCATGCTCGTTAAGAATATGTGAATGGGTATCCACATTGGTGGTAGGTTATCGCTTTCTCGGACCAGGTAGAATAATACAAGAAATGAACACTCTCTTTTCTTCGAAATTGAGAAGAGTATTCTCAGGCATAGGTTTATCACTTTTCCAGACCTGAGGGACTAAACTTATGGAAAAGGAACATTTGGTATGAGCTTAGTTTTCTCTTTTTTGTGCTCTAGACCTAAACATGAAAAATATTCTGAGTGTACTTTATGTAGTTGTCATGCTCATTAATACCTAAATAACAAAGCATCAAGTTTACTGTTGTAAGCCCCATTTCGCATAATCAAATGGATATTTTTGAGTGATCTTGCCTTCCTTCACACTCGTAAAACTTAGGCTATCTGTCGCTTCTGAAGGTGCGTTGGGTAGGTGGTAATTTAACCTTTTTCGAACCTTCCTAACTAACTATGAAAAAGGTGCACCTTACTTCTTCGGAAGCTAAGAGAGTTCTTTTGTGGTTCTTTTTATACTTTTCAGGCCTCGGGAGACTAAATTGTATGAAAAAGAACCCGCATGGAGTCTTGTTTTGATTTTTCAGACTCTCTAAACTATGGAAACACCGATGAGCATGTACTAGTTCGGGCTCATAAAATCCATGACTCAGTGCTTTATCAAGCATTCTTCTGTCTCTTCTTCGAGATTGCAAAAAATGAAGAAGGTCCTGAGTTCGCTTTCTTGGACTCATTAAACCTTTACATGAAAGAGGGAAGGGAAGTTCATTCACATGTTTTTTACATCATGGCAACAAGTCTTGTTTCCTTGAACAAAGCACCATTTTTTTATTCTATCAACAGTTGGGTCCTAGTATTTTGACCTTATCTCGATTTAGAGTTTCTTACTCCTCCGGTTGGTTTCTCATCCAATTATATGGGGAATGTGTCAATGTTTCCTCAATTGCATATTTTTGACGTTGGTCTTTTTTTGTCAAAATTTGGCTAAGTCACTTTTGTTTCTTGCTCATTGTTCAAGGATTAAACCTTTGTTGGCCATTTTGTAGTTTCCTTGAGCTTTTGTGTCAGCCATTCCTTGGTATCAGTTCATTACATCATGTCTTAGGTGGTCCTTATCGTGAAATTATGTACCAATTCCATATCCAATTAGTATCTGACTTACCTCGTGTTGGATGATGAAGGATTCCTAAATGCCTTCCTTCCAATGGATCTCTTCCTATCAACTGCAACACCTCTTGCTTTCGGAATGAGATTTATATTTTTATGAGAGTACCTTGGGGATTGCAGTTATCAGTGGCAATTTCCCTCGCTATTGGGTAGTGGGAATACCTTAGTGTCTCCTACTCGATGGATTCTTCAAGTGTTCAAATTCAAGTCCTTGTATTCACACTTGTTAGAATGTACTAGGTACCTTGGGGACCATTTTCATTAATTGTGGTTTCCTTCGCCTTTGTTAATGGTTCTCATTATTGACCGATAATCAAACAGTTTCCTCCATGTTCAACTTCAACTCCTTTATTCACATTGTTAGGATTCGTACCTTTTGGGTGGTTTGGATTGAAAACCTTGGGTCGACAGTAGCATCGTCAATTTGTTATTTCCCAAGATGCACAAGACCTTGTTACATTTTATATGACATTTGGCTAAGAAATAGATCCACCTTGTATTCTTATGGCTATGATCAATTGCTGAGCATGGATCCACCTTGTTCATTTGTGGCCATGACTCGTTTAGATTTGATATGGCGCCTTTTTGCATATTTAGTGACCATGATAGTTTCATCAGTTATACATATGTTGGATTTTCCTGCATCTTTATGGCTATGTTTTGTATATGGATGTTTATGTCCCAAAGATCAGTTTTTTTCTAACATTTATCTCTCTTTCATGTACCTTTGTTTGATCCTTTTGATCTTGGCTTCTTTTCTCTCTCCATACGTAGATTTTTCCTTTATAATGTATTTCAGCTATCTTCTTCCCATCTAACATCATACATTAGGGGGCATGTATTATAGCTAAAAATGACACATCTCTATCTGTGACCACTTTCCCATGATGTTGTCGCATGTCGACACTTTCATGATGACACTTCATGAAAGTCACTGAAAAAACACCTATATTGGAGGACCTGTTACCACCTAAGTTTTACTTAGCGGTTTTTATCAAGTGAGCCCGGTGAACCAGACAGGGTTAACTTGTTCGGACTTCAAAAAGACCTTTGGAAATACTTCTGGGAAGTGCTTGTTGTATCATATCACATGTTCATAACCCATGGGGGAATTGTAATAAATGTTCTAGCATGATAGTGTCTATAAAAGACTCAGTCTCTTAGACTTCATTTGTCAATCCTATTAGCCCAGGGTGTTTTTTCCCTTGGTTATTATTGGTTGTTGAATAAACGACTGATAATTTCTGAGTTTTTCACTCCATACCTCCAAAGTTGGGGTGGTCGGCTTGGCATTTAGGCCTATTGAGGTTATTAGAGTCTATGTGTCAATGTATAGACATGCTAGACATCATTTTTGAGTCATATGAACATGTCTAAGTCCCCCTAGGTGTTTTTCAATTTTTCAATTTTTTAGTTTTTTCAGTGTTTTTTATTAAATTTTAATTTTTCCAAAACTTAGGCTATTTTTTAATAGTTTAATTGGAAAAATTGATTTTGTAATAAAAGTGGGCCAAATAATCGGTTTCAGACATGTAGGTGCTCATTTTCAAGCTAAGAGCACCATGTAAACCCATGGATCCACTATTTCCTAAGTTTTGAGTGATCTTCCATCACGTAGGTCAAAAATCCCCAAAAATCAATTATTGATTATTTTAATTAATAAATTGATGAATAATGGAGAAAATCCAAAATCAATAAATCAGTGGACTCTCAACCGATTTGACTGAAATCAATCAGATCTGGAGTAGATTGACTGGATATGACGAATCCTTGACTGAAGGAGGGGATCAAATCAGATCCAGACTTGATCTACACCTGTCTTCATGGAGAATTGTGCCCTCTCTCTCTCCTCCACACGTGTGGACTCTCCTGGATTCTCTCTGGGTCGATGTGGCAGTGTATGGGTTGATGTGTCAGCTCAATCAAGCCCCCAGTTGACAAGTAGGCTCATTACAGCTTCAGTTCTGCATTGCTGAACTCTCCATCAGTTGATTTCACTTGATTCCATGAGGAATTGCACCCCCCCTGGGCTGGATGGACTGCAATTTGTATATATGCAGGCACAACCTCCTCTTCCAAGCTAGTTAGAACTAGGATTGAGGTGCTACTGCTATTGTAACTCTGTAATTCTTCATTTGAAATAAAGAAAAGCTTTGGAGGCAACACAATGTGGTGCCATTGCATGTGGGGATGATTATTGCCATTGTTTTACTGAGGTACCCTGTATCTATGGTCATTTTTTGCTAATTTCTTGTAGATCTATGGTTAAGATTGGTAATTAGCTTATTACAATATTGATAGGAAAGGTGTTGTTCAATAAGTTTATTGACTGTCACTCTCCTTGGATGCATGTTTATAGATCTAGATTTAGCATGTCCTATAAGCTTATATGCATGTTATCTTGAATCTCTTTATATGTACTAATCGGATCTCACAAGTTTCTTGGCAAGTTCTTTGATTTCAGCTAAGTTGCAGGTTCATACTTTGGAGAGGATGCTGATCTAGTTTTATTATTCATTCTACTCAAAACATTTCAAAGTCATAGTCCCTCGACATTCCACCTGAAATCACTACTACGGATCTTCAAGGAAACCAACACTTTTCTCCTCTTCTTCCTCCCTCAAAATCAACACTTTACCTGGTTACTTGGTTCAGTTCATAGCTGTGATTTCATTTGGATCTGTTTCATCAAATTAAAATATACATAGATCTTATATTTTATAGCTCATAACCTAGATATTGCACTTAAAAAGGTTTCATAAGCATTCTAGATCTAGCTGTAGGGAAATCGTCTTTTTTGCATGAAAATTTAAAGGAAACTTGTAGATCGCATGCATTAGATTTCATTTCACTGTTATAAAATTCAATATTATACAATATCAGTTCATTTTTGTTGGCTTCACAAACAGCAAGCCAAGATCCCAAGGAAATCTTGCTTTCGTTGGTTCCTTTTCTGCCTGTTTAGCTAGTTTTAACTTCATTTTTTGTGAGATAAGGTAGGCTGATCCAGAGGTACTCTTAAAGTGATTTTGGGAATTTTTTATTATAATATGATCACTGTATTTTATCAGGTCTGATAGAAGGGAAAGGAATCTTCTGTCCAAAGTGGCCTCAGGAGCGCTCAAATCCCCCTAGGGGTCTCCTTTTTCACTAAAAACTCCAGACTTTTCCAAAGTTGTAAAATCTTGGTTTCAGCCTGTATAAGGACCAAGAAGTTTCTGATAATTTCATTTCACTAATTATGTAACCAATAATAAATAAAATTATCTTTGGAATAGGCTCTTTCGAGCCCATTCCCCATCCCCCCTGGGGGGATTTGTGTCGGTGCCTTTTTCGTCAATTTCTATTTATTTCTTTTTTACTAGCATTGATCTAATTTGTAGGGTAGTATACTTGATTTTTTTATTAATTCCATACTCCATATCTTACATTTCAAATTAATCATAATACTTACCCCACGATTTCTCGATTGACCCAAAAAGGGAAAGAGATTCATGGTAGGATTAATTAAGAAACTAGAACTGTGTATTTGTTTGATTTTTTCTATCATTTGTTTATCAGCAACTTTAAAATTAACCCCTCCTCAATACCTCGATTGAGATCCACTTGGATCGAAAGAGGTTCTTGGAGGCTTTTCTTTTAAACAAGAACATCCAGTTTAAAACTTACTAAAATTGACAAGACTCCAGTGTGTATGCTCTGCACTTGGCTGCGGTTCATCCGATATATCAAGCTGTATGAAAAGCACTTGGTTGACTAGTATAATTAGGACTCACTCTTCCCAACTGACAAACCATCAAGTGAAAATCCAACACCTAGATCAAACCTCTACGGTGGAAAAATACACAAAGGAAGCGGGAACTTCTGAAAAGTGACCTTGAGGCGCCGATCTCTGTCACACCCTAACGGGTGCGTTATGATCAATAGCCCCAGAGACTCCATTTCAGCCCACATATTCTTTGTGGGTATCCATAAAGGTTTAGTTTTGGACATACTCCAAGTACTCTCGAGTATATCTGGAGTCCCCCTTTTCCTAATTTAATCAACTCATACTTCACATTTAACTTAAAACATACCAAGATGCAATCGCAAAACATTCACTCCAAGCACATGCAAGCACATCGATCTTATTAATTTTACTCCATTTTAAGGCACTGGTTAATTTCTTGATTTATATATATATTGTGTCTTAGCATTGTGCTTTCATGTGTTTATTTTCATATCTTGTCATCTTTGATTGTCCATAAGTTAAATCTTGAACTCCTAAATAACTCATTCGGTTTAACATCACCTCACTAAGTAAATTGTCCTTAGTAACATAATAGGGTCTACCCCCCTTAGCTCTGTTAGGAGTTGAGCCTAAATGGAGGAGTCAAGAACAAGGTGACAGCCTTGACTCGAGACTTTCCCCCAAGGACACACTGAGTGGCTTGAAGATTTCTGCCACGTGATCCAGGTGTGTGAAAGGTGGCAACACCTTTTGGCGTCGTTGCCGGGGATAAATCTTTTTATTCCCGAGTTTGACTTTTGTTTTCTTCCTTTTTGTTTTTTCTTTGTTTGATGAATGCTTAGAGTAGATCTTTAATTTTCAACTAGCGACTGCACTGACCTTTTTTCCATTTTTATTTTTACAAAGAAAAGCAAAGAAATATTTTTTGTGAAAAGATTTATAAATGCTTATTTTTCTGTTTCACATGGCGACTCCATTGAAGGGATAAAACCCTGTTTTCTCATAAAATTTTGAAGTTTTGTTGTGTGTAGATGAGCCCATGCAACATGTTAAAACCTTTAAAGCTCATCACTTGACAGCTCGACCTTGTCAGTACAAGGTTTTCAAATGGATACTATTTTGGATAAATTAAGGGAGAAATATGGTGCCCAGTTAACCTTAACGTTTCAACCTATCGATTTCTCAAACATCCATGGTTTTCCTAACTATTGTGATGGTTTGGGGGAGGCATATAATTGGCTTCCACCATTTCATGGAGATTATGGTGACTCGGCCATCTGGCATGTCAAATCTTTCCTTCAGTTGATTGCTGACTTCAATATTCTTTATGAAGACCATATGATGAAAATGTTTGCTAGTACTTTTCGGGGTGAGGCTGGTTATTGGCTCTATCAAGGCCTTCCTGATAAATGTATAACTTCTTTTCCAAGATTCCTTTGGATGTTTTTAGAGTAGTGGCATGATGGTAGGGGTAGTATGAATGGTTTAAAAAAGTTCCTTGAAAAGATTTGTACCTTATACCTATCTGGGACAGAGTGTCACACATAAGCATGTGATGGACCTTTTTCCATGATACAAAGTATTGAAGACTTGGAATCACTTCTTGAACATTTAAGTAAAGAGGAAGTCCATGACACTCCCATAAAAAAGCATCCTAGAGGTTATTTAAGAAATGAAGAAATTAAGTGTCATGTTAAACAAAATGAGGTATCTACTAATGCACAACAAGATTATGAGGAAGGGAAAATCCAAAATGATCATATTGAAGGGCTTCAAGAGGAGCCCATAATGGAACACAGTGTTGAAGACTCTCCTCATGTCACCATACCTGAAGACAATGAATATTTGGTGTATTCTCAAGTGTGTTGCAATGCTGATACTTTTCCAAAAATCCCTCTAGAGAAATCCACTGAGAAACACATACCAAGTGATCCCATTGAGTATGTCCAAAAGGTTTCCTTGATTAGAGATAATATTGAAGATCCTCTTCATGATATCATAACAGAAGCCTGTAAAGAAACTTACGATAAGATCAATATGGTGTGTGGTGATAGTAGACCTTGTTCTCCACATATTGATGAATGTTTGGAAAGTTTATTGCCTTGCAACATTTTATCTAAATAAGATTGTTATGAATACAAGGAGGACATGGATAGGCAAGAGCATGATGCTATGGATGAAGAGTCCCCCACATACGACATGGATGGGAGTGATGACTATTGGAATTTCATAGATAAACCAACTTGTGAAAATCTTATGGAGAATCCCATCCATGATATGTCCAACAATGGGAGTGTCTATTCAAAAATGTGTGGAAGTCCAATCTACGATACATCCATAGAGGGGAGCATGGATCTGGATGCCTGGGAAAACATTAGTATGTGTTGTGCCCCTAACCAACAGCCTGATAAAAAATACAAATTTTATCAAACAAAATGAAATTTTGTTTGATGAAATATTTGAAGTCCTCATTTCAAAATTGTACAATCTGGAGCTACTGAAACGATGAAATTCCGTGAGCAACTGAAATGGTGAAATTCAAATTGTTTTTTTTATAACCTTGTTAACTATTATTAATTGACAAAATTACTATGTTAAATAATTATTTTTTCATGCTTTCTAACATAGCCTCCCCATAAGCCTTGTTTGAGCATTCGACAATTGGTATGTTAGTTTTTGTTTTTGCAAATTGGACAAGGTCCTAAAACATCAAAGGCTAAATGTTTTTATGTAGGAGTGCCTTATCCTAAGTTCATCCTTTGAACCTTGAATCATGATTGATCTTACCATAAGTGTTTAGTCTCAATATGCTTCATGTAGTGACTTATATCCTTGCATATAAGGTTTGGGGTGGATTTGATGATTTACGTCGTGTCGAATGCTTGCCATTTTCGAAGGTTAAGATCATTATACAGTAAGGTTGATATGTTAACGCTCAAGGTCCATCCCCTATGGTTGTCGACTCGTATCACCATTTGATACACTTGATTGCAGATTGATAAGGTATCATTACACTCATACATGACTCTGTAAATAACATTCAATTGCAAGTACATGCTCAGCGTCGTGGCTCCACGCTCATTGAACACCTGTATCTGATGCGATGAGTGGTGTTATTATGATCGGGCTGGATAAATAATGGCAAAACAAGTTTAGTCTGAAGTCTTCGTCGTCACTTTTTATTATCTTGATTGCCTCTCTACGTGATCATTCTCGTTTTCCCATGCTGGGTTTACAGAGGTCTTGTCTGGGTTTTCTCATGGCGCATTTTGTTTATGAGAGCGTTGGGTTTCATTGCTTGTGTTTTCTGCTTCATTTGCATCCTCGGTGCTCGCTCTCCAATTTACTATCATGTTTTGATTTGTGGTATCTCTTCTGTGTGCAACTTCATGCATTTGCGCTCGCAACTATGGCTCCGATGGTTAGGGTTGAACCCAGTGAGACAAAACTACTTGATGGAAACCCTAAGCTCTTAGCCAAGGTTGAGGAAGTTAGATGGTTTCCATTCATTCGCAAGTTTACAGACTCAAATCCTGAGGTGACTAGGTTATTTGCTTTGTCGCTGGCCGATGCTAGGGTTAAGGTGGCCGACCTCCAATTCAGAGTTGATGAGCGTTCGGTTGTTGTGGCTACGGGCTTTCCATTGACAGGTGAACGTTGGTTCAAATAAAAGCAGATGGAGGTCATTGAATGGAGACAAATGTTGAAGAATCCTTTCCAAGATATGTCCTTTAGAACTGGTGTATCGCGGAAATATTTCAAGAAAGAATGGCGACCGGTTTTAGACGTTATTCACAGGTATGTGACCTGTGAGGGTCGTCTTTCCTCGGCTTATGTCTATCATCTTTGGTTGATGGTTGTTTTTCTTGGATTTCCCATTAATTTTCCCCATTATTTAGTTCAGAGCATGAACAATATGTCTTCGGCCATTAATAAGGGGCCGAAGAACATTGGTCGGAGTTTGTTTCATCATGGCCTGGTTAGGATATTGGTAGAAAGAGAGTTTTCTAAACAGAATCAGTCATGGGATGATTTTTTCAAATAGAATGGCCTCTTGGCATTCTGCCATTGTCAATTCGATTGCCCTGAAGAATGTGTTAGGCATCAACAGACTTGTCAAGCTCCGGCTTCACCTGTGCACGAGCCTATGTCAAACCATGAAAATTGTGTAAGCCCCAGCGTCCGTGATGATCTTGTTCCCACTCCTGTGTGTAGTCCTAGTACTCCTATTCCTTCCAAGCGTATGAGGAAGTCTTTAAACCTATCCCCTATGACGCCGATACATAATGACAATACCTACAAACAAAAGGGCAAAAGGCCGAATGTTAAGGTTACTGGCAGGTTTACGAGGAGTATGTTGGCCAAGGTTAGTGTTGTTAAGTCTTCCGTGAGAAATAACAATAACATTGAAACAGTTGTGCTAGATGACGAGGAAGAGAATCCTATCTCGCCTGATGATGAACTTGATATTGATCATGAGCTTATCGTAAACCATGCAGATAATAGTCCTCATATCTTTGATACAAATCCTCAGGTTGACCCTGTTGTCGATCCTCCAATTAAGGACAAGTCTGTTGAGGCGAACTTACCTGGGCCTTATCGAATTCGTGAAGTAATTCACCCGTTATTCATAAAATGTTTGCTGGATAAAATACATAGAATGGAGGAATAAGTAACAGAGATGGTAGCACATGGTGATGCCATGAAAGCTGAGAATATAAGACTGAAGGAGAAATATGACTCAGATGATAAGTGTATGATGTGTTTGAAGAAGCATAAGAATAGGTTAATTCAGAGAGTAATGAAACTGCAACGTGAGAATCAAAAAAATGACGGAAAGGTTAGTGAGCTAAATGGTCAGGTTACTCTGATGCAGTTTAAAGGCCATTCACAGAATCCAACGGCTGGGGTGAATACATAGGTGTTTAATGCTCCTGTTAAATCATAATATTTTGGGCACGCCTACCGTTGTATATATGTTTAATAAGTATTTCAGGTTTGAAGTTTATAATTAAAAGCAGCAAGTGATAATGAAGTTAATTTTTTTGTTACAGGTATTGGTTTGAATTGAGTATTGGATTATGTGGTTTACTTAATTTTACTCTTGCGTATGTGTTAATTGTTTCTCTTGATTGTGTAGTGTTGTAGGGGATATGGTTGATGCGTTTTTGTTGGATTTTGGTGATCGCTTATTTCCAGGATGATCTCCGGAGAATCATGAACAAATCAGTTGGTTGTGTTGTTTCCCAGGTGTCACTAAATTATTAGTGTCTTTATCGTTTTTATGATTTTGTGCTATAAATCAAATCCTTCCAATTTCGAGACAGGATAACCCATATGGAAAATGACAATTTCATTTGTCATTTTTTGAAATTGGTTAAGATTTCGATTAGACAGTTTCCAGTTTTATAGAACTATCTCCATGTGAGATTCGATGTATTTAAAGGAGACACGGTTTTACTATAAAGGGGTCGATAGTTGGGAAAAGGAGCCATACAAGATCACTTTAATCATTTCCTGTGACTTAAGACAATTTCTTGTCAGCAGTTATAGCACTTTTTTGATTGGTGATATATATAAGTATATTTACAGTATTATTACTATGCAAATGTGCTTATAGTGTCAATTGATATTGTTATTTCTTTTCATATTCTCTATGTTTTTTTATATTTCTTTAAAGAAATGTACAGATGCATCATGCTTTAACTGTCGATTTAAGCTGGTTTAATTTGCAAATTTATGTCATGTAGTAGATTTTGTTTATCATTATAATATATATGATATATCAGTTATGTGTCGTCCTGTTTCTATTTAGAATTTCTTCTGAATATTTTCAGGATTGTTTTCACAATATCCTTATTTGCAAGTTGGTTCCAGTATTAATATTTCCATGCTTTTGATCAGGATAGGATAGTTAGGATATAAGTGGTAGTTTTTATTTATTTTTACAGAAAACATATTGAACCAGATCTTTATATTCATACTTTGTTAAGTTATCTCTCAATCTTTGTTATGAATGTACATGTGTTTATAGTGTATTTATGTAAAATCATTGAATCTGTTAATATATCCTTAATTATTTATTCTTGTATTCATTCTAATTAATTGTTAAATTACACTAATTTTCAGTTATCAGCTGTGTAATATATCAACTAATTCAGTAATTATCTTTAACAGTGTGCTGTGTATATTCATAGGTATATTACAGATTTAGTTAACAAACAGTAGTTTTAGTTTTTCTTTTTGAGTCTTATCCTGTAGCTGGGAGTAATTTAGCGAAGGCAACGTGGCCTTAATCCTGTCAGAGATAGCTACCTAATGACTGAGAGCATCTTTGAAAACTTTCAGATCGGGTTGTCTCTTGGTTGACGATCGTGCCATTTCCAGCCCGTCAACAATGGCGCTAGAAGGAGGGCCAGCTTAAGCAAATGGCTGATGAAAACAATCCTGTTCACAAAATTAATCAGCCCTCCACCCCTCAAATACAGTCATCATCTCAACCACAAAATTTCCAGTCATCACGATTAGATGAGACTCCGTTGAACGATACTGTTCAAAATCTCATTCATCAGTTCAATGCTAGCGGTGCCCATCCACCTGAAGAACTTGATCAGTTCGAATAGGCCATCAATGAATCCCATAGGATTTTAACGAGATCCTATTCAAATCTTTCTATAATCCAATCCACCAAAATTCCTCTTCCACAGATCAGACATCCACGCACTCACCATACTGAGTCTGCACCTGAAGAACAGGATCAACCTTTAGGTGTCCTCCCTGACCATCAATTACAACAGTCTCTAATAGGTAGCAATCAACCTTCATCTTCTTCAGGACCACTTGCTACAGGAGGATTTGGTCAACCACCATCACCGCCACATTCACCTCCTCACATTTTTCAAACACCACCTTCACCACCTCCATCACCAAGGAACATGGCAGGTTTAAACCCAAATCCCAATGCCAATATGCCATGGTTAGCTCAAGATGCGGTTTCTATGCCAGGGAATCAACATCCTTTGCCAAAGCATCATGAGAAATTGTTGCCCAAATTCAATCCTGAGTTGAAAGAGCCCGCAGAAGATCATGTTAAAAAATTGATGCTAGCAGTTCGACATTTGGATGTTGAATACAAAGACGTGGTCTATCGAATTTTCCCTTACACATTTGAGGGAAAAGCCTTGAATTGGTATTTTTCACTTACCGCTGGTTCTATTACCAACTGGAATGAATTCGAGTTGGCTTTCATGAACAAGTTTGGAGACGATAAGACTCCAGCTGTGTTGGTGTTATAATTGTCTAGGGTCTGTATGGAAACCAAGGATAAAGTCAAATATTTTAACTAGCGATTCTTGACTCTAAGAAACAAAATTCCTGCCACCTCAAGGCCGGCTGAATATGTCACTATTGAATTTTATACTTCTGCCTTGCCCGTGTCAATGGCCATGTTTTTCAGGAGAGTAGCTAAACCTACTCTCAGTGAAACCTTTGATGAATCCATTAAGGTTGAGAAGGACATGTTTTCTATTAAGACGAACCTTGGGGTAGATACTGATTCTGCATCTTCTTCTCGCAAAAATACTGAGAGTCCTTCCAAAACCACAAATCTTGAGAAAAAGGGTCAAGATGCACTAGACTTGGACAGTTTGCAAAGAGTCATAAAGAAGCTATCCAATGAAATCATAGATTTGAAGAAAGGTACTTCTGAAAGTAGTCCGAATAAAGAACCACCTAGATAGCGTTTTAGAAGACCATTCCAAAATTAAGCTGCAAGAAAGACTCCACCATCCGAGGCTAATAATGTGGATGAAATTAATAGTTTCCTAAAACTATTAGTCTCAGGCCTAGAGACATCAGCTGAAAGTGAAACCCAATCTTCAGGACAGAATTCTGAAGATACCTAAGGCACTGATAATAACACTAAAGATAAACCTCCTCAAGTTATCAGTCACTTCTGGGATACTACGGAATTAACCGACAATGAAGATGTGGTTGTTCTGAACGTTAATCATCATCAATATAATACTAGGAGCAAGAAATATCAGCCCTCAGGGGAACCCCCCACAACATCTACAGATGACAGTTCAGCTGTCAAAACAAAAAAGCAACCTTCCAACACTAAGTCTACACAACCTCTTGATTTATAGTATGACTTGGTTGAGGATTTGAAGAAAATCAGAGCCAACATTTCTATCTATGAACTCCTCAAATTGCCTGTGATTCGAGATAAGATGATGCAAGGGGTTTCTCTAACTAAAAATGGAAAAAATTCCTCCACTCAAAACAGTTCTGCTAGTACAAAAGACAACACAACAAAATCTTCAGTCAATTCCTCGTCCATAGGTAAGAAGTCAAATTCCTCAACTCCCCCTTTTCTGCTTACATTTGAAATCTGCAATCGTAAAGTACACAATTGTATGATAGACTCAGGGGCTTCTAAAAATGCTATGCCATATTCGGTATGCAAAAAACTTAATGCAGTCCCCGTGCCATGTGATACAAGCATTGTGCAACTTGACCGATCTAATGTAAAGGTAATAGGAAAGTTGAATGAAGTGCTAATAAGACTAGCATCAAATCCTCAAGTTCATTTCATCATTGACATAATTGTTGTAGATATCCCTGAGGCATATGGCTTATTCCTCAGCAGAGATTGGTCTGAAAAATTGAAGGGATATTTTGCAACGGACTGGTCACATTTATGGATACCTCATAATGGTCATCCAAACAAAATCAAAATTGATCGAGAGAATTATATGAAGCGCACAGTCACCAAACTGGATGACTCAAATGAGCCAGTGTTATTCACTAATACTATAATGGGAAATTACATGGTTGATTCCTTTTTTGGAAAACTTGAGGCTGAAACATCATCGGTCCAAGATCCAGTACAGCACTCCGAAGTTTTTCATTTCACACAAGTATCAGACGAAATTCCAGTTCGAAACCTTGCACATTTAGAACTGAATGATGGCCTTTGGTCTCTATACTTTGACGGGTCTAAGTCGAAGGAAGGAGCTAGAGCTGGTTTCCTGTTAATAGATCCTCAGGGAAAAATGTAGTTTGTTGCTTGCAGGTTGGAATTTGAGTGCACCAATAATATTGTTGAATATGAATCCCTTATTCAAGGGCTGAAAAAGGCAATTGATCTAGGAGCTAAAGCTTTGGTAGTTTTAGGAGATTCTGAAATTATCGTTAGACAGGTACGTAACAAAATACATTGCATTGCTGGACATCTAAGAAATTACCAGACAGAGGTGTGAAATTTATTATTATCATTTGAAGCTTTTAACATAAATTCTATCCCTCATTATTTAAACCAGGAAGCAGATCTCCTAGATAATGTTGCTTCGAGGCTAATTCCATCTGAAGGGATGCTTGCTGATTCTTTTTCTATTGAACTGCTTTTCGGACCTTCCATACCCGATAATATTGTCTACTAGAGAGTCTTTGACCATGATGAGCAGTTAATTGAATTTTTGACCATGAAGGACACCTTCAAAGATGCAGTCATCGATGAAATGACTCATGATGAAGATCTGTACAACTTTGTGGTAATTCATAAACCTTGTTCAATTGAGGAATCTCTTAATCAGGTCAGTACCCTTCCTAGATCTGTAATTAAACTTGATAAATTCTACGATTTGAAAGATAAATTTAAAGGTGCAAGGAACTGTAAAACCAACGGCTCTACTATGCAATTTGAAGTCATAAATTTAGGCACTGAACACAGTCCTCAATGTGTCAATCTGGGTAGTACATGTACTCCCCAAGAAAAAACAGCCTTCATACGACTCTTTAATGAGTTTAAGGACATTTTCGCTTGGACATATGACGATCTCAATACATTTGATCCAAACATAATGCAACATGTCATCCCCATGAAACAACAAGCTAAACCATTCCAACAGAAATTGAGAAAAATGCACCCTAGCCTAGAACCGGCTATTAAGAAAGAGCTTAACAAACTCCTCACTGCTAGAATAATTTTTCCAGTGCGGCATGCGCAGTGGGTCTCAAATATCGTCCCCGTTAGAAAGAAAAATGGTGATATTAGGTTGTGCGTTGATTTCCAAAATCTAAACAAGGTTTCAGAAAAAGACAATTATCTCGTTCTGCCTATGGAAAAGATATTACAACAGGTCTCTAGATATGAAATGTTCTCACTTTTAGATGGATTTTTGGGATACAATCAAGTATTAGTGTCCAAAATAGATCAGTTGAAAACAACCTTTAGAACCCCTTGGGGAACTTATGCCTACAGGAAAATGTCGTTTGGCTTAATTAATGCCGGAGCAACGTTTCAAAGGGAAATGGATATTGTGTTTAGAGGCTTAATCGACCAATTTGTTGTCATTTACCTTGACGATATAACTATCTTTTCAAAAAATAGAGCTAATCACCCAACACATATTAGGAGGGTTTTTGAACGTTGCAGGAAGTATGGGATCTCCCTGAATCGCAATAAATCCATCTTTGCAGTTACTGAAGGTAAGTTATTGGGTTTTGTAGTTTCAAAACAAGGTATCAATATTGACCCTAAATGTACCCAGGCTATAGCACAGATTTTGATGCCTCACTCGAAGAAAACTATGCAGTCATTTCTAGGGAAAATAAATTTTGTCTCCATATTTATTCCTGGTTTCACTGAGATTGTCAGGACACTTAAGAAAATGATTAAGAAAGATGCTGAGTTCAAATGGTCCGCTGAAGAAAAACAGTCCTTTCATGACATATTAAAATCTATTGTTGAATCCCCTACCTTAATAAGCCCGGATTTCTCTAGACCATTTATTTTGTACACGTTTGCTTCTGACTCTTCATATGCTGCTGTTTTAACACAGAAAAATCAGGAAAACAATGAAGCTCCCATTGATTTTACAAGTTCTGGTTTGAACGGTGCAGAGCTCAATTATCCAGAAGTAGACAAACAAGCATTTGTTGTTTTTAAGTCAGTAAAACATTTTAGGCCTTATCTGCTGAAGTCACACACCAAGGTTATTGTGCCATATTCCGCAGTCAGAAATTTTGGTGCAAAAGGACTTGGGTGAGAAGCGATCCCATTGGGTTACAGCACTTCAAAAGTATGACCTAGAAATCAAGCCTTTAAAGATTGTCAGAGGACAAGGACTTTGGAAGTTGGTATCCAGATCTTTAGATATGTCTGAATCTGATCTGCACTTCATCGATGAACATTTTTTGTTCGAAAGGGAAGTTTTTCCAATCTCAGCCCCCTCTGATTCCTGGTATCATGACATTAAATTTTTTCTGTTGCATGGAAATACTCCTGAACATTTAGATTTCCGCAGCAAAAGGGATTTGAGATTAAGATCCGCACCTTATCAGCTGATTGATAATATTCTGTTCAAAAAGAATTTTGAAGGAGTTCTCCTTTGTTGCGTAGAAAGGAATGAAGCTGATAGTGTGCTGCCTCAATTACATGCAGGGCCAGCCGGGGGACATTTTAGCGGGGAAACCACTGCACATAATGTACTTAAAGCTGGATATTACTGGCCTACTTTGTTTAAGGATGCATTTGCCTTTTCTAGGAAATGTCAGGAGTGTCATAGAGCATGCGGCAGACTTAAGAAAGTAGCGTTACCTCTCTAGCCTGTTATTATTGAAGTCCCATTTCAACAATGGGGCTTGGACATTGTTGGTCCAATTACACCAGCTTCCTCCCAGCAGCACAAATACATTCTGACAGCTACCGATTATTTCACTAGATGGGTTAAATCCATCCCCTTGTGAGTGGTTAACTCAGAACAGGTGATATCTTTGCTTGAATCTTTTATTGTCACCAGGTTTGGTGTTCCCGAATCTTTGATTTTTGACAATGCAACCTATTTTTCTTCTGTAAAGTTAACAGAATATGCATTGGAAAATGGCATAAAGTTAAAATATTCAGCTAATTATTATCCTCAGGGTAACGGATTAGCTGAATATTCCAATAAAAATTTAATCAAAATTCTGAAACGCATGGTGGTTAATCATCATAGAAATTGGCACAACGCTTTATCAAATGCCCTATGGGCTGACTGGGTAACTCCCAAGGCTACCATAGGCAATTATCCTTTCTTCCTGGTATACGGTAAATAATCTATCTTGCCTCCCCATCTATTTTTACCCTCTCTATAGCTCTCCCAGTCAGTACAGGAAACAACATGTTTTGCCATGGAACATAGAATTAATACTCTGCTTAAGCTGGAGGAAGAAAGAGAGTTAGCCAGAAAAAATTTTGACCAACACCAAAAGTCAGTGAAACGCTGGTTCGATCACAGAAAATCAGCTAGTAGGGATTTGGAAGTAGGTGACTTAGTTCTAAAATGGGACAAGGAGCACGAAGACAGAGGAAAACATACTAAGTTCCAATGCCTGTGGCTGGGACCATTTATCATTGTAGAAAAACTTGGTCCTAGCACATTTAGGTTGCAGACGCTGGAGGGAGACATCGAGAACCTTTCAGTAAACGGTCATCTGATAAAAAAATATTTTTTTCTAATCCCCATTAAGGGATTATCATGTATATACCTTGTGTGGTTTTCTCAGTTTATGGAATTTCTTTTGGCATGTTTATTTTATTTGTTTGTTTTGAATCTCTTCTCATATCTATTTGTTGTTTTATTTGCATAATTTTTGAGAGTGGTCAAGTCATTTGACTTCAAACTGATGACTTCTCACCAAATCCTGTGATTGACCTATAAATCATGCATCATGATATCACTATCCTAACTATTGTTATGTTGTTTAACGTCTTGAACAGTGAAAAGCTTTTCGTCTTTCTAGATTTTACCAGAATATTTTTTAAGTCATGTAAATATCAATTAATAAGATGAGTCTCTGCAGAGATTTTTCCAAAAGGATTAAGGCAGTATTTGTCAAGGTTATCTATTTAAGTCTTTTACGCAACTCCCTCTCGTGAAGAGAATTAGATTTTCCTCCTCATCTGCTAAGATAATCTCATTGGAGATTAAACATAACTACAATCTGGCCACGGTTGGATTCGAATATTTATTTAAAATAATCTGAAGGACAGAGGGTCTCATAACGATCCAGTCTGTTCAGGATCATAGGTTTGCATTCAGTAAAATTGTCATTTTCGGTCACCAAGCCTGGACAGTGGCCCTTGGACAAAACACCAAGGGATAAAAGGTCTCATTACGAGCCGGTTTATTTACTGTAATGCAGATTGGTGACTGACATGGTTACTACCTGGTTACCAATCCGGAACCATGGCCTTTAGAAATATATAAAAAAAAGAAGGGAAATATAAAATGATCATAATAGTTCAACCTAACCAGAATTTTATATCTATAACTGGCAGATGGGATACTGGCATTCTTTGGGTTTTGAAGCAACCCTGTCGAGGCTATGCGCGCCTGCTGGCAGCAGGGCCATGCTTGTGGTATTGAGATTTTATTCTTCCAAAATCAAGCCACTTACTGTTTTACTTCGTTTGGATTTATTTTTGTGAGAGACTTGAACTTTATCAAATAAATAATTAAAGGTGTAAATTTCTGGTAATTTTTAGAAATGTGAAATTCCTAAATCTGTTTAAAATGTCAAAATATTGATTTTTGTATAATGGCATATATGATGGATCTAATTCTTCGATTGCATGATTTCAGGTTGAGAAATCAGAGATAACTGTTCCACCCAGTCAGTCGCCATCTGTTGTGCCCCTACCCAACAACATGATAAAAAATACAAATTTTATCAAACAAAATGAAATTTTGTTTGATGAAATATTTGAAGTCCTCATTTCAAAATTGTACAATCTAGAGCTACTGAAACGATGAAATTCCGTAAGCTACTGAAATGGTGAAATTCAAATTGTTTTTTTTATAACCTTGTCAACTATTGCTAATTGACAAAATTACTATGTTAAATCATTATTTTTGCATGCTTTCTAACATAGCCTCACCATAAGCCTTGTTTGAGCATTCAACAATTGGTATGTTAATTTTTGTTTTTGCAAATTGGAGAAGGTCCTAGAACATCAAAGGATAAATGATTTTATGTAGGAGTGCCTTATCCTAAGTTCATCCTTTGAACCTTGAATCATGATTGATCTTACCATAAGTGTTTAGTATCGATATGCTTCAAGTCATGACTTATATCCTTGCATATAAGGTTTGGGGTGGATTTGATGATTTACATTGTGTTGAATGCTCGCCATTTTCGAAGGTTAATATCATTATACAGTAAGGTTGATATGTTAACGCTCAAGCTCCATCCCCTATGGTTGTTTCGAATCGCATCGCCATTTGATCCACTTGATTGCAAATTGATATGGTATCATTACACTCGTACATGACTCTGTAAATAACATTCAATTGCAAGTACGTGCTCAGCGTCGTGGCTCCACGCTCGTTGAACACCTGTATCTGATGCGATGAGTGGTATTATTGTAATCAGGCCAAATAAATAATGGAAAAATGAGTTTAGTCTGAAGTCTTCACCATCACTTTTTATTATCTTGATTGCCTCTCTGCGTGATCATTCTCCTTCGCCCATGCCAGGTTTACAGAGGTATTGTCTGGGTTTGCTCATGGCGCATTTTGTTAATGAGAGCGTTGGGTTTCATTACTTGTGTTTTTTTCTTGGTTTGCATCATGAGTGCTCGCTGTCCAATTTACTATCATGTTTCGATTTGTGGTATCTCTTCTGTGTGCGACTTCGTGCATTTGCACTCGGAGCTATGGCTCTGGTGGTTAGGGTTGAACCCAGTGACACGAAAATCCTTGATGGAAACCCTGAGCTCTTAGCCAAGGTTGAGGTAGTCGAATGGTTGCCATTCATTCGCAAGTTTACAGACTCAAATCCTGAGGTGACTAGGTTATTTGCTTTGTTGCTGGCCGATGCTAGGGTTAAGGTGGCCGACCTCCAATTCAGATTTGATGAGCATTCAGTTGCTGTGGCTATGGGCTTGCCATTGACATGTGAACGTTGGTTCAAATACAAGAAGATGGAGGTCACTGAATGAAGAGAAATGTTGAAGAATCCTTGCCAGGATGTGTCCTTTAGAACTGGTGTATCGTGGAAATATTTCAAGAAAGAATGGTGACCGGTTTTAAACGTTATTCATAGGTATGTGACCTATGAGGGTCATCTTTCCTCAGCTTATGTCTATCATCTTCGGTTGATGGTTGTTTTTCTCGGATTTCCCATTAATTTGCCCTATTATTTAGTTTAGAGCATCACCAAGATGTCTTCGGCCATTAAGAAGGGGTCGAAGAACATTGGTCGGAGTTTGTTTCATCATGGCCTGGTTAGGATATTGGTAGAAAGAGAGTTGTCTAAACAAAATCGGTCATGGGATGATTTTTTCGAACAGAATGGCCTCTTGGCATTCTGCCATTGTCAATTCGATTGCCTTGAAGAATATGTTAGGCATCAACATCCTTGTCAAGCTCCGGCTTCACCTATGCACTAGCCTATGTCAAACCATGAAAATTGTGTAAGCCCCAACGTCCGTGATGATCTTGTTCCCACTCCTGTGTGTATTCTTAGTATGCCTATGCCTTCCAAGCGTATGAGGAAGTCTTTAAACCTATCCCTTGTGATGCCGAGACATAATGAAAATACCTACAAACAAAAGGGCAAAAGGCCGAATGTTAAGGTTACTGGCAGGTTTACGAGGAGTATGTTGGCCAAGGTTAGTGTTGTTAAGTCTTCTGTGAGCAATAACAATAACATTGAAACAGTTGTGCTAGATGACGAGGAAGAAAATCCTGTCTCGCCTGATGATGACCTTGATATTGATCATGAGCCTATCGTAAACCATGTAGATAATAGTCCTCATATCTCTAATACAAATCCTCAGGTTGACCCTGTTGTCGATCCTCCAATTAAGGACAAGTATGTTGAGGCAAACTTACCTGGGTCTTATCGAATTGGTGAAGTAATTCACCCGTTATTCATAAACTGTTTGGTGGATAAAATACATAGAATGGAGGAAGAAGTAACAGAGATGGTAGCACATGGTGATGCCATGAAAGATGAGAATATAAGACTGAAGGAGAAATCTGACTCAGATGATAAGTGTATGCTGCATCTGAAGAAGCATAAGAACAGGTTAATTCAGAGAGTAATGAAACTGCAACGTGAGAATCGAAAAAATGAGGGAAAGGTTAGTGAGCTAAACGCTCAGGTTACTCTGATGCAGTTTAAAGGCCATTCACAGAATCCAGCAGCTGGGGTGAATATACAGGTGTTTAATGCTCCTTTTAAATAATAATATTTTGGGCACGCTTACCATTGTATATATGTTTAAGAAGTATTTCAGGTTTGAAGTTTATAATTAAAAGCAGCAAGTGATAATGAAGTTATTTTTTTTGTTACAGTTATTGGTTTGAATTGATTATTGGATTATGTAGTTTACTTAATTTTACTCTTGCGTATGTGTTAATTGTTTCTCTTTATTGTGTAGTGCTGTAGGGGATATGGTTGATGCATTTTTCTTGGATTTTGGTGATCGCTTATTTCCAGGATGATCTCCGGAGAATCATGAACAAAACAATTGGCTGTGTTGTTTCCTAGGTGTCACTAAATTATTAGTGTCTTTATCATTTTTATGATTTTGTGCTATAAATCGAATCCTTCCAATTTCGAGACAGGATAACGCATATGGAAAATGACAATTTCATTTGTCATTTTTTGAAATTGGTTAAGATTTTGATTAGATAGTTTCCAGTTTTATAGAACTATCTCCATGTGAGATTCGATGTATTTAAAGGAGACACGGTTTTACTATAAGGGGGTCGATAGTTGGGAAAAGGAGCCAGACAAGATCACTTTAATCATTTCATGTGACTTAAGACAATTTCTTGTCAGCAGTTACAACACTTTTTTGACTAGTGATATATATAAGTATATTTACAGTATTATTACTATGCAAATGTGCTTATAGTGTCAATTAATCTTGTTATTTCTTTTCACATTCTCTATGTTTTGTTATATTTCTTTAAATAAATGTACAGATGCATCATGCTTTAACTGTCGATTTAAGCTGGTTTAATTTTCAAATTTATGTCATGTAGCATATTTTGTTTATCATTATAATATATATGATATATCAGTTATGTGTCGTCCTCTTTCTATTTAGAATTTCTTCTGAATATTTTCAGGATTGTTTTCACAATATCCTTATTTGCAAGTTGGTTCTAGTATTAATATTTCCATGCTCCTGATTAGGATAGGGTAGTTAGGATATAAGTGGTAGTTTTTATTTATTTTTACAGAAAACATATTGAACCAGATCTTTATATTCATACTTTGTTAAGTTATCTTTCAATCTTTGTTATGAATGTACATGTGCTTATAGTGTATTTATGTAAAATCATTGAATCTAGCAATATTTCCTTAATTATTTATTCTTGTATTAATTCTAATTAATTGTTTAATTAGACTAATTTTCAGTTATCAGCTGTGTAATATATCAACTAATTCAGTAATTATCTTTAACAGTGTGCTGTGTATATTCATAGATATACTACAGATTTAGTTAACAAACAGTAATTTTTGTTTTTGTTTTTTAGTCTTCTCCTATAGATGTGAGTAATTTAACAAAGGCAACGGGGCCTTAATCCCATCAGAGACAGCTACCTAACGACTAAATGCATCTTTGAAAACTTTCAGATCGGGTTGTCTCTCGGTTGACGATCGTGCCATTTCCGGCCCGTCAACAGTATGGAAGAGAAGCATTCAGAATTTTCATGTGATCATTCAAAGTCATACCATGTAGAGCCGCACAAGGGTATCAATAATGAGGACAATGAGAAATAGTATTGTGGAAAGTCAGATGTGATGCAGTTAGTGGAATGTCAGTCTCAGCCATCTTTTTCACATATAGAGGTTCCTTATGATTTGGAGCTACTTGGGGTTTGTGCAACGAGTTATCATTTGATAAGTCCCGATGATCAGTATGATGATGTAGTCAGCCTACCTCGTCATTCTGATTGGTATATCAGTCCTATCCAGTCATGGATAGAAGCAGCTTCCATGAGTACATACAAGTTTGGGAATAATTTTTATGACATTGTTCATACTTATGATCTCCCATCCATCCCGCCCATTTTGAATCATCACGCAGGTTTGCATCTTCTGAATAAGGTATCCTTACTTCGGCTGGTAACCAAAGACAAGGAAATTTTTTTTATGTTAATAAAATGCTTAGGTGGTTACATTGGATTTCTGATTACACTTAACCCTTTTTATATCATGCATAGAGTAGGAAAATAAGCTCTTTGAAAGAGAGCATTTACTTTTTGCATTTCTATTTTATACTTAGCTATAATAAAACTTTGCTTCTTTTAGTTAGTTACATTTATTTTGTTTAAATAAATCATCTTAATGGTTCATTTGGTTTTTCATAAAACTTGTGCTGGTGAGGTTCTTCTTGTCAAGCTGAGATGTTTTTGCAAGGTATATAAACCAGAGATTTTGGTGTTCTCGTATCCTCTCCTTGCCTTAAAGACCAGATTGAGCACATGTCCCACAGTTGGAGCCAGAATTTTACCACCTAAGTTGTACTTAGTGGTTTTTATCAAGTGAACCTGGTGAACCGGATATGGTTAACTTGTTCGGACATCAAAAAGACCTTTGGAAGTACTTCTGGGAAGTTCTTGTTGTATCATATCACATGTTCATACCCCATGGGGGAATTGTAATAAATGTTCTAGCATGATAGTGTCTGTAAAAGAATCAGTCTCTTAGACTTCATTTTTCAATCCGATCATGCCAGGGTGTTTTTTCTCTTGGTTATTATTTGTTGTTGAATAAACGACTGATAATTTCTGAGTTTTTCACTCCATACCTCCAAAGTTGGGGTGGTCGGCTTGGCATTTAGGCCTATTGAGGTTATTAGAGTCTATGTGTCAATGTATAGACATGCTAGACATCATTTTTGAGTCATATGAACATGTCTAAGTCCCCCTAGGTGTTTTTCAATTTTTCAATTTTTTAGTTTTTTCAGTGTTTGATTAAATTTTAATTTTTCCAAAACTTAGGCAATTTTTTAATAGTTTAATTGGAAAAATTGATTTTGTAATAAAAGTGGGCCAAATAATCGGTTTCAGTCATGTAGGTGCTCATTTTCAAGCTAAGAGCACCATGTAAACCCATGGACCCACTATTTCCTAAGTTTTGAGTGATCTTCCATCACTCAGGTCAAAAAGCCCCAAAAATCAATTATTGATTATTTTAATTAATAAATTGATGAATAATGGAGCAAATCCAAAATTAATAAATTAGTGGATTCTCAACCGATTTGACTGAAATCAATCAGATATGGATCAGATTGACTGGATCGAACAAATCCTTGACTGAAGGAGGGGATCAAATCAAATCCAGACTTGATCTACAACTGTCTTCATGGGGAATTGCACCCTCTCTCTCTCCTCCACATGTGTGGACTCTCCTGGATGCTCTGTGGGCCGATGTGGCGGTGTATGGGTTGATTTGTCAGCTCAATCAAGCCCCCGGTTGATAGGTAGGCTCAGTACAGCTTCATTTTTGCATTGATGAACTCTCCATCAATTGATTTCACTTGATTCCATGAGGAATTGCACCCCTCCTGGGATGGATGGCCTGCAATTTGTATATATCCAAGCACAGCCTCCTCTTCCAAGCTAGTTAGAACTGGGATTGAGGTGTTGCTGCTATTGTAACTCTTTAATTCTTCATTTGAAATAAAGAAAAGCTTTGGAGCCAATACGGTGTGGTGCCATTGCATGTGTGGATGATTATTGCCATTGTTTTAGTGAGGTAACATGTATCTATGGTCATTTTTTGCTAATTTATTGTAGATCTATGGTTAAGATTGGTAATTAGCTTATTACAATCTTGATAGGAAAGGTATTGTTCAATAACTTTATTTACTACCACTCTCCTTGGATGCATGTTTAGAGATCTAGATTTAGTATGTCCTATAATCTTATATGCATGTTATCTTGAATCTCTTTATATGTGCTAATCGTATCTCACAAGTTTCTTGGCAAGTTCTTTGCTTTCAGCTGAGTTGTAGGTTCATACTTTGGAGAGGATGCTGATCTATTTTTCTTCTTCATTCTCCTCAAAAAATTTCAAAGGCATAGTCCCTTGACATTCCACTTGAAATCTCTACTGCGGATCTTCAAGGAAACCAACACTTTTCTCCTCTTCTTCCTCCTTCAAAATCAACACTTTACCCGGTTACTTGGTTCAGTTCATAGCTGTGATTTCATTTGGATCCTTTTTAATCAAATTAAAATATACATAGATCTGATATTTCATAGCTCATAACCTAGATCTTGCACTTAAAAAGGTTTCATAAGCATTCTAGATCTAGCTGTAGGAAAATCATCTTTTTTGCATGAAAATTTAAAGGAAACTTGTAGATCGCATGCATTAGATTTTCTTTCGCTGTTATAAAATTCAATATTCTACAATATTAGTGCATTTTTGTTGGCTGCACAAACAAAAATCCAATATCCCAAGGAAATCTTGCTTTCCTTGGTTCCTTTTCTGCCTATTTAGCTAGTTTTAACTTCATTTTTTGTGAGATAAGGTAGGCTGATCCAAAGGTACTCTTAAAGTGATTTTGGGCATTTTTTATTCTAATATTCTCTCTATATTTTAGCAGGTCTAACAGAAGGGAAAGGAAGCTGCTGTCTGAAGTGGCCTCAGGAGCGCTCAAATCCCCCCAGGGGTCTCCTTTTTCACTAAAAAATCAAGACTTTTCCAAAGTTGTAAAATCTTAGTTCATCCTGTATAAGGACCAAGACGTTTCTGATAATTTCAGTTCGCTGATTTTGTAACCAATAATAAATAAAATTATCTTTGGAATAGGCTCTTCGATTTGTGTCGGTGCCTTTTTCGTCGATTTCTGTTTATTTATTTTTTACTATAATTGATCTAATTTGCAGGGTAGTATACTTGATTCTGTTATTAATTCCATACTCCATATCTTACATTTCAAATTAATCGTAATACTTACCCCATGATTTCCTGATTGACCCGAAAGGGGAAAGAGATTCGTGGTAGGATTAATTAAGAAACTAGAACCGTGTATCTATTTGCTTTTTTCTATCATTTGTTTATCAGCAACTTTAAAATTAACCCCTCCTTGATTCCCTGATTGAGATCCACTTGGATCGAAAGAGGTTCTTGGAGGCTTCTCTTTTAAACAAGAACATCCAATTTAAAACTTACTAAAATTGACAAGACTCCAGTGTGTATGCTTTGCACTTGGATGCGGTTCATCCGATCAGTCAAGATGTATCAAAAGAACTTGGGTGACTAGTATAATCAGGACTCACTTTCCCCAACTGACAAACCATCAGGTGAAAATCCAACACCTAGATCAAACCTCTACAGTGGAAAAATACCAAAAGGAAGCAGGAAATTCTAAAAAGTGACCTTGGGGCACCGATCTCTGTCACACCCTAATGGGTGCATTACGAACAATAGCCCTAGAGACTCCATTTCAGCCCACATATTCCTTGCGGGTAGCCGTAAAGGTTTATTTTTGGACATACTCCAAGTACTCTCGGGTATATCTGGAGTCCCCCTTTGCCTAATTTAATCAACTCATACTTCACATTTAACTTAAAACATACCAAGATGCAATCGCAAAACATTCACTCCAAGCACATGCAAGCACATCGATCTGATTAATTTGACTCCATTTTAAGGCACTGGTTCATTTATTGCTTTATATATATATTGTGTCTCAGCATTGTGCTTTCGTGTGTTTATTTTCATATCTTGTCATCTTTGATTGTCCATAAGTTAAATCTCAAACTCCTAAATAACTCATTTGGTTTAACATCACCTCATTAAGTAAATTTTCCTTAGTAACATAATAGGGTCTACCCCCCTTGGCTCCATTAGGAGTTGAGCCTAAACGGAGGAGTCAAGAACAAGGCGACAGCCTTGACTCAAGACTTGCCCCCAAGGACACACCGAGTGGCTTGAAGATTTCTGCCACGTGATCCAGGTGTGTGAAAGGCGGAAACAGGACCGATATATTGTGTGCTATAAATTTGTTTGACCTCATCCCTACACCATTGGAAAGGTATTTGAGTTAGCTAAAAATTTCCAGAAGACACCAAAGTCTAAAAATTCCTACGAGTAGCCTAAAAATGAGATTTTTGTAATGTATACGCAAGTTTCCTTAAGGAAACCCGTGTATTGTACACAAATTGTTATATATAATACTCATGTATACCCTAAATATATGACTATTTACATTGAAACCGACATATACCTCTTGAACATGCGACTGTTGTCTCTGCAACCCGTGTATTCCTCTTGAAAATGTTAAAAACATACGTTTTTAGAAATTTGGGTAGTTTGGGTAGTTATGCAACTGAATCCTTCAGTTGTAACTACTTTGTCTTCGACCCTATCTTTTCATGAAGCATATAAACAGAGGTAGGGAGGTCCATGAGAGGAGACTTGAATCTTTGTATTGTTATGCTGAAGGAATTGGGACTCTCTTTTCCCACACCTTTTCCCTAGAATCTATCTCCTTGTGTTGGAGATCTTGGAGGCTGAGTTCCTTGGAGAAGAGAAGCAACATAACCAAATCAAAGTTTCGTGAGGTGCCCAACTTGAAGAGAAGGTATATTTGTACTTATTTTCAAGATTAATAAAGATGTGATGTTCTTTTTCTTCCCAAATAATTGTTCAATGTGTGATTGAATCTATGTTGATGATCATATGATGATGTTAATCAGATTATTATTTTATATTTATTTGATTATCATTGCTTTATATGTGGTCATATTGTTTTAAGGAAGGTATACTTCATTTTTCAGTTCTCTTGGATCAAGAGGAGCAAGAGGAGCAAGAATAATATTGAAGGGATGCTTGGATCAACCTTTTTTTGGCTAAGGTATGAACCATTCTAATCTATGAACTTACTTATATATACTTGTAGAACCATTTACATCCACCTTTAATCCCCAGTATGTTGATGGCCTCTTAAACCCTAGCCATAGGAAACTTTCATTTACAACACTATGAATCATCACCTATTCAAACAGTTGGGCCACTACATGAATACATGGATGTGAAGGACTCTCTGATAGAGGCCACGTGCCTCGATTCTCTTGAATCAATGATGAAGGATGAAGAATCTAAAGAAAGCGCAACCAATGCATGGAACCTATCTTTGTTGTCTGAGACTAAACATCCATCCTTATTCCTTGTTCCCTCTAGGACATCCATGTTGTTATTTTCCAACAACTATGCCATCATGTCTAAGGTATTATTCATACATGCACTCTCTGGATTCCATCCCTTATGGGAGTAGGTGCATTTGGTATTATCCTTGTTCTTCTTGTCCTTGTCCTTGCTGTTATAGTTGATTTTACCACACATGGTTGATCACATATTGATGGCCTTCCCTATCCCTCTACAGACTCTTTAGACCCCATGGAATTATATTATCTTTTCATATTCCAATACCATCCCTAAAAAACCCCTATTTATTGTTCTACGTGAATTTTAATCCCATACTCACGTGTACACACGGATTTTCATCTCAAATCCACGTACATCAAGATGTGTGCATAAGTCCAAACATTTTTGAAATTTTACTCATATGAGTCCGAATAACTTGACTGTTGTCCTTCCAAATGCTTTGAGAATGCTCAGATTCGACCCTCCATTACCCTTTTGGAGTGCTATATAAGGAACCCCTTGGATACATTGAAAGGGAGGAATTGAAGAGAAAAGAAACTATAGTTCATTGGTGCCTCAGTTTGCTTATACTTGAGACTACATCCCTTTGTCCCTTTGGAGAACTTTGTGTTCTTCCAAAGCTTTCCTTTGTCTTGTGATCTTGCTATCAAGAGATGGAGGATTGAAGTGGTGGATGTCTAGGTGGAGCACTCGGTTTCTCCAGTTTGCAGACGTCCCAACAGAAGTTGTCACTATTGTAGTCTCTGATTTTATTAATAGAAATATCTTTTCCTGTCCAATTAATGTTCATTTGAATGAATATTGAATCCATGGATATGTTTAATTTCTTATACATGATTGAATATATATTCTACAGTAGTTCTATCACACTATTATAGAGCATACTAGTATTTTTTGTTTTTGTTGAGAGCGAACTGCTAAAGCAAGCATGAATTGGAAAAGCTCAATAGGGATCTACTTCAACCGTCTAAAACAAGGTATGATTCAATACCCATTAGTGTTATATGTTTGGTTTCTCTTGCATATTGGGAAAGATTTATTTCTAGTGTCAAAGATGTCTGTTGTGGTACACCCCAATCCATAGGAGGTTTCTCCACGTAATAGAATTGGTGACCATACTGGGGATGTTCCTAGTTGTTTCTCTTTGGGGATTTTTGGTATTTAGTGTACTTGAATTGCTCTTGATTTATCTATTTTTGTGTAGGGTCTAGGGGCATGGTTTCCCAGTAGGGTCTTGAAGAAGTAAATTTTGTCGTAGCTTGTCTGTTTGCCGTATTTTTCTGCCTTTTTATTCCTATACGCGATTTTTTCATTCACAGTCATGTATACATGCGATTTTTCCTTGAACAGTCGCATATGTACACTCTTTACTAAAAACAAATCGTGTATGCTTTGATTTTGAGCCTTAGTTGGAGGATTAAGTGTTGTTGGGTGAGTTATGATGATTGCGAAGTCTTCTTGGATGCTTATGGTGTCTGTATACACCCTCTGTTTCTGGCCAGAGACTTATTTTATTTTATTTTTTAATCTTTGTTCTTGTCATCCATTTATCCATTTTTTGTTCTGAGATTAGTGCATCAGGTATCTTTTACCTTAGTGCCTTGCTTGACTGTTGTTTGTGAGTGGTTTTAGGTTATAGGGGTTGTAGATTCATTTATTTGCTTCCATGTCTCATTTATTGCAAAAAATACTATCATATTTTTCCTTTTGCATAGTTATGCATCTCTTTAATTTTGCAATGGCACGGTACTTCCACTAGGCTTGCTTACAGTTATTATAGTTATATTTTCATATAGGAATGATTGCTCTTACATTTAAAGGAAAAATCTTGCACCTCATGTAGTGGCATACCCTGTTCTTCATTCTACACATTGTACTTGGCATTTCTGGTTAGGTGTGCATATTTACTTCACTACTAAGTCATAACTTCATTATTGCACAACCATTTACCCTTTGAGTAATCACAACCAACTAAAATCAATGCTTAATAAAATGAATTACACTCTTTTATTTTATAGGGTGCATAAACAAGAATAGGTTTTAGGGTCTTGGAATAGTTCATTGTGAGTCAATTCTCCAAGACCACTAAACAGAACAACTAGGTGTCTGTCCAGGTGAGAGTGTGAAACCCTTGATATAATTAGTGTTTCTTAGGATGCTCCTGTTACATGGGAGCTAAGCATGAGGCAATGTACGCGATTTTTATTAGGATGACCCTTGGTCACTTTCTGTGAGCACCAAATATATTTCCAGGATTGTATTCGTATCTAGGGGCCTTTGAGGTAATGATTGGTGCACCCTTGGTGTACCAGTTGTGTTTTCAGGATTCGGGATTTGCTACCCTACCCATACGATCGATCCCGCCTGTGAATGTCTTCCTGAGCATTGGTTATATTGAGGTGACCTTAGTTTCCTTACCTAGGTTATAGAGGGGGTATTTTCAGAGTTTATTTTGTAGGTGTCCTGGCCAGGTAGGGGTCGGACAACACTGTCACTATATGCGTTGAAGATGAGGGCCACTATAATTGGTTACGAACCTCCACATTAGAGGAAATTTTGGGTCTCAAATGGGCCTTATAAGAAAACATGACAAAAATAAGTTCTTGTGAGTTGGAATTCAATAACCAATAGAATTCCAATAAAATAAGTCAACCATAATGGTTGAATTGACATATTTGTCATTAAAAAAAACTACTTTTTTTGTTCATATTTTCGACATATCTTCCCATGATTTTACTCAAATTTTGATTGAGAGATCTTATTGGATGTGAAATTTGATTCCGCAGCCAACAAGTACCCACAATGCATACTTTTGATGGACCCTACTACCCCAAAAACAAGAAATACCTGAAACAATGCGATGGTGACATCGTCATCACATTGTTTCAGGTATTTCTTGTTTTTGGGGTAGAGGGGTCCATCAAAAGTATGCAGTGTGGGTAGTCATTGGATGTGGAATCAAATTATGCATCCAACGAGCTCTCTCGATCGAAATTTGAGTGAAAACACAGGGAGATATGTCGAAAATACGAACACAAAAAGTAGTTTTTTCTTTTTTCCTCCAAAATTAATAAATATTATTTTATTATTTTAACTATTATTTTATTATTTTTCTTAGTAGGCCCATTTTAGACCTCGAAATTCATCTAATGCTTGTCGTGTATGGGAGTCTCAAGCCTCTCCTTGGTGAGACATACTTGCTTCATTCAAGAGCTCATTTATCATGCCCTTGGTTTTCTTGTGATTTGGATTTAGATTTTCTTAGGGATATGCTTTGTGCATGCTACATTAGTTAGAGTTGTGTAGCTAGATTGAGTCTTTTTTTTTATTGAGTCATTTTGGATTCAAGTACGACACCTCGTCGTTCTTGTCATTTAGTAGGACTTCCACCTTCCATGTCTCCTCCTCCTTTGAGAGAGAGAACTAGACAGTTTGAGAGGACTCATTCTCAATTTGATTCACACACTATGGGTGATCATGAGCATAAGAATATGTAGATCCCTAATATTCCTTGTCATGTATGGAAAGATGAACCTCCGAGCACATATGGGACTCTGGTAGGGTCTATTTGTCATTCGACAGGGTCGTGACATGAATATTTTTCAAGATTCATAGATTCCACACAATCTAATGAGTGGTATTGGATTATGGGAGATGAGACTCATCACGCATCTGCTAACACTAGCACTATTAGTTATGGCATGCTGGATATTCCTGAGACCGATTTGGCACCTCATCACAGATCGAGTGTTGACCCTCGTACTGCACCTGGGGGCACTTCCATTCCTTTCTAAGAGGAGATATTTTTTAGCTCTAGTCACATTACACCTTCCATCCCTGCGATGGAGGTTCCTTCACACACACATCCTAGGCATAGCACTAGTGTTCCTACTCGAGGACTAGAACCTAAACATGTTAATATTTGGGGCCCAAGTTATATTCCGTCACATATTCCATCGTCTTCAGCACCAATCCCTTAAAATTATTTTTGGACCATGAATCCTCTTCCTAACTCTAATGGGACTTCTAGATGGAGTTCTACTACTAGCCATTCCCATTCTACTTCTTCTAACACCGTAGTGTTACACGACCATGTGCCTCCTTATGTGTCTGTCGGACATGTATCTTCCCATGGACCATCTCATGGTCTAGTTTCTAGAACCTCTTATGTAACTTATTATGGACCATCTTACGAAAAAACCTACACATGTTATGGGTATGGGTATCAACCCATGTATCATTCACCTAATTATGGCTTCATAGCACCCTAGCCTCAAGGTACTCCAAATCACAATCTTTACATGCAACCCTATATGGGTCAAATGGGAGCAGGTTATTATCCCACTGGAAAAGGTCATGGTGTATATAGAAATCAACCTTATTCGAACCAGTCCTACTAGGGAGCATGGAACCAATCGGCTCAAACTAGGCTCCATTTCCTTGCGACTTTGAATCTACCCGATCTGTCAATATTGACAAACGATCATGTATCTCATAACCCGACATGGCTGATAGTTCCTACCAAACTTCCTTCAGACATTCCAAAGTTCAAGGGTAAAGTTGGTGAATATCCTCGTGAGCATGTTACGACCTTCCATCTTTGGTGCTCTTCGAACTCCTTGAATGATGATTCTATTTATTTGAGACTATTTCAATGCACCTTCATGGGTCCTTCTACAAAATGGTATATAGAGTTACCCTGGGGGACATATTATTCATTTCATGACCTTTTTATGAATTTTCTTAACCACTTCCAACTAACTGTGTGTTACGACACCGATACAGAATTCTTATTGACATTTCGGCAAGACAAAGCCACCCATATTTCGGATCATATTCATGAGTGGCCTAGACAAAAGAGGATGATTAAATCCTTTATACCACCATAGTTTCTTCTAGAGTGGTTCCTCAGTTCATTGTTACCCTATATCGTAAAGGATGTTTCCACATCCATAGTGTGAAATGAGGACCAAGATATTCTTAGGTCCCACTAGTTGGACCTGGTTTATGCTCACTCTGGGATCCTTTACGAGATCATACCTAATGCTCCACGTTCCGATTTCAAACCCAAGTTCAATCTCAGGCCACATTACAATGGTATTGTCGGATTTGCAAGTACCAAACCTACAGATTTAGTTATGAAACAAGTGAGCTAGTTATCGCTTAACCAATCTACATTGAGGCAAGCTATGACTCCATCCCTTCCTACCCAATCGACGATTTTACTTTCCATGAAATTGTCAAACCTGAAAGGTAACCAACAACCTGAAAGGAATAAAAAGAAAGGAAACAATAATAAAAAGGGTGGGAATAATAATGATAATGTAACTTTTAACCGAAAAAATCCCTCACTAAACTCTCCATGACCTACACCACCCAAGGACACCACTTCACGGCCCTCCATTAGACCCCCACACCCTAAAAAATGCTTAAGGATGAAGAAAAGGGATTAAAGACCCCAAAAAGGAGCCTAAAATACTCTCCTAGGAGCCAAATCCCCCAAAAGGGGGATAAAACCATAAAAGGAGCTAAAATTAGGGAGAAAGGGGCTAAAATCCCACAAAAGGGGCTAAAGCCTAGTCCAAGGGCTTAAAACCCTAAAACCCCCAAAAAGCTATAAAAGGAGGGTGGGGGGTCACTCTCAAAACAACTCTCCCTTTCATACTGTTATGCTGCCCATGGATACCTTAAGACCATTTTTTCTCTCAAGCCACCCACACTCCCTCTCCTCCATCTCCATTGATCCATAGCTTCCCCATCGAAGAGAGAGGTGCTTCTTCAAGCCAGGGCATGGTGGCCCATTCCACCCAAAGAGAAGGTATAGCTTCTAATTTTCTATTTTTGCTTAATGATTTCTTTGCTTTCTAATCCATGGTTTATTTGCAAGTTTCTAGTTTCTAACAGTTGTTTGCAGGTTATTGGAAGCAGAACCCTAACCCATTGTTTGCAGAGGGATTCTCCGTCATTTCTCTTCTTTCTGTTCTTTATTTTATTTCTGTCTAGTTTTATTTCCACTCTCTTTTCAGTATTTTTACAAGCAGGAGCCTACTCTTATGTCCTATAAATAGAAGGGAGCCATTCCTACCCCTGTAGCAAGGAGAAATCCCCACTACAGAACTGTCAACCATACAAGGTCGATCGCAGAGGATCCCTGGTCCATATTTTTAAAATTTCAAGTTTTTCCCTAATTTTTAAATTTTTTAATGTCAAATCTAGTTTAGATATAGTTTATTTCCAGTTCTTAGTATTTCCTAAGCCTCTGCTAGGAAAATCCGAGTCAGTTTGGCCACAATACAGGTTACTCTCGGCCAGATCTGAATTAGGATCAGAAAAACCCCAAATCCATGGCAGGTCACACTTATCGGGCCTAAACAGGGGATGAGGGAACATTTAATGGACTAACAAGAGAGCTCAGGGTGCACTTAATTCCCTGAAATGTGCGACTTCACTCAGAAACACAGACCACGACTCTCTGTAAAATCTGTGCGACCCCCTCGCCTGTTTCTGAAAAAAAATTGCAACCCCCTTGCCAAATTTGATCAGAAATGTGTGGTCTTTCAATCAGAGTTTCAATTTCAGTTTAATAGGGACAGTCAGTACAGCTCAGCTGCCTCTGTCCAACACAGAATTTTAATTTCAGTTTCTATTTTAATTTCCTGTAATGGCATCAAAAAACAATGTGTAAATTCCAAACAAATTTTAATGGATTAATTAAATGAACGTAGCTTAAGTAAAATCAACATAAAACTAACTGTCTTTCTCACCCTTCCTCCTCTACCCAGTCATCACCCTCTGGGGTATTCTAGGATACGACGAAGGGAAAGCTCGTATAGTCCTATGCCCTTGATTGAATATTTTTCTAAACCATTAAGACCGGATGACCTGGAAAGTAGAGGGGGTAGAGAAGGAGGGCTTCTCATGGTGCTAAGCGTCCTCCCTGTTAACCAACCTAGCATTCAGGAGGTGACCTGTGGATCTACGGATGGGATTAGTTCCATTATGTTCAGATCCTAGCACCTTCTCTTGCTTGAAGAGGAATATCAGTGGGAGGTAGTCATCGCCATCAAACATTCAGGGTTAAAAACTGTATCTGTTTACAAATTTCTAATTATTCAATGCTTGCATACATAATGACTTGAACTCTACCACAATATGATGAATTCATAAACCATTTGTAGCTACCAAATACCAGAAAGATAGACAAACAAATACACCATACCAAGTAATCAACCCAACTCAGTTCATGACGCTGAGAGAGCCTTAAAATTTATCAATTTACACTAAGTTCAATCAAATCTGCAGTCTTTGAGGAAATAAGTCCCTGACTGCTTCAACCGTGGGAAGTACTTGGTCTCCACCCAAAAACTCATTATGAGGAGTACCACAGGAACCACAAAGTAGCTGGCCGCTGAGAGGAATTTCTAAGCGAAACAGGAAATGACCCCTTTCGATTGAGTAGAAAATGCCCGTGAGGAAAAAGCCAATTGCTGTCTTCTGGCAGTCTTGGTGGCCGAGTGACCACCTATAGCCAATAGGAATCCATTGAAACTGGGATCCAAACATCATTCCCATTGGTTTGATAAACATCTAACAGAATTGATCCCCTACTCTCTTCCTCATGCCTAAGAGGTGAACCACCACCATTCAGGACATTAAAATAACACCGTCGAAACCATTCTCAGTGATCTCCCACACCATCAGAGGGCCACACAGCCTCTGATTTAGATTTAGACCCATACCAGTCTAAACTAGACCTCCATACTACACCATAAATTCCCATGGCTGGTGCAAATCCGGATCCATTTTCCAGCATAACCATAGCAAGTGGACCCATGTACACACCACAAACTGTCACCAATAACCCTGCAGGTGGCCCAAGCACAGTCATGCAAACTGTCATCAGTTAGCTACCACCACCTATAGTGACCAGCCAAGCTAGCCCACTTGCAACACATGGGGGCAGTGGCCCTTCCAAACACACTGCCCCTCCTACCACACAGGGGAGCAGTGGTTAGTCCACTTACATTGTACCTACTATCATACACAGGGGAAACATCCCCGCCACTCATACTATTCCCCCCACAACACTTGGGGGCATTGGACCATCCGCAATGGTGCCACTGCAAGTACCCGTAGCTGTGCAGATGCATTATGCACCTGCAAACCCCACCACCATCACAAATCCATCCCACATCAACTTGGGGTCAAACTTGCCTTTCATGGCTTGTGTTAACTTTCCTGATTTGGCACGGTTAACAAATGACCCCATCCGCTACCAAGATTTCTGGCCACCCATACCAACCAAGCTGCCATCAAACATTCTCAAGTTTGAAGGGAAAGCATGGGAATGTCCCCAAAACCACGTAATGACATTCCATCTATGGTGCTCGTCAAAAAGCATCATAGACAATTCCATCATATTGAGGCTATTCCAACACACCCTCATAGGGGTTGCAACCAAATGGTACATTGAGCTACCACAAACCAAGTACCCTAATTTCAACTCCCTAGCCTTCATGTTCCTACAACATTTCCAACTCCTCGTCAGATATGATGAGGGGGTGGAGATCCTGTTATCCTGCCATCAAAACACTACCACTCACATAACTAACCATATCCATGAGTGGCAGCAACGTCGTAGCCTATGTAAAATACAACTTGACAACAAGATCTTCTTGGATTGGTTCCTTAAGACCTTGCTCCCACTAATAGCAAAGGACATCGCATCCGAATGTCCCCAATCCAAAGAAGAGGCCATACTGAAAGCTCAACTATTTGACCTCGTCTATGCTCAGTCTGGATACCCGTACACTATCATCCCATACGCTCCCCACGTAGGAACCTCCTACCATGACACACCGGGGGCATCCCATGTTGCAGATGGCATCATAGGATTGGTCTCCCAACAACCACAACATCAATTGACACCACCTATAGTTCCATCAAAACTAAGCAATACTGCTAGTGTTGCTTACCAAAACCAAACTCTGGACTATGCAAGAATGATGTCTCAGTTCGGATAAACAACTTCCTATGCACAACCTATGCCACCACAGTAGGATCAGGCCATGGCTTGGCAAACACAATAGTATGCGGGAAAAATACCCACATTTGTGGCACTGTCACCCCCACAAATATACTATGCACCTCCAATGCAAATAGTTCAAGCCCCTCCCCCCACTCCACTTGCTCCATTGGGACAAGTGTTCACACAACAAAACCATCCCAACCAACCTGCCCCCAACAATCAACAAGGGAAAGCTAGAAATAATCGACCTCGAAACCAAGGAAACAACCAACCGTAGGGAGCCGGTCAATAACCAAACCCTCCCAACAATTCCGTGGCAAACCGGCCAGCTCAAAACCCCCCATGACCAAACGCACCAAGACACAATGCCGTATTGCGCACAAACCAACTATGCACATTATGTGATGTTTATGGGCACTACACATTCGAGTGTCCCCTCATGGGTCATGCTAAGCAGGCCATTCAGAATGAAGTTCAACATGCCGCAAATGCTGCAAATCAAGCCCAACCAAACCCAACACCATAAGGACCTCCCCCTATGGTGCTTCAAAACCCGCTACTAGTCCAAGGGTTGGTGACAACTACACCTGCTCCCCAACCAAATCCCAATGCTTTGAGGGGACCTACCACGGCCAAAACGGGTGTTCAACACCTACTAGCCATGATGAATGAAGAGGTGAACAAGCAAACCAGACGGAATCAGTATGGTACCACCACCAAACCCGCTGACACATCACTGACATCAACGTCCCAAATAGTCAACCTACCTCTTCAGTTACCCCCATTCCCGCGGCCCCTCATACGTAGGATTACCAATAATGCCATGGATAGAGCTATAGTTAGCTATAGCATTGTGGATGATTTGTCCCAAATGCCAACCACCATGTCCGCTCTTGAGGTACTTAAAATGTGCCCAATGTAGTGGAAATCCTTACTAGCCGCCCTTGGAGCAGTAGACCCCTCCAACTCCAAGTTGATCACATTTGACACGGAGAATGGAGAACCACGCATGCCATCCACCATCACCTTCCAAATCCCGGTGTCTATATGGAACCTGGTTGTGCACTCGTGCATAGTAGATGAGGGGGCATCCTTGTGCATTATGTCCACCCTGGTTTGGCAGAAACTTGGATCATCAATTCTGCAACCATCCTCGACAACTCTGCAGGATTATGATGGACATCCCACTAAATCCCAAGGAATCCTCCCCCATGTTTGCATCACATTAGCCGTGAAGACAGTGCTGATCGACATAGAGGTCGTCAACGCTCAACTGGACTATAACCTTCTCCTCGAAAGGAGTTATATGTAAACCATGAGAGCAATCACATCAACTGTCTTCTGTCTCATGATGTTCCCCCACGAAGGGAATATTGTGACGGTTGATCAGCTCACTTATCATGATCCACAAGGTTTAACAACACCCACCAACATTATCCTGACCATCACCACTATTGAGCCACAAGGGACGCCTACACACACTAATGTTGGCCCTACAATCAACACTATAGTTGACAACACACCAGCCTACCTATTGTTGAATGTGGGACCTGGGTTGTTTGCTGATCCCACCATGATGGCTCCTTTCCCCTCCGTGTCACCACCACTGACAAAAAATGAGACTGCAGACTTGTGCATGGTCTCATCGAGCACCACTGCACCCAAACAACTAGTGCAGCCACAGCCCCAGCCCCAACCCCAACACCATCCACAGCCGCAACACCAACAGTAGCCGCAACATCATCTGTAGTAGCAACATTTTGCACCACTGCAACCACAACCGCATCCCCACATGCAACCAGTAGGGATTTATCTGGGCTCATCACCAGTCCACATGATTCCCTTCCTCTGTCCCCCACCTAGGGTCATGAGCAAGCCAGTAATGGCCACCTTGAGCCTACCTAACTTCACATTGGGAATTTCGGTATGGTATCTCAATCCACTAGTTCAACCACCAATTCCCCATGTTGTCTTAACCCCGGTGCAACCCATCACGATGGAGTCTCACCCTCCACCCAACTCACAAAAGCCAACCGTCGCACCCGTACCCACACCACCCCACCCGAAAAGGGACAGAGGCAAGAATGCCAAAGCCATTGCAGAACTACAACAAGTCTTGGCTTGCACCATCTGCGAGCAATAGGGCCATCCAACTTAGAATTGCCCTGAAATCCCCATGATCTATGTGCATTTGGATGCCATTGATACAAACAAAAACATCCCCATGGTTGAACTCCCAACTGCACCAATAGTCAGGAACAAGGCATTGAGAACAAACCATGCTTGCACCCTTTACGGTTTGTATGGACATTACTCTCACCATTGCTAAGACCTGCCCAAATTTCAAATGGCTCTAGCTAACCTCCGTCAACATTCCCTTGAGTCTGAAATCACCTTGATCGAAGAAGTGCACCCCCCACCGCCTTCTTCAGACACCATGTCCATTTACATGATGTCTAGCTCAACTGAACCGCTTATCTCCACCTCCAACAACGGTCCATCAGACCTATCTCTTCGTTGCTTTAGTAATGATGAGGAGATATTGGAAGCTCTAACCGCCCCAGAATACCCATGGGACGACATGCACCATTGCTCGTTCTTCCTCCTTGACGAATTTGTGTCACAGTCTGACCAGTTTTCCATGGAGACCAAATATTTCATCCATGGGAAGGTTGACTAGTTCAAAAACCCCATCCCAGCACCAAATTCCTTCAAAGAAGGGAATATGGTGAACATTTCACCAACCATTAAAATCAACATCTCAACCAATTATGAGATTGTTGAAGAAATCATGTTGGGGGCATCTTGCTCCCCGAAAGAGGTTGATGCCTACAAATCTCTCTTCCAAGAATTTCATGACATCTTCGCCTGGAATTACACCGAAATACCCCACCTAGATCCATCCATTGTGGAACACCACATCGACACATGGCCCGATGTTGCACCTGTATGCCAAAAGAAACAACCAATCCATCCATCCAAAGAGGCTACAGTTAATGCTGAGATAGAGAAGCTGCACACAGTCAGCTTCATTTATCCCATTGGCTATACCACTTGGGATTCTAATCCTGTTCCCGTGAATAAAAAATAGGGTATCATTCATGTTTGCATAGACTTCTGTGAAGTCAATGGGGCATGTCCCAAAGACAACTTCCCCACACCCTTCATCGATGCATGCACCAGACATGAAGTATTTTCCTTCATGGACGGTTTTTCTAAATATAACCATATCCAAATCCAGAAAGAAGGCCGTTATAAGACGTCATTCGCAACCCCATGGGGCACATTCACATATTGATTCATTCCCTTTAGCCAAAAAAACACTAGAACCACCTTCCAGCGTGCCATGATATACTGCTTTCGTGACCTTGTTCACATTATGTTGGTTTTTTTCGGCAACCTCATCACACAGTCACATAAGAAAACACAACACATAGATGACCTGCGATAAGTGTTCTTAAGATGTCACAAGTACAAAATCCACTTGAACCCTTTCAAGTGTGTTTTCTATGTCCCCATGGGCCATCTACAAGGATTCATCATGTCACACAAAGGAATGACCGCTGATCCCTGGAAACTCCAAACGAATTCCCCCCTAACGTCACCCCTTTGAGTGACAACGTTACAACTTGTATTATATTCTTTCCATTTTTTGTTTTACACATTTTTCAAAATTGAGTATTATGTATCATTTCCTCTCATTTCTTTAGATGGAGCACACCTCAAACCTGTGTATGGGATTCGCATATGGAGCAAGCAGATGGTCTTCGAACCTCGCCTCGGCTGCATGGGTCATCTATTCCCCATCTCATGAGTTGATCAACATTGACAGAATATGTGTGGGCACCACAACCAATAACCAGGATGAATATGATGGTGTCAATGGCCTCTTGGATGCCACTCTTCAATTAGGCATTCACCATCTCGATGTCTTCTTAGACTCCCAGTTGCGTGTTTCTCAGTTGAACAACCACTATCAAGTACATGATCCCTACCTCTTTAGAAAGTACCTATGCAATAAACAAATGGTTAGAACATTTGAATCCATCACATTCACACATGTTCTCAGAAACCTCAATAGTGTCGCAGATCAAATGGCTAACAATATTCTAAATTGGCACATCCACAACCGCATATTACACACATAGTGTAATAATACATCACATAGGCATTTGCATTCCACAGCATCATAAAAAGACTCACAAAATAAAACCATAAAATCACATCCACGTGCGTAAATATCTCTCTCTCTCTCTCTCTCTCTCTCTCTCTCTCTCTCTCTCTCTCTCTCTCTCTATATATATATATATATATATATATATATATATATATATATATATCGATCAGTTGCATGTCCAAAACATGTTTAATATAGAATGAGAAGCGACATATGCTTTCTCAAGCAGGATATACATAGCGACACAAAAATCCCTAAGTGCACCAATGCACTAGGGACAACCCCACTAGGCTACTAATCCGACTCAAACTCATCATCTGACTCAGTGTCATCATCTTCCTCAGAGGACTCATCCTCTGTAGGAAGATCACCTATCATCGCCTAACAAAAGTGCTCACAAGACATCACCATCTTCTTCATCACACCAGTCAACTATGGAGGAAGGTTGTGAATAGCGGCAATCATATCACTACTTAGGTGCTACCAGCCATCATCTAAGACTCTAGTAGAAAGCTAGTCCAAACACAACAACACTCCATCCATCTCCTGCCGCTACTGTTGCTAGGGTTTTCACCCTAGCTTGTGCGAACGAGCACCTACTAAGGAATATGGATTCCTTAGTAGCAGTTCAATGATAAATTAATTAAATAATGATAAACTGAAGCAAAAACTAATCTAAGTACGTTCTTGAAGCTAAAACAGTAAAAAGCAAATAACATGAAACAATACGGTGAAAGGTAAATAATGTAAAGCAGAAACGGTAAAGAAATAAATAATGATCTTTATTGATGTTCCTCCAATGAGGAGGTTGATGGAGTCCGTTGCGCTGGTCCGATGTCGGTGGCTTCGAGCTCCAAGCTGCTTCTTCTCTTTCTCTGGTGGTGGAAAAGGGCCAAAAAGAGTTCTCAATGGTGAAAGTAGCTTGATGGTAAGCTAGGGTTTCGAGAATAATTTCGGCAGAGGCAGGATGCTTATGATAATGGATATGGAATAATGGGTCTCCATCACTTATTTATAAAACCATGTGGTTTAGGTCAGCTTTTTAGGGTTTTAGCTGTTTAGGGTTTCAGCTATTTATGGTTTCTTCTTTTTTCCTCATTATTTTATATTTTTTATTCCTTTTTGGATATTTTTGGAGGAAAAAAGGATTTTATAGCCTTTTGGAGGCATTTTAAGCTTTTCGGTGACCTTTTAGATGGTTTTATGGGTTTTTTGATGGAGATATGGTAGGAAAGTGGACAAATGAGCCATGTAATGGGGTAGATGAGGTAGTTAACCATTTTTGGGTGTTAACAGATTGCCCCCTGATGTGTGAGGGCAGGAGCTCATCGTATGGCCGATGGACATCATGAGTCATATTTGGTTTTTTCTTGGGGTGTGGAGAAGAGAAAGAAGCAACTGAAGTCCGGGACACTGATCTCGAACCACCTGCAAGGACTGAGAAGTACATGACCTCAATAATGGATGAGGGATCATCTGATAATATGGACGAGGCGGGAATTCCCATGCTCGTATCAGAATATAACATAGCAATATAAATGGTCCTCAAATACTGGATGAGGAAAAAATCTCAATATATGGACGAGGCGGGCATTCCCATGCTCGTATTGAGATACATAAAAATAGCTGTGTATATCATGAGAGTCCAGAGGGGACACAAATCTGGAACATACTGCCGGGCTGACCATGTCTGAGCTGAACAACTGATGCACTGGAATGACAGCAGTGCTACTGAATGTGGTTCCGAAGGAACTGATGAGTTGCGGGATCAAAGTGACAACGGTCATACGTGCAATGGTACACTGAGCTGGAACTGAACTGGGTATTCGAGGAAGCATGGAACTGGATGGCTTCCGAATACAATCGCCAACGCAGCCCGGATATCCATGGGAACATATAACTGGGCGTTCCGAAGTGACTCACCAATGTGCTAGAATCGGGGGAAATCCGGGGTCTTCGACAAACAACGGAAGTGATATAAACCCTGCGCGATTCTCAACGATGTGATTAGGGTGCTGACGTCGAGCATGTGAGAAACAACTATCCGGTGAGGCGATGATGACTCCTCCCAAGATGGTCCGTAGGCACTCACCACAGATGGTGATGAGTCCAAGACGCAGGGACCTCTAGGTCTATCCTCTGGAATAGAGGGGTTGTCGTCGACAGAGGGATACCTGCAACTATCAAGGAAATGATGTTTCCTTGACAGGAGCACGAGGTGAAGGACCGAACTAAGATAATACTGGTGGCAGGGGTGATAAACTGGGGGGAAAAACTAGGCAAGCAGAGTGGATGGACTCAAACTTCCTTTGTTCAGAGTATAATGGCGAGGATGATCGGGTAGCATCTAAAACTGACTGGTGGTAAAGGGATCATAGCTGTATGGGATCTTGTAGGATGACTGGGCTGAGGGAGACTCAATGCTGTGATCGAATGGTAGGAAATTGCAGAACACTCTGAACAAAGGCGACCTGATTGGGGGTGCTGCCGAGAGAATCGATCATAGCACCAAGAGGCACGGGGGGAGTGCTTCATGGGTTAGGGAACTTGAAGAAGTGTGGATATAAAATGGTACTGTCCGGTGGATTTTATGAGCCCAGGACAGTTCATGCTCGTGGTTGCTTTCAATTTTAAGGAGTCTGAAAGCAAATAAGAAGACTCTGAAATGATGGAATGTTACTGTCATGTGGATTTTTCGAGCCCATGACAGTTCATGCTCGTGGTTGCTTTCATATTTAAGGAGTCTGAAAGCAAATAAGAAGGCTCTGAAGTAATGAAATGGTACTGTCATGTGGATTTGTCGAGCCCATGACAGTTCATGCTCGTGGTTGCTTTCAATTTTAAGGAGTCTAAAAGCAAATAAGAAGACTCTGTAGTGATGGAATAGTACTGTCATGTGGATTTTGCGAGCCCATGACAGTTCATGCTCGTGGTTGCTTTCAATTTTAAGGAGTCTGAAAGCAAATAAGAAGACTCTGTATCTGGAATGGTCAGGCAAGGAAGAAGTGTTCAGTTAAGGAACATTTATGATGATCAGAACTGATGGTGGGCGGGAACACTGGTGGGCCTCCTTGCAGGGTGGTGGAATGGTGGCAAAAGAACGAAACCTTTGCAGTATGACAGGAGTGAGTGGCTCATGTAAAAAGTGTGGGACAATCAGACTGTGGCCGATGTGGCGTGCTAATCAAGGTAGCAAAATGTCAAGACACACTGTTATGATTGTACCTAGTTGAGAGTGAGAAAGTATCTTAAGCATCATCACGAGCTCGGAAAGGGGATTTCGGCGATAAAAAGTGCTAAAAAACGGAGGGAGGCCAAAGTGGCACGCAAACCGAGACGACTATTGGTGTCTAAAAAATGGGCAAAAAATGATGTAGTCAAAAAGATGCAACGAGGTGACCATTAGGATGATCTAGTCGTGTTGATTCCAATGGTGGAAATGGTTCGGAAAACGGATTCCGGATGGGTTCAGAATTGCCAAAACAAGAACGAAGTCAACGGACTACAAATAGTAAGTGGGCCCAATGCAACACGTCATTTGTACTAATCGAGATTGATTTGCGGTCGGAGTGAACTAGATCTTACGGGTGATTTCTGGACGATCTGACCGGCGGATTTGAGATTCGGGAGAGCCAGGTATTCTGTTAAACCGACACTTGTTTTGATTTTTGGGTTGGGGGGTTGGTGGGGCCGATGGGGGGCTGTTGTACGGTCTAGAGGTGTGGACCGCGGGTTTGACTTGGACAGCCACGGTCAAAGGTCGCGACTACCGATATTGACAGTCGCAGTCTGTACCGCGATTTTAGGGCTTGACAGCCGCGGTCTGGACCGCGACTGTTGGGCTTGACAGCCGCGGTCTGGACCGCGACTGTCGGGCTTGACAGCCGTGGTCTGGACAGCGACTGTCGGGCTTGACAGCCGCGGTCTGGACCGCGACTGTCGGGCTTGACAACCGTGTTCTGGACAGTGACTATCGGGCTTGACAGCCGCGGTCTAGACCGCGACTGTCAGGCTTGACAGCCGCGGTCTGGACCGCGGCTGTCCTGGGGTATGGGTGGGGTGGGTAGGTTTTGTCTTTGGGACATGAGCCTAATGAGACTTTTTTGTTTGATTTGCAGGATGCCACGGGTGATATGGTGGGAGAGGGAGATGCCAGAGGATCTGGTGACTGCCATTCGAGAGGACCGTCGGGTGCGGTCCATGTTGGCGCTCTTCGGACTACTGAAGTTCGCGGAGATTCCGATGATACGGTCAGCAGGTTTACTGCTGAACTGCTTGATTGATTTCTGGGAGCCCGAGACACAGGCATTTCGGGTACAGGGAGAGAGGGTGGACCTCACCCTGGTCGATGTTTATTTCATGATGGGGTTACCCTGCCTGGGGCGGGTAACAGATACATAGCCGCGGGTCTCTGCGGATCTCGATATAGATGACCTGGCAGCGCACTTTTGCAGGGCAGACGCGAGGGTGCATAGGAATGCACTCCAGATTCAGGATTTGCGGGAGCCAGCTGTACATGTGATGGCAGCGTGTGTCGTGCGGATTTTGGGATCCCAGTCACCTGAGAAGGTGTCTGGGGGTCAGATGCAGATTGTAGAGCAAGTGCTGGCTCGGACGTACTTTGCGTGGGGCCAGATGTTCCTGACCTGCGTGCAGCGATAGCTGACCGCAGTGAAGGAAGCTAGCAAGGGATTCTGTTTTGGTTCGTTTCTAGTGGAATTCTTCATGGAGAGGGTCCTTACCCTGCGGCCGCGGGTGCCGGTCAGAGAGGGAGGCCTGATGGAGCCCCGGATGATCCGTTGGGGGGAGATGATGCGTCGCCGGGGTGGCGGGGACGTGGGGCGGTATTTCACTCGGGAGCTGTATATGCAATGGCTCCAGCTGCCAGTGGCGTTAGAGGACTATCCTTACAGAGGCATGGACTACACAGGCGATCCAGATGCGCCATGACCACCTGGACAGGCATGGGGTCCAGACGGTATGTATGATTTTAATTGTTTTGTCCATTTTTTATGTTATGTATGATATATGTTTGATATATAGTTACTGATAAATGGCTGATTTGCAGATGTGAGCCCGTAGCCGTCGCCAGGGCATGTGGTGCGGCGAGGGATAGTGGCAGTTCCGGCTTTGCCCGGGCGAGGTCCGGTGCATCGACGAGATGCGCATGGGGCGCTAGAGTCTGTACGGGTGCTGCTAGGGTGGCTGTTGACGGGAGTGAGCGATGCGGGGTGGGAGGACCTTCCTCGAGATGTGATTCAGGATTGTAGGCAGGCACCTCGGGATTTCAGAGGGATAGCGTTCCGGGTGGCTCTCTTGGCGGAGAGGGCACGGGCACGAGCACCGAGGCCCAGGCGAGATGGGGATTCATCGGAGGAGGAGCAGGAGGAGGAGTCAGAGGCTGCTGACATGGAGAGTGAAACAGGGTATGACTCCCTTTAGGGAGTGCAGGGGACTCCCTTCGATATTTTGTAGCTTCGGCCTATATTTTATGAGCTTTGAGGGGTGTACATATATATTTTTTGTATAGCTGAGTACTGGGGTACTCAGAACATGTATAGTTCTGAACATGTATTTTTTTGACTTGTATATATATATATGCACGTGGATGCACATTTTTTGGTGATATTGTCTCATTTGTACGCACGTGGATGCGCTTTATGATGTGTTCTATGTTGATACTGCACGTGGATGCAAGTAGTCTAGGCTGTTGGGCACGTGGATGCCCCTTTTTTGATATGATATGATATGATGTATGTATGACTAGGCACATGGATGCCCCTATGGATGCAAATGTCATTTTATGGTTTATGTGTTATGTATGCAAATGTTGATGCAATGCAGTGTTTTTGGTTTTGTGTATATTTGGATGATATGCTATGGGGTAATGATGCATGATGGAGGTGTTACATAGTGTGATTGATATGCCAGTCTAGGACATTGTTCGCCATTTGATCTGCGACACTATTGTAAGCTCTTGGGACATGTGTGAATGTGATGGATTCAAACTGTCGGCTAAGTTGTTTTGTATGCAGGAATTTTCTAAATAGGCAGGGATCACGCACCTAGTAGCAGTTGTTGAGCTGGGAGACAAGTAGCTGGGAGTCCAAGAATACATGAAGGTGACGTATGCCCATCTGGAGGGCAGCAGTGAGGAGACCAGTCACAGCATCATACTCCGCCTGGTTATTGGTAGCAACGCCGATACATATTCCGTCAAGGTGGATGCGTTCGTTGGAAGGGGAGTATAAGACCCATGCTGCAGAAGCTAGGTTGGGAGACCAGCGGATGACACCATCAGCGAAGCCGATGTAACAAGGTGGAAGAGGATCCATCTGTGGGAATGCAAAAATGCGATAAATGTAAGATTGTGGTAAAAAACGGTGAAAAAAAAAAGAGAGAAAAATGTGCAAATGCGGACCAATGAGGTCGCGGTTTCGGTTATGGGTAGAAACGTTTAAGATACAACCCATTCCGGGGGTTGGAGAAGGGTTGTCCTTCAGAGTCTGCTAAAATGTATGCCCCCTTGCCGAGGCAAGTTTGCACAATGTAAGGGCCTTGCCACATGGACTCGAATTTTCCTTTACCTTTTTTGTCATGGGCTTGGTCATAGGCGAGGACGAGGTCCCCTTCGTGGAAAGTTCGAGTGTGGACATGTTTGTCATAATGGGCTTTGGAGCGTGTTTTGGCAGCTTCGATATTCTGGAGAGTGGCCCGACGATCTTCATCGGCTTGTTCGAGGGATAACAGACGTTGCTCAAGGGGGGAGGTATCGGGGAGGAGCTCAACAGTGATGTGTAAGGCAGGTATCTGACACTCAATGGGGAGGACAGACTCTACACCGTGAATCAAATGAAATGGGGTAAAACCAGTGGCGGTCTTGGTGGATGTATGGTAATCCCATAAGGCAGGAAATAACATATGGTGCCAATTTGACTTATGCCGATCGACGGTGCGTTGGAATATGGTTTTCAGGATTTTGTTAACCGCTTCTACTTGACCGTTCCCTTGGGGGTAGTAAGCCGAGGAAAATTGGTGTTCGAACTTGAGGAGGGCGGATAACCCGCGCCACACACAATCTTCAAAATGTGATCCATGGTCAGATACCAATTGTTTAGGAACTCCGAATCTAGTGATGACATGGTTGAAAAAGAAACGGGCAGCAGTGTCAGCCTTACAATTGAAGGTGGGCATGGCTTCCGCTCATTTGGTGAAATAATCGACGGCGACAATGATGTACTTATGGCCATTCGCTGATGTGGGTCTACATTCCATGAAGTCGATGGCCCACTTACAAAAGGGACCAACAGTGACTACTGGGTGTAACGGAGCAGGTGGCGTCCGAGCTTTGGGGGCGAAAAGTTGGCAGTTATGGCAATGCTTGACCGCATTGATGCAGTCGGTGAAGAGTGTGGGCCAGAAATATCCAGCACGGATGACCTTTTGGGCAGTGGCCATCCCTGAGAAATGGTCGCCGCAGGTACCGCTATGACAATCATTAAGGACTTGTTCCGCTTCCTCATGTGTAAGGCAACGACGAAGAATTGTGTCGATTCCTCGCCGGTAAAGGACATCTCCAATGAGGAGGTAGCGAGAGGCATGGTGACGGATACAATGACGTCCGTTCCGAGTGACTGTGGGTTGAAACTTTTGCATGCGCAGGTATAACAAGATATCTCCGTACCATGGGTCATCGGACGAGATGGTAAATAAGTGATTATCGGGTAACTCTTCGGAGATAGGTGGGGCTGGGATAAAGGAAGGGAGATACGTCATGAGCTGGGAAAGCGCAAGGGCTTTGGTGCTCTTGGGTGTTCGGAAAGTAAGGTCATATTCTTGGAGGATAATGACCCATTTGGCCACACGACCTTGCAGGAGCCGTCGATTTAAGAGATAGACCATGGGGTTAGAGTTGGCGACGACTGTGGTATGACTAAGTAAAATGTAGTGTCGCAACTTTTGGACGGAAAAGACCACCGCTAGGGCTAGTCTTTCCTCATGTGGATAATGTAGGGGTGGGCCGGACAAGGTCTGGCTAACGTAGTAAATGACATGTTCTTGGCGTGAGGTGTCTTCTTGGACCAAGACTCCTGACACAGCATACTCAGATGCCGAGATGTAGAGGATGAAATCTTGAGAGAAATCCGGAGGGGAAATCAAGGGGGCTTGTGTGAGAGATTTCTTGAGGGAATTAAATGCAGCTTCTGCTTGCTCATCCCAGACAAAGGGTACTTGGGTACGGAGTAGGCGCAAGAAACCATGAACGGTTGTGGCGTAATCGGGAATGAAGCGTCGAAGGAAATTAGATCGCCCTTGCAGACTTTGGAGCTGCTTGAGTGTTCGGGGAGAGGGAAGGTCTAAGATGGCTTGGAATTTTAGTGGATCAACAGTAATTCCTTTGTGGGAGACAATGAAACCCAACAATCGACCTGTCGGAACGCAAAAAACACACTTGTGTGGGTTCAAGCAGATCTGATATTTGCGACAACGCAGAAAAACTTGCCGAAGGTCGTTTAGGTGGTCTGATCGTTTTCGGGAACGAGCGGTAAGTTCATCTAGGTATACGAGCAGAATTTGGACTAAATCATGAAAACAATAGGTCATGGCCGCTGGAATGTTGCGCCATCATTTTTGAGGCCGAAAGGCATAACACGATAGGCAAAAGTGCCCCATGGGGTAGTGAAAGCGGTCTTGTATTGGTCCTCCTTGCGGATTTGTATCTGATTATATCCGGAAAAACCGTCCATGAAGGAGAGGACTTCATGCCCCGCACACGCATCGATGAGCTGGTCAATGAATGGCGTAGGGAAATTGTCTTTGGGACAGGCGCGGTTTAGATCTCGGAAGTCAGTGCATACTCTAAGGGTGCCTTGTTTCTTGTTGACAGGAATAGGGTTTGAAACCCATGTGGTATAAGCAATAGGATAAATGAATCCTGCTGTGCGAAGTTTCTCGATCTCTGTTTTGACAGCTGGGAGTTTGGAGGGGTGTATAGGACGCTGTTTCTGACGAACGGGGGTTATATCAGGCCATGTGTCGATGTGGTGTTCGATAATGGCAGGGTCAAGGCCAGGCATTTCGGTATAGGACTAGGAAAAGACATCACGGAATTCTTTGAAGAGTGCTTTGTATTAGTCGATCTCTTGCTCAGTGCAAGATGCTCCTGAAGCGATGAGTTCGGGGGTGCCCCCGGGGGCAGCAAGATCGATTTGGATAACAGGTGAGATGTTCACCATGTTACCCTCTTCGAAGGCGTCAGGAGCAGGAATTGGGTCCTTCAATCAGTCGACCTTCGGGGGAAGGAAGTCTTTGGATTCCACTGCAAATTGAGGAGCAGTGCTAGAAGATGGTTCATCTGGGAGAAAGTATGAACGATGATGCATGTCATCCCAGGGATACTCTGGGGCGGTGAGGGCCTCAAGAATTTCTTCATCACTGTGGAATGTTCGAGTTGTCAGATCGATTACCGGGGGTGTGGTGATGGAAGAAAACATATAAATGGTCTCGAACTCTTTGGAAGAAGAAGAGTCCGGGGGGTGGATCTCCACAATGGGGAGTTGGGTTGTCTCAAGATCCAGATCTGAGGGGAGGATCTCGTCAATGGTGAGGTCTACCGTCTCCAAATCCAGATTGTTCATCTCGAAGAGAGCTATTCTATACTCGGGCATATCGGGACAGTGATGGGAGTAATGCCCGTAAACGTCACATAAGGCACATGAGTGGTTAGTGCGTAGGGATTTGTCGTGAGGAATAGGGGTTGACTCTAGATGGACCACTGGGATAGTGGGATCGTCGTCGAGCATTTGCATGTATTCCTTTAATGCTGGTAAATGAGGACATAGGTGAGTCGCATGGCCCAACTCATCGCAGAGCGCACATTTTGGAGGGGCACGGAATACAGGGGGGTTTTGGACTGTCTTAGGAGGTGGGACGGAAGTGTAAGGTTGGGGGCCTCTGCCCCCAGTGGGTTTGGTAAAAATAGGGGGTGGTTTTGCGAGGGTTGACGGGGTAGCGATACCAGGAGGTGGTTTTGCGGGGTTTGACGGGGTAGCGACACCGGGAGGTGGTTTCGCGGGGGTTGACGGGGTAGCGACACCGGGAGGTGGTCGACTAGTAGTGGCTATGGGTTGCACTGGTTGCAGGACGACATTTGGTGTCGGTGGACGAACTGGAGGCGAAAGATACCAAATGGGTAATCCTAAGGTTAAACCCGGGAGGCTAAGGGTAGCCATGACTGGGGCGCTAACCACTCCTGAGGGAGGGAAGAGGAAAGGTATGGTATGTATGGGTGTGGCACCAATGTGGCTAGGTACAAAAGGGGGTTGAGGCAACAACGGTGGTTGATTACTAGGGGTTCTCGTGTGGTGGGAGAGAGTCAATAGGTCGGCCACTTCAGTAGTAGATGACGGTGGTGGGAGAGATGGAAAAGTGGAGGTCATCGGTGTGTCTGAGTAAACTCCAGGCCCCATAGAAGAAACCAAGGAGGTGATGGCATCCGGAATAAGTTGTTCAACTATGGGGAGCATGGGCCCTATAGAAGAAACGGCTGTGTTGGGGTCACCCGGGATAGTTTGTTCAATCATGGGGAGAACATTTTCGGGTGTCGCGGCAGCCTTGGGATTGTAGTACGTGAGTTGGTCAACTTTGAGCACGCGTCCCTCATGAGGGAACATCATGATGCGAAAAACGGTAGAAGCAACTGCCCGCATAGCATACATGTAGCTGCAGGAAAGTAAAAGGTTGTAGTCAATCTGGGCATTGATAACTTCGATGTTTATCAGGACCATTTTACCAGCCAGCTGGACGGGGACATTGGTTAATAAGCCTTGTGGTTGAGCTGAACGGCCGTCGTAGGCTCGCAATGCAGTGGAGGACGGTTGGAGGGGGGGGATCCCATTTTCTGCCAGATGGAGATGGGCATGACACATGTAGAGGCACCTTCATCAATAATGCATCGATGGACGACAAAGTTCCGGATGGAGACAGTAACTTGGAATGATAAGTTGGAGGGCAGGTGGGGTTCGGATTGGTCCAAATCATATGCCATTAACTGCGAATCATGCGGATCGATAGCCCCAATGGCGGAGAGTAAATTCTTACGCTGCGAAGGGCAATTTCTTAAGACTTCTAGCGCAGACATAGCTACGGGAGATTGGGCTAAATCGTCTACGATGTTGTAGTTTGACGCAGCCCGCGCATTGGGGTTGTTATTGATACGGCGAAGTGGGAAACGGGGTGCTTTGGGAGCTCCATCTAGTGGAGGTGGAGGTATACGTAACGACTAATCGGTGGGATGAGCGTTAGTGGGGTTATTGGTGGGTGGTGCTTCTGGGGTGGAGCCGTATTGGTTCCGCCGGGTCTAGAGGTTGATCTCATCGGAGGACATCATCAACAGGTGGTGGGTACCTGAGTCAGACGGGGGTTGATCAGGAGCAGCGTAAGTGATTTGTTGGATAGGCGCAGTAGCTTGAGGGGGATCCAATGGTTCAATGTTCACTAAGCCTTGGTCTGGTAAGGGGTTTTGTAGCACCAAAGGTGGCTGCTGAGGTTGTGGGGGATTGCGTGGTGCTTGAGGAGCCGCCTGTCCTTGGCGTAGCCTATCGGCAGCTAAAAGTTGTTGAACTCGCTCCATATGTGGACAAAAATGTGTGTAGTGGCCATAGACCCCGCAAACAAAACAAGGGAAGTTGGTTCGCAAGTTGGGGTTTTTAGCCTGCTTGGGCGGGCGATCGGGATTTTTGTTGGTAGGGACCGCGTTATTATTAGCAGGGGGATTAGGGTGTTGACCAGCTTGCTCGGTCTGCTGGTTGTTCCCACGATTTCGGCCCCTTCCGTGGTTTTGTTGGCCCTGGTTGTGTTGGTTGTTCTGGTTTTGCGGCGGGTTTTCTTGGGCGTAAACTTGCCCTTGGGTAGTAGGTGGATTCTGAGCTTGCGCAGGTGTGGGAGCAGGCTGCGGTGGATAATATGGAGGTGGAGGCTGCATTGGCGCGGTTACTTGAGGGGGTTGTTGATAGTGCTATGGAGCGGGTTGTGAGTTTGCCGCAGGGGCTGGTTGTGGATGATAATAATGAGGTTGGGATTGTGGCAGCGCAAGAGCTGGTGCAGCCTGCTGGTGATAGTATGGATGAGGTGCGACCGGGGGGGGTAAGCGGAACTCATATTTAAGAAACACTGAGGTGGACATGAGGGTCCATGGGTATGGTGTTGATGGGGCATGTGAGCATACGAGTTGGTTGCTCCGGACTGTGATGTAGCCCACGAAAGTTCAGGTCCAGGAGTAGAATGGGCTATGCAAAAGGGCTGAGGCTGCGAAGAGAGGCGGCCAATGATGCCATCGGTAGCGTGGGATGCCGCCGGCGCATCGTGATGTGGGGGATCGCCTCGAGGGGCGTCCGGTATGATGGTGTAAAGATAACCCGACTGGGCGTAAATGAGATCAAACTGCTGGGCCTTNAAGTTGGATGAAGGGTGTGACACGGTAGTGGGTTGGACCATGTTGGGGCCCATGCCCCCAGGTGGAGGGGTCATGAGAGGGGGGTTACCCCCAAGTGGGGGAACTATGGTGGCATGAGAAGTTCCTGCGCCACCAAGGGCGGTAGGAGTTACTAATGGAATGGGTATGGGTATTCCTTCCGTGGGAATAGGTATGGTGAGGGGAATGGTAGACGGGCCTCCTGTGGAGGGCATACCCATGATAGGTGTGGTAACTGGTATAGAGGCGGATGTACCACCGGTGGTCCCTATAATGAAGGGATTAGGATTCACGCCAGCCATGGGGCTAGTGGGGGCAGTGTAAAGAGTGTTCTCGGAATCTGGGGACGGAGTCCTATGCCGCTGACGAGTGGAGTCGAGTGACAAGGCTCGAGATCTACGGTGATGACAGGTGGTGTCAAGTGAACCGTGCTATGGGGGTTCGCCTCTGAGGCGACGAGAATGTCTCGGAGAGTCAATGGTGACAAGTGGTTTTCAAATATGTGGGTTGTGGTGTCGAAAAAACAACTCAAAAACCCTAATGCAACCATGTGTGCAGAAGGAGAGCTCGAAAAATAAGGCACTTAGGCCAAAAAAACAACTCAAAACACCTAGTGTAACTGCGTGCTACAATAAGCGGAGTGTCAACAAAGTGGTCAGAATACCAATAAGCAGTCGGTTTCCTAAAAAAGAAAAATCGGTGGACTCACTAGACCAAGAGGAGGTAAGGGAGCATGCAAACACCTAACTAATAGGATTATGACTCAACTAAGTATATCCTCTACAAGGTGATGAAATCCAAGTCAGACAATATAAATAGGAAAGTCAAATGGCTAAAGTATCCCCCTACCGGGAGGGACACCGGGTACGCAAACCTAGAAGTATGGCAACTAAGATACCCCGTTGATGACACGTCTAGAAAGGTAAATCTTCCACTTGGTCCTTTAACCACAATATTCCCTATACAGGGATATTCCGAGAACTGTGAAAGGTAGCCCTTCAGTTACTGAATGGATTTCGGTATTCCACTCAGACTTCCGGAACCAATCTCACGACTTCAACCCTCCTAAGGGAGAGGCCCTCTGATAAACCGGTTGTGACCGTGTCAAAAAATACTAAGGGATTTTGGTTCCCTAATGGACAACAACTATGTCTCACATGTAAATAACCGAGGGGTGTTATTGGAAGCCTATCCCCCCGATCCTACCTAACTACAAGATTCTTTTGTGTTCCTCAAATGAGGTTATAGTGTTGGTTGAGTTAAGTAGATTTTAGGTCTCACTTGAATTAGGGGAGAGATTGTGTGCTTGTGAGGTTATGAATCCAAAAGAGTTACTTAATAACAATAATAATGTATGAAAAACTTTAAAAAATTTTACCATGCGAATTTTTTCTGAAATAAAGAATGCTAAAAATTTTCTAAACAATTATGTAAACAAGGGACAGAAATGGCTATAGGGCTGCAAGTGGGACAGGTGGCTGTACAATTGCAGGAAGAATGGAGGCAAAGTGGCTGGGTTTCGGCGCGGAAAAAAGAGCAAAAAATAGTTCGCGGACTGCGGGTATGGGGCGGACTCGCGCGGTCGGACCGCGGGTTTGAAGGCAACAGTCGCGCGCAGAGCGCGGGTTTAAAGGAAACAGGTGTGGTCTAAGTTGTGGGATTTCGGCTGACAACAGTGGTCGGATCGCGACTGTGGGCTGAAAAAATACGGTCGGGGCGCAACTGGGAAAGTGCAAAGACGCGTCCAGGACGCAGGATAATGGCCGATAGCGGCGGGCTGGTCGCAGGTTAGGGCCTGAAATGCGCGGTCGGGACGCGACTGCGGAAGAAAAAAGTGCGGTTTCCGGCGGCTGAAAACGACAGCCGAAAGTACAATACAGAAAAATTAAATTAAAAAAGACAGCGGAGTCGCCAAAACTGTTGCTAGGGTTTTCACCCTAGCTTGTGCGAATGAGCACCTACTAAGGAATATGGAT